>LSYV01000023.1:525122-565858 GCA_001584585.1 Gonium pectorale | reverse complement strand
AGTTGTCTGGCCCTGGGTAAGGGACTTTCTGGCGCTGCCTATGAGGGCTGGAGACGGCTCGAGAGGCAGTGGGGCATAGTAGCGTGATAGTTGAAGGTTGTCGGTGGAGGGGCGGAGTGGAGCGGCCAGTCACGGGGCGTTTCCGTACACATGCACATCGGAGCATACAATAGCGCAACAGGCAAATTTTGGCTTTCCCGTGGTGGCACCCCGTCAGTGTCTCTAGGCAAGAATGACATTTGGTTTGGACCGAGTCCTTTTGTAGCTAGGCCAGTCGGATGTGGGGAGAACGTCGTCCGAGGGATGTAAGGACAAGGGCCTGTGCGCTGTGCTGTGCCTGGCGTGGTTTACGAAGTCAGTCGGTTGTCGGCAGGAGAGACAGGGAGAGACTGTGCTATCTCCTGTTGGCTATGCGTGCTGAAAGCGTTAGCAGGTCGTGGGTCACAGTTGGGACATGTACGTTAATTCACCGCTGCCTGTCTGTTTGCGGTCGGGGTAGCGGCGGGGTCATACTGGGCGTGGAGAGGGAGTGTGGTTAGGCAGTGGGCGCGACGCTGCTCAGCGGGCTTTGCGCTTTGCAAACTAGCCGTGTGTTGCAGTCGCTTGCGTTGGGGTCCCTGTGCTTTCTGCGCAACTTGGCATCAGCCATCAGCAGATCTCCAGCACGCCAGCAAGGGCACCAAGCCAGATCGGCCTGCAAGCGACCTGGCAGCCTCCGGTACACTGATGTCACGGCCCACCACGCGCTTGGTGAACTTTGGTGGTGTCGAAGTCTGTCACCGACGCAAACGCTTGCATCGGTCGCCCATTCCATCTTTGAAGACGTATACCTGTACACGGTCCCAGTCGCGGGGGGAGTAAGGACAGCCGATTTATGGTTTCCTGTGCGCCAGCCAGCTTTGCGCCCTAGAGAATGGTAGGGGTTATAGCGTCTCCCCTTGGTTATAGGTTCAAGCGGGCTTTCCCAATGTGTGCAGATCTTGCTTATCATAAAGCTGTGGTCCCCCACACTGTTTCGGCAAATCTTGTGTAGCCTGGCGGCCACGGCACCAGCCACCAGGGCTGTCGAAGGGCACAATCTGGCTGCTCCGCGGCCCCAGCCGGCTGTGGTTCTTGCTTCTTATGCCTGCCAACTGGGTCTTAGCTTCCTGTAGTGGCACTGGTGCGAGCTCGGCGTCGGTCAACGGGCGATCTTTGGTGTAGGGCAAAGCGACATGTCAGCGACTGCGGAATGGCCTTATCGGCCAGACGCACAGCAGAGGGCGTACCATCGGTCCCACCCATCCCCGCTCCACCCATCACGCCCTGGCCTAGCCCCGGCCCCTTCCAAGGGCCGCCTGCCGGCGGCCCAGGAGTTGCCGAGGGTGGGCACCTGAGGGGTGCCAGAGATCATTCACCCAGTGCCCACACGGGCACTGGGGGGTCAGATCAATGATTTCCTAAGTGCCCACCCTCCCGACCCAAGTTATTTTGGTAGTGCCCACATGGGTACTAGTGCCCACTTCCCGAAACACTGGTCCCGCAGCTAAGGCAGCCAGAGAGGAGATGCGGGTTAGCGGGTTAGTTGGTGCAAATATGGCGCTGCATGAAAAGTTACACAGCGGATTCGGGTTCGTTCTGTCATCTCTCATCTGGCCGAGCTGGAAGCACACAACGTCCCCTGTACTGGTTTACAACCACGGCGTTGCGACCCAGGCTTTTGTGCCTCAAAGTGCCGCTACAGCATGAAGAGCCGCAAGCTGTTTGTGCTACGGTATGAGTTCGGTGCAGCAGCTCGCCGTCTCACAACACAGCGGCCTGTTTTAAGAAGCAGCCCCGCAAGTAGATTTATTGATGTTTGGGCGGCATCCTGCTGTCTGCTGATGGACATGGACTCACAAGTCGTACTTCGTTTCGTATATACATATACGGTTTTCATGTCTCGGTTAAGCTGACAACAGCGCACTGATTATCCTATCAGCAATGGTACAAGTGCATCGCTTTCTCGCTGCCTGACGGACATGCCGCATCAGTTGATCGAGTTTGGCAATGACCGAGTTTCAGACACAAGGAATATAGAGCACAACCACACGCGTGAGGGGCCAGGTTGCGCCATAGAGTGCCCCTGAGCTCCCGCATCCCACAGCCCTGGCCTGAAAGAGCGGGGCACACCTCGCGTCATTAATTTGTGGGGGGTTATTGCGGCGCCTGTAGGGTCACTGTTTACAAATGGAGGTAAGGGCCACTCCGCCATCGACGCGAGAGTTTGCGCCCGATAGCGAGAAGCCTGAATACCGGTGTACTTGGTGGGACGCGCGGTCTTGCTTTTTGCAGTCAACATGAGTTACTTCATGAGTTCGTAAACCGAACCTTGGTAGGCAGCGGTGAGGTGCCCTCTCGCCCGCCCGCAGGCCCGGCGCCCCCTTGAACCGCCGTTGAGCATACCTCCGTCGCAAGCGGCGTCCATGCCGGAACTGTGGAGCCTGGAGCCGCGCCCCGTTCTCCTGGTTGTGGCGGTGGAACGCGCGGAGGTCTACAGGACAGGCGTGCAAGTGCAGGTGACGCGGCAGCACCGCGCGAAGCTGCTTCTACAGGACGGGGTTTCAGCCACTCCCTTGCCGGCTTGCCATGTCGCTCATGGCAGCGCCTGCCTCCCGGCGCCTGCCCTCTCCCGGCGCGCTCGCAGCGGGCTCTCTGGGCCAGCCCAGAGCTTGGGGTCCTTGCATTCTCGGCGTGCTTTCGCCAGGACAACTATGGTCTGAAACAGCATCCGGCTAAACTTGCTCGTCCGTGGAACTTCGGGGCTACAGAAGCTCAGCACGGGTGTGGCTGTTCCCCCTGTGACCGTCAGTGCTCTTTTCGCAATGTGCACACCAAGCCAGCAGCGATAGCACTGGAGCTGGGCGTATCTGCTGCTCCGGCAGCGTCCGCCTTCTGCGTCGTGCTTGCCCGGTACTTGTTGCTGCACACGCGGCTTGACCTTCCCCTGCCCGCATGTGCAGGCTTTGCGCCTGGTGTCGGGGACTGACCGGTTGCTGACGCTCTTCGGTGGTTGGGACGTGCTCTCCTGGACGCCCGTGGCGGACGCGGGGGCCGTGGTGTTGGCGCTGGAGCCGCCCAGCAGGGGTACTCACGGATGCCTTGTGCAGGTGCGGTACGGCGCCATGCTCCGCGTCTCCTACGTTGAAGCGGTTTCGCCGTGAGGGCGAGAATGGATGCACACGAGCCGCACTTGCGTGTTGCCGTTTTGTGGGCACAGGCACATGAGTGCCGCAGGGGGCTTCGGTGCCGCTGCGCCCGAGAAGCACCTGGGCGACCCCTGCGCTCCGTAGTAAGCAACGCCTACCGTAATCTCCGTGGGTAGCTCACACGGCACTACGGCTAACATACCAAGGTATCTTAGCGTCCCGAATCTCCCGGACCCCCGGCTTCCGCAGGCCTCCCTAGGCCCTGGTGCCGCGCTCGCCGCAGCCTCAGACGCGCTCGAGCCCGGAACCGCCGCGGACCCTGCTGCTCTGGCGGCTGCCAGGCGGCGTGGGTTGACGGGCATTCAACCGCTGCCAACTGAACAGCCACGACTCGCCAGCCGTGACGGATTCAAGCTGCCAGTGCAGGCGGGCCCACCGCCGCTGACTGTTGCACCCCGCTGGGACAAAGACGCCAGCTTGCCGCGCCCGCCGGGCCCTTATGCGAGGCAGCAGCGCGAGGGTACGAGCCTCCGGCAGGCTCCGGCGGTGAAGCCGCTCCAGCAGCCGCAGCAGCGGCAGCAGCAGCAGCAGCCGGGCGCTGGAGCTGTCCGGCAATGGCTGGAGGCGGCAGGATCGGCAGACAGGCCTCAGCAGCAGGGTGGCAACGGGGGCGGTGGCGTGGGCCTGCATAGGGTGCAGCCGCAGGACTTCGAGGTCCTGGAGCTCCTTCTGGCGGAACAGCTTCAACGAGCGCGGCAGCGGGAGAGGGCAGGGGCAGGGGGATTACGAAGTGGCATGGAAGAGAACCAGCGGGAAGCGGCCGCAGGAGCCAGCCGCGTGCAGCACCGCTTGCAGCCACCCGAGCAATCTGGACGGGAAAGGTACGGGCCTGGCATACATTCTGGCGACGTCGCCGGCAGCGGCGACATCGCCACGCTTCGGGGGCTCCTCACCCTCCTGCCGCCGCCGCAGCAGCAGCTGTTGCCGCCGCGGCAGCAGAGGCCGGAGCTAGGGCCCGTCGGCGCACCGGAGGCCATTGCATCCCGGCTGCCAATACTCTTCGAGGGTCAGGTACAGGCGCAGCAGCATCATCGTCGGTCGGCGGCGCCTCGCCCGCGGGCGCTTCCGGCCGAGCACCTCGCGCCACCGCTGCAGGAGGCATTGCGGCCGCCGGACCACCGAGAGCAGGGTCCGGGGAGCAGCGCCGCGCCGTTGCGGAGCGCGCTTCATGACCTGGGCGCCGATGGGATCGCGGCGAGCCTCTCCCAGTTGAACCCCCAGCAGCTGCTGCACGCCCTCACGCTGCTGCTCGTGGACCGCGGGGAGGCAGCAGCTGGGGCCGCGGAGCGAGCCGAACCGGTAGACGTCGACTCGGGCCATGGGCTGCACCCCGGCCTACGGCGCCAGTCGGAGCTGCAGCAACCGTTGGGACTGCAGCAGCTGTTGCAGCAACTGCAGCCGGAGCGGGAGCGCCAGCCGCGGCAGCTGCCAGCTCGGCGATGGTCGGGAGAGGCCGAGAGGGACAAGCGGGATTCAGGGCAGTCGGCTCAGGAGACGGCCCCCTTTGGGTACCGGCCGGCCCTTACTGGGGCGCCGCCCGAGCCGCGCTCTGCAATTGAGGCGCGGCGGCAGCGGCCGATGCTGCTGGAGGCAGGCCCGCGTCGCCCTGAGCTGGGGGCCAGCAACCGCCGCAGCTCCGGCGGCGGCAGCGGTGCCCCTGCCGGCGGTGGCGGTGGCGTTGGAGGCCCCAACTCGGGTCTCTCCATCCCGCGGGCATTCATGCCGGGACAGCTCCAGCTCGCTGCGCGTCAGGTGGGGCAGGTGCCCGTGCTCCTGCGTGTCGAGGATGGGCGACCCGGCGCGATGGCGCGCTGCCACCCGGCCACGCTGGCGGTCGAGCTGGACGGCTCAGGTGTGCTGTTCGGCGGCGCCGTGGTGGAGGCGGTCTGCGCGTACCGCGGCTGGAGCACGACCGGGTGGAGCCTGGCGCAGCTCGGGGACGTGTGGACCGTTGCGTGGCACGTGCGGCGCGAGGCGGCGGAGGCGAAAGAACTGCAGCTTGAGGAGGCGAGCATGGCGGCGCGCCCTGCAGCTGAGGCAGCGGCGGAGGATGGAGCGGGTGGGGAGGGGGAGGAGGGGAGGCACGGGCCGGAGGAGACGCTGGAGGCGGCGCTTAGGTCGCTGCAGCGTCAGAAGGAGGAGCTGCGGGAGGAGCTTGCGTGTGAGCAGCTCGCGCGCACCCAGGACCAGCAGCGGAGGCAGCAGCGACACCAACGGCAGCAGCAGCAGGCGCCGCTGCCGGTGCCTGCGTCGGGTCCGTCGCCGCGGGAGGCACGGTTGCCTCTGCTGCTGTTACCGCCGCCGCAGGAGCACTTAACACAGCGGGGCGCAGTGGCCGACCTCGGCGGGGTCTTCTCCGCCCGCGAACGTGCCAGGCAACTGGCAACTGAAGCGAGACTTGACGTAGGACAGGACGCGGGCGAGGGGCCACGAGTGGCAGCCCAATCGGACACGCCGGCGTTCCTGCTACCACCGCTGCTGCCGGCGCGCAGCAATGGAGACAGCCCGGGCGGTTTGAGCGAGGCCGTAGAGCCTGGCGAGGCAGTCCCGGACGCACTGGGCGGCCCCGGCGACCCTGAGTTGCCAGGGCTGGGTTCCGGCGCCTCGCAGTCGGAGGCTTGGCGCGTCCCTGGCATCCCAGAGGAGGAGGAGGGGAGGGAGGGAGAAGAGGAGAGGGAGAATCAATGCGCATCACTGCTTTCGGAGCCCCGACCGTCGCCTGAACCCTTGGGGGCCGAGGCTGCACTAGAGCGTCCTAAGACCGAGCTTGGCACCGCTGAGACCGAAGCAGGCGCGTCTCAGCCCGAGGCCGGTTCCGACGGTGCGCCGGAGCTTGGGGAGGCAGCACTTCCGCACTCAGCTGCTTGTGGCTGCGATGTGCTTTCCGGCGCGGAGCCATCCGCGGGCGACGCAGCGCCAGCGCCGCCGCCTGCCGGGAGCCCCAGCGATGGCCCGGGATCAGAGGCTGCCATGCTGGCCTCTGCGGCGAACCCATTGGACGAGGCTGGGCCGCTGCAGCTGCCGACGCGCGGCTCGGACGCGTTGACCGGCACGGCGGGCACGGGCGCGTTGACCGGCGCAGCGGACGCCACGGCCGACGCCCCTGAGGCCGAGCAGCCGGCGGCCCCGGTTGTCGCCTTGCAGGTGTGGTGGGTGTGGGACCCACGGGCGCGGGCGGGTCGACCGGACAAGCTTGCCGTTGCCAGCTACTGCTGGATGACTAACGTGCGCACTGTGGATGGGGGTTGATAAAGAGGACCGTGGCACTGCCGAGGGATGCTGCGTTCCTGCCCAGGCTGCCGCTGTGCCACCCGTGACGCCACACTTACCTCTGCTCTCCCGCACGTGTGTGCAGCCGCCCTCACTTCGCCGCTTTCCCTCCTGCCTTCGCCAGGCGCCGTCGCCCGGCCCTCCCGCGCCCGTGGGCGACCCCGTGGTGGCGCGCACGCCGCCCCGCCCCATGAGCCGCTACCTCAACTCGTCCGAGATGCGGCTGCTCTTCACGGACCGGGACTGCCGTGTGATGGGCTCGCCGCCGTGCGGGCTGATGCTGACGCTGCATATATTCCTGGACGGCTGCCCGCTGGGGCCGCCGCAGGACGCGCAGCTGTGCAGGTGCGCTGCAGGGGGCGCAACGGCACGAGGGATGATTGGGGCGGGATAAAGATGCGGGGCGGCGACCGGAACGGGGGCAGAAGCGCGGAGCTGCACTGGGACGGAGCTGCACTGGGACGGAGCTGCACTGGGACGGAGCTGTGCGTTCAGAATTGTTTGTTGGCCCACTGCGCTCGCTATGGGCAGCTGCAGCCGGCTGGCGTACGGCCATCACGACGCTTCGCTTCACCGCCCGGAATGGAACGCCTAGATGCCGCCCCGCCGGTAGCAACCAAGAGTTAAAAAACCAGAACGTACTCACGAGCACCGGCCACGCGCTATGCGCCCGCGATCTGCATGCGGCCCACACGGCCCCACCCCGTTTGCCCTGCCAAGCCCGCGCCCGCGCCCCGTCCGCGCGTTCCCGTGCCGCCACCCACCCACACCCGCGCACTCCCACACTCCCCGACGGCCGCACCGCGCCGCTGCCCTTCCTGCCCCGTCAGGTACAACGCCAGCTCGCCGCGCTACCTGACCAGCGTGCCCGCCCAGGAGGCCGCCTCCCCGCCCATGCCCTGGAAGCGCCTGACGGAGGCCACCATCCAATACCGCCGCTGCCGCTCGGGACTGCTGCAGCTGTGGGCCGCCAGCCGCCAGTATCGCGGGCCCAAGCAGTCGACAGGGCTCAGCCTTCCGCCCGAGGCGGCCGCCGCGATGCCGACGCTGGTGGCATTCAAGCCTGCGGGGCTGCGCCGAGCGGCGGGCATGGCGGCAGCCGGCGGCGGCACCGGCGCCGCTGCCAGCGACGGAGGCGACGCGGAGGAGGGGGATGGCGAGGACGACGGCGGAGAGCAGCCCGGCAGGCGCACCGGCGCCGCTGGAGCCGGCGTCAAGGTGGAGGCAAAGGAGGCTGCGAAGGGGCCGCTGGCTGGGCCAGCGTCGGGCTCCATCGCTCTGGCGGCACAGCGCGGCACACGGCGGACCAGCGGCGCAAGGTCGACGGAGGCGGCCGCAGGGGCCGCCGCCGCCAGTGCCTTGGAGCGGAAGGGCACGGGCGGCCGCGGCCACGGAGCTGGAGCCGCAGCCACGTCGCCTGCTGCTGCGGCCGCGCCGTCGGCTGCCGGGGCCGGCGCCGCTGCTGGCGCGGCCGCCGCGGCGGTGGGCTCCTGCGATTTGGTCCTGGTGGCCTGCCCTCCGCGCTCGCTGTCCCGCTACGTGACCAAGGCCGAGCTCGAGATGCTGGTGGGGGTCGAGGTGTACAAACAGCTGTGCGACGGCACCAAGCTTGCGGACGTCCGAGTCATGTTTGAGGTCAAGGGCCGGCGGCTGCCCGAGGTCAGGCGCGGCGGGGTGCCCAGTGGGGGGAGGGCGTGGTGCACCGGGGCGGGGCTACCTACCAGGATGGGTAGCGAGGGCCCCGCGTGCCGAAGGGGCGTGGGCAGATGGCTGGGTCGCCAGCTGCAGCTTACCTGGCTGTTCGAGGGCTCGCCTGGGGCTAGGCGATCAGCGGTGTGCTTGGCATGGGGTTGGGATGAGAATACGTTTATTGTTGCAATAACAATACATCACGCCCCGAAGCAAGGGCTTGAGGCGCACTGACGCACTCCAGCCGCAGCCAGCGTGGCGAACCCCCCAACCATCCCCAAGGGCTAGCTGCTGCTGCCCCTTCTCACGGCTGTATCTATGGCTGTCCCTGGCCCGCGCTCCCCTCCCTCCGCCTCCCGCCGCCCCCTTCCCCTCCCTCACCCCTCCCCCCGGCCCCGCATCTCCTCGCCGCCCGCGCCCTCGCCCGCACCCCGTGTCTGCGCAGGTGTACACAGCCGACATTGAGCGCTACAACGTGAGCTCGCCCTTCTACCTCAAAGCCTCCAACGGCCGGGGCGTGGACGGGCTACCCTGGCGCAGCGTGCCGCCCAACGCGATGGTGCAGTGGCGCCGCATGGCCGACAACACGCTCGTGTTGGCGCAGGTGGGCCGCGTGCGTGCTGCCGTGGCGGATCAGCGGCGGCGGCGGCGGTTGAGGCGGCGGCGGGGTGGGGGGTGGGGGGTAGCGGTAGGGGCAGCGGTGGCGGAAGGCGGCGTAGGCCTGCCACATCGAGTGTAGATGGGTGGTGGCGGTGGCGGAAGGCGGCGGATGCCCGCGGCGGCTACTTCTCTCGAGCCATTCCCCGGATGCCGTTGGTACACCCCGCTAACGCGAGCTACGTTGCGCCGGCTGCGGCTTGCGCCGCGCTCGGGAGCCGCCTGCCCAGCTAAGGTGCAACGGCGACACGGGCGGCACGATATCGACTTGGGATGCGGTCCGTGCCGCATGGCGTCATTCCGCCTCTCACCTCTCTGCTGCCTTGGGGCTACCCTCCAGGTGCCCAATCCCGCCAAGGCTAAGAGCCGAGAGCTCCAAGCCGGCGAGCGCCTCGATGCGCTGGGCCGCTCAGTCACCGCCTCCTATCGCCCGGTGAAGCGCACCGCGCGGGGCCCCGCCAGCGCCCGGGGCAGGACCTCCTCCGCGGCGGGGCGGACCCGGGCTCGGGGCGTGGCGGCAGCCGAAGACCCTGGCACTGAGACAACCGAGGAGGCCGAGGAGGCGGACGAGGAGGAGGAGGAGGAGGAGGAGGAAGAGGAGGAGGAAGAGGAGGAGGGGCAGGCCCAGCGCTCGGAGTCGGAAGAGGAGCAAGGCTCAGAGGACGGCTTGGACTCCGACAGCGACCAGCGCCGGCCGCGCAAGCGGCCGCGGCGCGCGGCTGGCGGGGAGGCCACCAAGGCGGGGCGGCGTGAGGTGCGTTACCGCGCGCGCTGGTGCAGAGCTGTGGCAGCCATGGATCCCTCTGCCATCTGCCACCGGCGGGTTAGGGTGTGGGCTTTCCGTCTGTCACGAGCGTGTTGGACCAAAGCGCACGGCTGGGGGCTGCTGGCAGTTGCAGCTGGGTTGTTTGCGCTCCCCGGAAGGTACCCGACACCCACTCGACAACCGCACGACTGGTGCTCCGCGGTCCTCTGGCAGGCGCGTGGCCACGACAGGCTCGGGGCCCTCGCCGGCGCGGCGGCGGCACTGCGGCGCGGCAACGAGCCGCACAGCGATGTTGAGCAGGTGGGGCCATTCCCCATGTGGGTGTAGTTCAGGCGTCCGACGATGCGCACGTTCGCTCGTCGCCATGGCAATGCTGCAATGTAAGGGGGCCACACATCTAAGGCCATGCACACCCGAAGGCGCGGCGTTTCCAGAAGGGCGGGCGGGCGGTGCAAAGAAAGCAGACGAGCCGACGCCCACCACCCCCGGTCCTGGACGGGGCAGTTTATCAGCGCGTCGTTGTTACTACTTTGCCACCTTGCTCACATTAGTGTGGGTCTGCTCCTCGCCATTGCCGACTCCGCCACTGGTCCATCGGCGACAAGATGCACCCTGTGGCATCCATAACAACCCAACGCGAGACCCCACGTGTCCACCTCCCCTGCGCTGTGCCAACCGTCTTAACCAGTGCGCTTTATATCCCTGATAAAGATTGCCTCGGCTCGCCGCTTACCACCGCCCCACCCCTCGCCCCCTCCCACTCCAGTCCCCGAGTTCAAGCGCCACCACGTCCCTTCCGCCGCCACCGGACGCGCCTCCAAGCGACGAGGATGAGGACGAGGACCAGCTGGGCGCGGCGACGCGGCCGCCGCACCGTCCTCTGCCTCCCGATGTTGCGCTCCCGCCTCAGGGAACTGCCGCCGCCGCCCCCGGCGCCGGCGGCAGCGGCGGCTTCACGCCCCGGGTCGTGGCGACCAATCTTTACATCGGCCGCCGTCAACTGCAGGCGCTGTATGGCCCGGGGTTCAAGGCGGAGACGAAGTCGGAGGTGCAGCTGTTGCTCAACGGTGCACTGCAGCCGGGCATGTACCATGTGCAGTGGAAGGTGCGTGCCTTGTGGGGAGCGTGCGGTGCGAAGTGACCCTCTCGTGCCTCCCTCTGCTTCGCCTGTTCGGCACCGGCGTGCAGTTGGTTGCACCGTATGTTTCTGCCCGGGCCTAATGCCCTTTAGCCGGGCCTGAGCGCAGCCTGTCCGCGGACTGAGCATCCCGCCCTCTCGTGCCTGCGCAGGAGGGATGCCACAAGGGCAGCTTCTATCCCAAGGGCGCGGTGAGTCGCGCAGATTGGCCGCCTCCGGGCTCCAGGCTCCCGACTACTCCCGCCGTTTCATGCTATCCACCCTAGTCCCGGCCGAGCTGGTCAGCTGACCAGGGGCAGCGAGCGCAGTCCAACGCCTGGCGGAGGAGCGCTAGTCGCAGCGACCGGGCTCCGCTCCCCGTAGCGGCCCCAACCTGTAGTGTACTACTCCCGTCTGCAGCCGCGCATGGAGCTATGGCCTAAGCTTTAGGCGCTGGTTAACCCTGAGCTCCGCATTTGCCCGCTCCTGTCGCGTAGCCGCTGGGCCAGCTCCGTGGCCGCTTCCTGCAAGACATCCGCTGGCTGGACGAGTCCAAGGCGGTGCTAGTGTTCGTCGCCTGGAACGAGCCGCCCTCCAACTGGCACGGCGACCGCCGCCGGCCGTCGGCCACCCCATCCAAAGGCAAGCCGCCGCGCCGATGGCTGTGGCAGCGCCTGGCTGAGAAGGAGAAGCGCGAGGGCTACGCGGTGCAGAAGCAGGGCCCACTGGGGGCCCTCAGCCTGACGACGGCGGCGGCGGCGGGGCCCATGGCCACAGATTTGTCTGGGGTGGATGCCGATGCCACTCATGCGGTCAAGCCCGAACCCGAAGCCGACACCGCCGTCGGGGCTCCCAGCCAGGCAGCGGGCGCGCCTCCCCGCTTGGAAGGTGGGGGACCCTCAACGTACAGCGGCGGCAGCGACACAAGCGACACAAGCGGCAGCAGCGACACCCGCGGCAACGGAGGCGCGGCTGGGGCGGAGGCGTCCATTGCGCCGCCGCCGTCGCCGGGCGCTGCGCCGGCACTGCTGCCACCGTCGCCATCGCCGCTCCAGCAGCATCGGTCTACATCTCCACCTTCGTTGGCGGTGGAGGGGGCTTCCGAAGGCGTCCCCGACGACGAGGGCAATGGAGACACCGAGGCTGATGCGGCGGCGCTGAAAGCGTTGGAATGTCGCCCCCGCAGGGATGCCGCCGTGCCCGCGGACCAGGAACAGCTACTCGTGCTGGCCGCGGCCGAGGCTGTACCGGGCCCGGCCAGCGGCGGCAGCCCCGACGAGGACGAGGACGAGGACAGCGCCCCGGTGGTCGCAGGGCCGTCCGCGTCGCCGCATGCATCCTCGCACCCCAATTCGGCTCTGCAGGGCCCCCCGGCCGTGCCATGCCGTGTGGCGGAGGTGGACGGCTGCGAACAGCAGCGGTTGCCTCCGCCGCCGCCCGGCACCGGACCGGCCGGCGATGGCGAGGACCGGCGGCTAGACGCTGCCCGTTGCGTGGGCTCGGATGCGGCGCCGGACCCTAGGCGGCTTGTGGGGCCGTCGGACGCGGGACGGGATGTGCCGGGCGCCGATGAGTGGAGGGCGCTGCGGCCACCCATGGTGGTATTGCGGCTGGGCTTTGGCACTCACCAGGCTGCCGCTGGCCGCAGCTGCCCCGCGGCCGACCCCGCTGCCACGGGGCGTGAGGCCGCGAGCGGCGGGCATGCGCTGCGGTCGCCATGGCACGCCGTGTCCCCGCCATTGCCGGTACGAGGGCCCGACATTAACACGCAGGCGCAAGCGTCGGACCAGCCCTCCCCGCAGCAGCTGCAGCAGCCGGAGACTGAGCGCAAGGTCGCAAGAGCGGGCCCCCTGGCAGCCCGTGGACCCACGCTGCCACCCGGCGGGGGACGCCACGCCGCCCACGAAGAGCCCAACCCGCCGCCGGCGGCGCCGCCGGCGCCATCGAGGCCGCCCTCGCCAGCGCCGCGCTGCCGGCAGGAGCCTCCCCTGGGCCTTGGCGAGCTCCTGCAGGCTCTGCAGCAGCACGGCATTGCCGATTCGGAGCTGACGCAGGCTCTGCAGCAGCACGGCGCCGCGGACCTGGAGGAGCTCCTGGCCCAACTGCCCGCGCTGCTGCCGGCGCTCCTGCCGGCGCTGCTGCCGGCCAGGAAGCGCCCACGGACCGAGCACGGCGGCGCAGGGGCGGGTGCCGGTGACGAGACGCGGCAGGGCTTTAGCGACGCGCTCTGTACGGTCGTGTCGCACCCAGGCGGCGGCCGGCAGCCATCCTTTGGCGTTGCGGAGGCACAGCAGGCCTTGGCGCCGGCATGTGCCGGGACCCGGCGCCCGGAGCGTCCGACTGCAGACGGCGGCGGCACGGCGGGCGCGGGAAGCAAACGCAGCTGGCGTGAGCACGAGCCGGAGGAGGGGCCGGAGGGGCACTTGCCCGGTGAGGTGCGAGGTGCATCCGTTCTGCGGCTGCCGCCGACGGCAGCTTCTGGGTCGGGCGGCGTGATGCTCGGGCCGGCGGCTGACACCCTCACGCTGCCTGGGCACGTCGGCAGACCGCAGCCCCAGCTCCAACAGCTGTCGCAAGGGCAACAGCAGCAGCAGGAGCCCTTGGGCGACCCACGGGGCGGCCCGGCGCACCTGGCGCTTGCGTCTGCGTCCTTTTACGGCGCCGCCGCCCCGCCGTTTCCCTTGTCTAGGCAACGGCTTGGTGACGTGGCCCAGCTGAGAGGCAGCGCCGTCGCACCGACGGCAGTGGCAGGACCAGCAGGCAGCAGGCATGCGGCCAAACGCGATCGCGTGCAGCTGGAGCTGGAAGACCTGGAGGCGCAGGTGGAGCAACACCAGCAAATGCAGACGCAGCGGGAGCGGGAGTGGGAGCGACAGCATTTGCAGGCGGAGCCCCTGCAACTCCCACGCGAGGAAAGCCGGCAGCTGGCAGAGTGCTTGGAGCAAGAGGGCCTGGAGTGGCGACTGGTTCAGGAGCAGAGCGTGCAGCCCAACCAGCAACAGCAGCAGCCGCACGATGGGCAGACACACACGCTGCAGCTGCTGCGGGAGTTGCTCCTCGCGCGCCCTCCGCAGCTCGAGGAGCCGCCCTCCGCCGGCGTCCTCTGGCAGGGGCGCGACGCAGCTGCCATGCTGCCCGGCGACGACGACGGCCGCAGCCGGCTCGGCAGCGCGGGAGGCGGCAACGCGGAGCTCGGAGGCGGCGAGGACTGGGGCGACGCGGCGGCGGGCGGTGCCGTGGGAGGCGCTGACGGCGGCTCGCCAGGCGGCGACCTGGGCGGCGACGGCGGCTGGGAGGCGGATGTGGAGATGACTGACCAGCTGGTCATTCGGAACATGCCGTGGATCAGCACCAGCCTTGTGCGGCGCTGGTACCCCGAGGCCAACATCCAGCCCGACCGCACGGCACACTCTGTGCAGGTACGACGCGACGTACGGTACCCTGGGTAGGCTGTGATCCCCATGCCCAGCGCCCAAAGGCTGCGCCAGCTTGCTTTTCTATCTCTTGATTCTCCATAACCGCGTACGTCTTTCGCACCCTGCCCTGTGCAGATGGCGTTTGAGGTGGACGGGCAGCTGCTGCCTGACAGGTGTGCGGCGGGGACCCGGGATGGGGTGAACACGTGGCAGGCGTCGGGGGCGCGCCAGGCAGCCGCCGTTGCCGTAGGGCACGGGCGTCGACGCGGGCCGCGCGGCTCGAGAAGGGGTAGGGAGGGCATCGCCTGTGTGCTTTTTCTCCACTGCGTCCATGTTGCAAGGCACTCTGAACGCTGGGCGCTGAGATACGGAGCATGGTAGCTGGTGCCGTGGACGAGACATGACATGGGCATGCGGCGACGAGGCAGCAATGCCCTGGCAGTGGCCGCCGAAGCGGCGTGCTTGCGATGTGGTCCCGCTTTCGTCGGCGGCTCCCTTGCGCCAACCTTCCCGATGCTGCGCGGACCCTGCCCGCAGACACTCTGCGTCTCTCAAGTGCTACCCTTCGCAGTCCAACTCGGTGTTCATCCAAGGCCTGCCTGTGAAGCTTGTCAGGGGCATGATCCGGATGGGCTGGAGGAAGCTGCCGGAGGGAACACTGGTTCTGATCCTGAGGAACCCGACTCAGGCTCCCGTGGCCCCGACTGCTACTTAGTTCCACATGGGCCATGCACAGTGGTCTCACGCCTGGTCTCGTGCCTCGCATGCCTGCCTGCCTTTGAACCACATGAATGGCCGCAGTGTATGGCCGCGGGCTTGTCAACGGAACAGGGAAGCCCAGTAAAATAACCGATGCTAGATGCGCAGGTACGGCATCCGTACCTGCGCCAACACGCGTGCTGCAATGACTGCTATGGGCACAGCCGCCCGCGCAACGCTGATTTCGTGCCTTGATTTAATTATTCTGAAGCTTTTACGTGTTCGTGGAACGAGCTAAGAATGCGGATGGACGCGCTCATGCGTTCTTAATAGTGATCTTGCGAACAGGCTACCTGCCGAGATGTTTCTAAATACGATGGAAGGAATGCGCTTACCCGAAGCTGGGTGTGTCCCACCAAGGCCTATGCTTGCGCGGCTTCCTTTCGTCGGTCCTGTGTGCAGGGAGCCCGACTGGTTGGCGCCGCCGCACCCACCTGTATTTCACAAGGGCGTCCGCCGATGTGCGATCACCGAATCCGGGCGCCAATAATACCTTTCACTCTTTTGCTGGAACCCAGGATGCAGTCTGTTTGAGGTTGATATGGCTGTGTGAGCTTAAGCAATTGGTGTGTTTTAGCTGGACTGGATGGAAGTGTCTGTCGAGGGTCTCCGTACGGATTCGTGCACGCCAAGGACGGTGTAACGAAGTGGCCAATCACCGGCGTGCGGACGTGTGGCCTGAGCTTCGGTTACGTGGTGCCATAGCCGGGGTGTATCACAGTTCCCTGCTAACGGTCTGTGGCCTGATGGCGTGAGCGCGTGGATTGATTGGGCATTGAATCAATGTGACGCACCGATGTGATGTGGAACGCGTATTGGAACATCAGCGTAAGAGGGCTGTATGCGGGAAGGGCGGGCCGTTCACCAGGTCCAGCGGGGTGCCTCTTGCCAGCACATCGCTCGGGTTCGGCTGCAAGGGCATGTCCGGCGCCACCACGTCCCCCACGCCGACCAGGCTGTGCGGCTGGTAGTCCAGGGCGCAGTACAGTCGGTTGTAGCTACGCGGCGGTCCTGGCGTACATCCCCTTTTGGCACCAACGGCGCCTACTTTCGTGTCCGTGGTCGGGGTCTATGACTGGAGCGTAGCGGAGAGGTCTCCGGTTGCCGCGAGGGCTCTACCGTGTGTGTGTGTGAGCTGCACGTGTACTTGTGTGCAGGTACGGAGGTAGTACGACAAGACGACGCTGGCCGTGTGAGCGGTAGTACGACAGGACGGCGCTGGCCGTTGTTGCGGTACCGGTTTGTGGTTTTAGTTCATATTAGGGCGTGTTCCCCGCCGGGACAGGGGCCTCCCACCCATTCTGTGCGGCCCTGCGCCGTACCTGGGGACTGCCTGTCGCCGGTGGGTTGCAATGGCTTCGTTTCTTTATGCGTGCAAGCTGAGGAGGGCGTGTTGTCGTGTTGTCGTGTGATGCGAGTATTAACTATTAGGGGGCTGTATGCACCCCCCGCCACACGTGCTACCTGGCACTCGTGCACGGGGGCGTTGCGGGGTGGGGTTCTGGCAATGTAGCAAGCGGGCCGCCGTAGCTGAGGGCGACAAGCTTTGTCCACTCGGTTGCCATGGGGTGACCGCTTCTCGGCTGGTAAGGTCGCTAGCTCCGAGCTCCGGCTAAATTTTGAAGGGCGCTGTGCAGATGCACCACGCACGCGAACACGCAGCTCCAAAGGATAAGCCTGAGACAGGTCCAGCAACACCGGGGTAATAACAGCAGACAGGGTGCATAACGTCCTGCTCACTAAGTAGTCCATAGGGAATACAGGTGATGGCTCGAGCGGGAAATGCGCACGGGGAACTTACATGCGAACTCCTACAGCCGCACCGGGCTCAACAACGAAGTAATGTCTGAGGAGCCTATAAGCGGCGACAAAGGCGCGCTTCCGGCCTTGAGGCTCGGCGGGCGCCATCCGTCCGGCAGACCTGATCCACCGTTCGATAACGCCATCTCCAGACATATACCAGGTTGTTCACATTTAACTAACACCATAACGAGACGACACCACCATGTAATACTATGACGGCTTGGGTCACGCTCAGGCGCTAATCCACAACTAAGCTTGCACGGTACGGTAAAACACACCGTGTCATCCCCCGTGTATGAGCTGTCGTACACGCTGACCGTCCACCGTGCGTAATACGAGACTCCGCCCAAGCGTACAACGCAAGGAGTGCTGTGGAAGCTGGCTAAATCCGCATGCCAGATCGACTGTAGGCCATGCCCTGTACTCGGCGCCCTGCTGGAAACATCACACCCTCGGGTGTGTATGTCCGTCGAGGCTGCCTTCCCCGTTTCTGCTTCTCTTTTTATGACTATAGATGCTACTGGAAGAGCGTCTCCTCAAAGGCCGTACGCCTTGAAAACAAGTCGTTGGCACTCATAGACGCGAAGACAACAACCCAGGCGAACAGCTGACCAGCAAGGGGCCAGCGCAACAGGAGCAAACGCCCCTCTTGCGACGACTTCACCAGGACTGATGGACTTGTCCAACGGGTTCCATGGTCCACCGGGACGAGAAGCGGTCCACCCATGGCAACCATGCAACGGGTGGACGCCGCACCGGTCACCCATGGCTGGGTGACCGCTGCTCCCACTCACCCGCAAGCCCAACGCAGCACACGCAGTAATACTGTAATTCTCCCCTACTCGACGCGCCCCAATTTACCTCTCACCTAAAGGAAGGCAAGAGCGGCTAAGCCGCCGGACGGGAGACTACAGGTGGAAGCCATTGCATTGTCGTGAACCGTTTGCTTCTGAAACTCCTTCAAGAAACCACATGCTGCACACGCACACACACTGCACAAGACATGCTGCAACGGGTGTGTGCATGGCAGCGGCTGACGGGACGCTCGGGCCAGGAGACACGTGACCGAGAGCGTGCCGTGCGAACCCCATGGCCCCGAAGGCAACCGTAGTCCATGTAGGCCCTGTATCACAGGCAGGTGCCCAGCCCAGCCCAGCTCAGCTCAGCTACGACAAGGCTGATGCTCAATCACGCCGGTAAGGTCCGGGGCGTGAAGCCCGGGAGGGACGCAGAGTTGCCGTGGATTTAGGTGCGGTAAGCGGCAGCTTCACCGGCACCAATCTGCAACTTCCACGACTCTTGAGTGCGAAATCTGCCATCGGGCGGCGGCGTCCAGCGTGTCCCACCACAACTGCAACTGCACGGAGCAAGGTTATTCAATGTGAACCGTGGGACGGTACCCACGCCGGGCGAAACACTTCTAAGGCATACGCCCCCGACGTGTGGTGCAAACCCAGCGCTGCACCTCGCCGTGGGCTGAGCCAGCATATGGGTCGAAGCATCCAAGTTGTACAAGAAGGTGACCTCGCCGACGCGCTGCGGCTTATGAGCGCCCGGGTGAGGCGGCGCGCCCTGTGTGTGAGTGAGGGACACGAGTGTGAAGCTCCGCATCCTGAAACAAAACCCTACAACAAATCAGCACCGTCTTGGGCTGTACCAGCGCAAATTCAAGCGTCTTGACGTTGTCGGTGATCAGCGGCTGCAGGCGACGTAGTTCCCTTTAAACTTCGCAATTTCGGCCTCCAGCTTCGCCACCTCCGCAACATGCTTTGCTGTGATGGGGCCGGGTTAAGGTTTGTTTCTGCTTGGCGTGTCACAAAAAGGCAGGCTTAGAGAAAACATACGCCGGTAGGAAAGGTTTTGATTACAGCTATTCTGGCGCAGGGAAGAACCCTGAAGAACCCGTGACCCATATACATACCGCACCCCAACACAGAGGGTGAAAAAAGAGAAACCTGCACAGAACACCGCCTCTACGGCCATACACGCCCGAAGGCGCGACGTTTCCAATAGGGCGGGCGGGTACAGAGCAAGACGTGTGACGGTCATCCCGCCAGGTGCACATGCGTACCTTCCTTTGCCTTCACCACCATCATCTCCGTCTGCCGCATCCTTTTCCGCAGCACCATGTTCATACTCTCCAGCTCCTCCCGTTCGGCCTGCTTGCTACTGGTATTGGAGGAGCGCGCGGCCAGCTGCTCGTCTGCCTGCGTCGAGCCTGTGCGGATTACGATGAGCACGCGTGAGAGCCGTTAGCCTAGTGTGGATCGGGGATATGGGCAGCGGACTACGGAGTGTATCAGCATTCAGCAACGAGTCCATCATCGTCTCGGCACCTGGCCTACCTAGCACATACACCCGCAGTTGCGGTACTTCGATGTACAGCAAGCGGAAGAGGATCTGCAACGTTGCAATCTGCAACGTCTGTGGTGTTTACTATTTCAGGTTTTGCCTACAGATTGCACAATTGACGCGCCGTGATGTGGCACATGGAAACTTACGTTGAATCCAGGGGAGAATCCCCTGGTTGAACCCCTAAGTTAAATCCATGGAAATCCTGCCATATCTCCGTACGCGACGTGGCACGTACGCCAGAAGCCCCATGCATGTCCCGATGCTGCCCTTAAGCCCCATAGAGCAACCTATTAACAATTACTGCGGTTGCATGCGGTGCTTGTGGGGGTTAACATCTTTTCTTGGAGGATGCCCTCACCCGTGCGAGGCGCTGCAGGCTTCCAAGCGGTTTAAGCACGCTGTCAGCTGTATCACTAGCTGCAGGATCCTCCAGGCCGTGGTGGCGGAGGAGGAGGCGCAAAGCACGGCTGTGTGGATGTACGGCTTACCAGGTACGGGATCGACCCGGGACATCCATGAGCAGCGCAGTGACAGCAGATTGATAGCATGCATATTGAGGGTTATCCTGAGTACCATCGGGCCGTCCCGGCTCTGATTTTGGTTTGAAACTTCTCTTTACAAAGGTAGCTTGTGCCGATAACAATTTGCATCTTCAGTCACGAGTGAAAATTTGAAATTACACTTTGATAAACGGGTACAGCTTCGTATGACAGACAGCAACTCGCGTCGAGAGGTCGGCCACTTGGCTGTTTGGTCAGTGACCAGTGCCAAACCCGGGAATGGCGTTGAGATGCTGCGAGACGGCAGCGAGGAGACCTTCTGGCAGTGAGCTTGGGTCGGCATTGGGGTTTGGGGACTGGGCCAGCAGGACGTGCGACCCGGTGTGTAGCTGTACCCTTTCCGTACCCTTCGCGTCCTTATGGGCATGCGTGCTATGCAGATCGGATGGGCTCCAGCCTCACCTAATCAACATACAGTTCCAGCGGAAGATGCCTCTCCTGGTGCGCACATCGGCAGGTCGCACTTGTGGGCCTGCTTGCGGCCCGGTGCCGTCAACGTATGTATCGCACACTGCGCTCGACTGCACCACCGGTCTGCGCAGCCAATGACCTGATCCACTGTTGGTCAGCCAGCGCTCGCCTTGAAGCAATGGGGCACGTCGCCTTGCGGTACAGCGTCGGACTGGGGGTGTAAGCCAAGCATGCGCATTCCCCCACACGCGCAGGAGATGCACATGCACGTGGACTTCAAGTTGGACGAGAGCTACACCCCCAGCAGGGTCTCGGTCAGGGCTGGCCACACGTACCAGGACCTGAAGGTACGGTTAAACCAGGCCGTGGCAACCAGCAAGCTGCTGCAATCCTGCTGGCACCTGTGCATCTGTCATGAAGGCAGTCGCGGTTATGGCGCCTTGCCATTTCACGCGGTAATAGGTGCACTTGCTTTGCTGGACATTCCAATGCGGAGTTGGCAGCACTTCGCACGCTCCAACCATGCTGATACCCGGGCCTTCCTCTGTCCTCGTGTGCAGGAGGTGCGGGTGGTGGAATTGGAGGAGCCATCCGGCTGGGTGGTCATACCGCTGACAGCCGAGGCCACCCCGCACGAGCCGCTGCGGGCATTCTACGTCCAACTCGCGGTGCTGGCCAACCACCAAAACGGCCGCGACACGCACATTCGACAGGTCAAGATCTTCAGCGCGCGGACCGACTCCCACAGAGCGCTCCCCTGCAGCATCTCCACGCAGCCCATGGCCCTGTATTCTGCCGTGCGGTAGGGCCGCCCAGTAGCCCCTACCGATCGGCATGCATGGATGCAGAATCTCGGCAGTACCGGTATGCCACATGGTGCCCTGAATCGGTCGCTGAGGCATGGGGCCTTGGACCTTGGCTTCAACGATCCTGCAAGGAAGGTTCACGGGATGTGCGCCTTGGGCCTCAAGCTGCTCTCCGGCAGCGCTGCGCATTACGGACCAGTATGAGGCGCTGCTTGTCAGGGTGCTAACACGTGCGGATGCTAACACGTGCGGACTCGTGCTGGTGGTCGTATGGTGGCGCCGCCCTGACCTCGCCGTACGCAGGCGATAACGTGATGGGTGGTCTGTGCTGCTTAGCATGGGAGACCCTGTGGTGCAATAGTCAATGAAGCCATGTGGTATAGTTGCAACGTGGGGACATGAGGGTGTCCTGGACCGGAGTACGCCGTGCTGGACGGCGTCTGGGGCCTTGCGGCGTTGGGAGCTAGATAATGATGCAACGTGTACCGCCAGCAACGGCGATTGCAAGCAGGATGCGTGAGGTGCCGTCTTGCAGTTCATGTCATGCGATGTTTTAGTGCTTGCCCGAGTACCCGGGTCGGCATACCAGTTACATACTAATGAATATGATGCGCCCGAGGTAGCCAGGGAACAGGGAGCATTATTTTGGGGGTGCACCGGCTTTTCGGTCTTGGTACGGACACAGCAGCATTTGTTGGATAAGCAGGGATAGTGCCCCGGACGGGAGAGCTCGGCTGCCTGCCTGCCGGATTGCTGCTTGCGATGCTTCTTCCTGCCTCCCGACCTCTCTTACCGTTTGTGCAAGCCTACGCAGGATGCTGCGTGAGTTCTTGAGCGGTTTGATATCTGAAGAGCACGATCTTGGACGCTTTGTTGTTAGGCATAAGTTGCCCACAAGAAGAGGAGCGCGTTGCTTGCGTGTAGGTGGCTGCCAGGACGGCCGCCGGGTGGTTTGCTGAAGTAGATGCAAGAAAGCTGTCTGACAAGAAGCCATATGGTCCATAACGGAGTATGGTTAAGTGGGCTCACGGTCACAAATGCAGTGTGCACTGTGTGCACATGCGGGCCGTACAACGGTACAATCGTACAGTTACGCCAAGCTCCAAATGACCCCCAAGAGCCGCCGACAAGACTCTGTCGATGCTCTTGGGCCTCGTCGCTGCAATAATCGCCATAGTTTTGGTTCGCGCTGACATTCAGCACTAATTGCGCCAGGCAGATAGGGCTTGCACCATGTCCTTCCTCTGCTGCTGCTTAGGTAGACAAAAGAGGAAGGCACGCCATGAAATCAGGAACGGGGCGATACAGGAAGACGGCAGCCAGCGGTGTAAAAGCAAAGAAGCAGACCTCCTTTCGCCTCTGTCCTGTTTGTCAAATAACAGCTTTGTGTCAGGTGCGACATCCGACCAGCTTATTGAACTGCACGCACCGAAGTCCCACGCGCGACTCTCCTCCTCCCTCATGGGGACAAGCCCCCGAGGCACAGAATAACCCACAACGCGCGCGCCTCGTTGCAGAGTACCATGACGCTCAAGAGTACTTCGACGCCGCTGCAGGTATATGCGTTACGGTGACGGACCCCTGTTGGCCTCTAACGGTATTTTGATGGCCTGTCGCAGCCGCGAGTCCGCGCCGTAGCCCGGAGAGCTCTCCATCAACCTTTGAGGCTCCTCACGACTCCGTCGGCGCTGAAAAGCACAACAGTGGGCAGGTCGGTTGACACGCGAGGACCCGTGTTCGGGGAACAGGAGGAGCGTGGTCACCTGTGTGAACAGGCTGGGGTGGCCACAGCAAAGGCAGCTACTTCCTGGAGTTTGTGAATTCGGTGCAGCGGGGGTATGTGGCAGGGCGCGGGTGTATGTGAACACTCAACACGACGGGATGGTGCCGGTCACCCAAGCGGTGGGCTGATGTCGTGCGAAGTATTGGTTCAGACCACCACAGCAACCGCATCGGTGGAGAATCCTTGCAACCGCCGCATGGATGTCCAAGTTTGCGCGGCAGTCGAGAGGCTCGGTGCGCATACAAGGTATTGGGAACCGCCCTCCAATCTCCCTCTCCCTCTCCTGCTGGCCCTGCTCCTCCTGTGCAGCAGCAGCAACAACAGCACCCGTTGCCGGGCCCGGTAACCAGCCCGGACACGAGGCATTGCGCCGGCGCCGGCTCAACGTTGCTTGTGGACGTGGCCTCGCCCTGCCCATCGCCGCCGCCGCCAGCCCCGGCTGGCGGGCCTGCGACATGCGCGGGTGGTGCCAGTGCCCCAGCCACGGCGGCCGCAGTCGTCAACGGCATGGACTCACTACGCTATGAGAGCGGCTACCTGGCTGGCACGAGCGAGGCCTCGGAAGAGCCTCTGAACGGCGCTGGCGGCATGCTGACGGGCTGCCTCAGCATCCTTGAAAATATTCGCATCCCAGCCATTCCGGGCATCCCGGGGGTCGCGCCTGCGGCCTCCGCTACAGGCGCGCCCGGCGGGGCCTCCGGGGCGGCGGGGCATCCTGGGGGGCCCGGCGGATCAGCAGCTGACGGAGGCACTGCGCGGCGCCTGGGGGGCAAGCTGGAGCCTGGGATCACTTTAAAGGTGCGGCTCTTGAGGGTCGGGCGCCGGGCGCAATGGCGGCAAAGAAGCGGGAATTAATGAGAGTGGCAAGAGCGATGCCGAGCGGGCTCATCAAAGGAATGAAGTGCACAGTTGCGGTTACCCCTCTCCAATCCCGACCCTGTATCTTATGATACTCGGGTGTGTGGCTTCTCGGTTGCTCACCGTTCCCTCTCTCTCCCCCACCCGCCTTGTTCCCGCCTGCCAATATGCGCAGCACCGTGGCATTTCGGCGAGCACCCTGGATGTGCGGGACTGCTGGGAGGAGTGTGGAGGCGAAGCCGAGGGCGGCGACGGGCCGTCCACCTCGGGCCGGCCCTTCATGGTCCGCGGCCCCGACTACATGCGCACCAAGGTCAAGGTCCCGTGCGGCCGGCCGCTGTACCGCCTGCTGGCCTCTGACGTCATCACCTCGGAAACAAAGTTGACGCACGTGGCGAGGCTGGCCAACCTGCAGCACCTGCTGCGGCCCGCGTCTGACCCGCACCTGCCGCCACTGCTCATCCTCACCATCATGCTTCCTATGTACCCGGTAGGGGGCCTCGCGGCTGGGTGGGTGGGTGGCTAGGCCGCATGGCGATTTGAGAGTTACCCTGCTACAAGGTGCAGTCTTGCGGCGACTGCGGCTTGGGAATTACACAGCACAGTACGGTGGGGACATTCGGCGGCGCGTGTGCACAGCGTTAGTCCCAGACACTGCTGAAGATAACCTGTGTGCACCGCCTGCGCGCAGGCTTCGTTCTTCGGCGCCAACGATGGCCCCTCGCAGAGCCTCATCTACTACTTCGGGCTGCCGCCCGACTTCAATGCCGCCACCTTCGAAAACCAGGCGGCCCTGGCGCTGGTGCGCCGCTTCGTGACCAACGGACGGGAAGCAGACGGGAGCCCCACACGCGACAGGTGCGTGCTGAGGTTGTCGTTGTGTAGGTGAGAGACGTAGCATGCGCGACATAGTCGGAGCGCGTTACTGATGGTGTCATCAAGGTGCGCGGTCAAGGTCAAGGCTGTCGGCGGAAACAGGGCTCACTGGGGTCTGCTTTTATGACACAAAACACCTTACGCTATGACGAGTATCCAGCACCGGGAGAACGCCTGTCGTGGGAGCCAATGCAGGCACCCCGGCCCGTATAAGTCCTGCGTTTCAGTGAGCGAAGGTCCCGTTTGCAAATACAGGCACAGCGGCAAGGCTGGCTTGGCTTTGTCGAGTGCTCGCGGACGCGGTGTGTACCTGACCTTGTGCGGTTGCGCCGACCCAAGGACTTGATATACTTAGGCGCAGTAAAATGGAGTCACCTGCGCTCCTATGTTGCGTCCACAGGTTCAAGCTCATACCCCGCGTCGTGAACGTGGAGGAGTGGGCGCAGAAGGGCCCTCTCAGCCCCGCAGAGCACAAACTCCTCAGCACCTACAACGAGAAGCCGGTGCTGACGCGGCCGCAGCACTTCTTCTTCCACGGGCCAGGCTACTTGGAGGTGAGCCCCTCCAGCTGCAGCACTAGAGCCATGCTCGGAAACTGCGACAATGGTGTGGGGCTGTTTTCATGGCTGCTTGGGAAGAGCTTGAGGCAAACACAATTACCGAAACAAGTGTTGCGTTCTTACTTCGTTTCTTTGGGAGATGCAGCCTGCCCGCCTCCTTGCGCAGCGGGTGCGATGCAAATGTGCCTGCCCTCGCTATCCCTCCCTCTTGTGCATCATGCCTGCCTGCCTGCCACGGCTGTCGCGAGCGTATGGCCCCGCCAACCACCCATCTGGCAGGTCGACATCGACATCCACGCGTACCAGTTCCTGGCGCGCAGGGCGTTTGGTGCGTACTTCACCAGGTGCGGTTCAAACGGCTCGCTGGGAAATCTGGGGAGTAGTAACAGCTTTCGGGCTTTCGGGAAGTAACTTTGGTGTGGAACGCATGCGAGACCCAGGAGGTTACGATACTTGGTCCCTCCCCGCTCACCCCCACCATCCATCGCCCATGAAGTACCTGGGGCGTCAGACTTCTGCTGCGGTGCGCCAGCTGGCCTACCACGCTGCCGCACAGCCTTACCGCTGCCCTGCGGACACCGCTCAGGGCTAAGGCCGTAGCCTGCCTCCCCTTTCCCCTGTCCATTCCCCTTTCCCTTCAACTCCTCTTTCCCGCGTCCCCGCCGCTTCGGTCGTCCCGCAGGCTGCCCGAGGTGGTGTTTGAGAATGCGTTCATCATCCAGGGCAACAGCCCCGAGGAGCTCCCGGAGCAGGTGCTGGCCGCGGTGCGCATGTATCGCATAGACCTGGCGCGCAACCGGCCGCTCCGCGACTACATCACACCCGGCGCCAACACCGCCAGCGCCGGCACTGGCGCCTGCTCGAAGTCGTGCCCTGACGGGGACGAGGCGATCGCGGCGGACAGTGACATATCATCCTTATACGGGTAGTGGGAGTGGCGGGCGTTGAGAAAGGGGCGCTCATGCAGGCCGGCAAGGCGGCCTCAGAACGCCTGGGTTACCGAGTAGCCGCTCGTATACCTCGCCACCCATGCCCTGTACTCGGCGCCCTGCTGGAAACATCACACCCTCGGGTGTGTATGTCCGTAGAGGCTGCCTTCCCCGTTTCTGGTTCTCTTTCTTTCGAGTAGAACAGTCCGGGGGGAAGCCAGGTTTGGCGAGATGCAGGGGTGTAGCCTTGACTCGTGACAGTGACTCGAGCGTTAGCCTGCAAGCAGGATGGTTGTTGTTGTTGTTTTAACCCCGGCTTAGGAAGTTGAGCACTGTGGACTTGACCGAGTGGTGTAGGCAAGAGGCGCTCTGGGTAATTCCTTTGGCAACCTGTACGATATGCTCTGGGACGTATTCGTATGAGTAGCCGTAGACCACTGCAATTAGAGGCATGCGGCAGTCTGACTTCACTCCTGACATTGGAACGCTTGCAAACACAGGTCGCAGTGGCGAGGCGAGAGAGTGCCTGGGATAGCAGCCCGCTCTGTGGGGGCCATGTGCTTCCGCCGTATGAGAGACGCCAAGCGATTCTTTTCTTCCTTCATTATCTGTTCGCGCTGCATCATGGGGCTTCATACCCGGATTCGTACCGCGCTATATTCGTGGCTCCTGCTGACAGCTGCAGCCACGAGCCGTCAGTGGTAGTATCCTTCATGTATTTACTGGACGGCTGATCCCATCCGAGAGCATCTGTTGTTTGGTGATGGGTGTGTGTTTATGCTGGCAGTTGGTTGGCGGGCAAGATCTGCCAGTTCGTACGCACTGCATATGTTGTTTGCGCTGTTACAGCATTCCATGGCCATCCGTCAGACCGCAGAGTGCGTCCACACTCTCGCCCGCCATCCCGCTCGCTCGACAACCCTGGACAATCCTCTGGCATGCTACCAGCTGATTGGGCTTGCGGCAGACGCCACTGCAGTAAATCATAAAGTCATACCCGGCTGTCGAGTGAGTGACACACCAGACGGGTCCAAAGAAAACGCTCGCGCAGCTCACAGGTCCTCCTTGTCCTCATCTCCGGCCGCACCCTTGTCCCCTGGGGCCTTGGGCATGTACACACCCTCAGCCGCCAGCCATTCCGTGTTCTTGCTCTTGGCGCCCGTCGCAGCCACCTCAAACTGGCCGGCAATAGGCTGGCCGTACTTGACGTCGTGTGAAAACAGGTACGAACCGGTGTCCACGTGCTTGAAGCGGACCTGGCGCGCGGCGGAGACAGCCATTCGCCATTGGCCCGACTCGACGGGAGTTTGTGAGGCCGGTGTACATACAAGGCACGGGAGAGGATGTAAAGGGGGAGTTCCCCAACAGGAATCCATTTGGAACATTTAAAATGACACGCATCATTCCTTGCTGCATGAGGCTAGGGGTGGCGGTACTCCGACCGCAGGCAGAATGAACGGGCCATGTACGTGACCCACTGCCTGCCAAACGCTTGGTGCACTACGGCTGGGCAGTATCACCATGCCGAATTCCGCACAGCGGCCGTCACGGCTGCAGCGCGTTTCATGTATTCATGCAGTACCACAACCCAATACAGTACCTAGAATAATGCAGAAAAAAGAGGGAGCCCGCCTCTACGAACATACCTACCCGAACAAGTTTGAACACGCTGTCGCGCATATAGAATTTACAACCGAACGCGCGAAATTTCCAGTAGGGAGGGCGCGTACAAGGCAAGGCAGGTGAACGGACTGCATGCCGCCATAACCCAGGATCAAGGCGTCCATGCCACGCATGCGGCTGCATGATGTAGCAGCAGGCTTGACCCCCCACCTTGGTGTTTTGCTTCCAGACTTTACCCTTGCCGTCCCATTCAAGCGTCCAGACATCGCCTCCGTCGGACTGCGTGTCACTCCCAAAAGCGCTGACCTGGGACCCAAAGAGGAGGGGCAAGGCACTTCAGGGTCTCGCGCTTACCCCAAAGCCCGCTCATCCCCGTTGCCTCGCAGACAGACATGGAGGATGAGGGCATACCCAACTACCCGCCAGCACATTCCTTGGGCACGGGGAAATGGCCGCCCCAGCTCACCTCTTGGCTGTTCGTTAGGGGTGACTGGTAAAGGTGGCTATGCAGCCATTTGCGCGTTGAGACGTGGAGCAAGCGGAGGCGGCTTCCCTTCTTCATGGGTGCGCCAGGCACGCATGGCTCCCCCTGGGGAAGGGGGGCAACAAGGCATGTCTCCTCACTACAGGCTCATGCGTGCACGAAGCGCCACCCCCCGTCCGGCGCATCGCCTACCGTGAGACCCTGTACCAGCCACAGGCTGTTCCCATCGTCGCCGTCCGGGTATCCAGTGACGCTCTGCTGTTGCGACCCCCTGCACGAGCGGCGGCCTTATTATCAGCAACCATCCGAGCACAGCCATCATGCCGCTGTCCTTACCTACTGTACGCAACCTGGTGGCTGTGCAGGCGAGCCTTCGTATTCACATGCTGTAGCTTGATTGTACTCCCGCACGTCACCTACAGCATTGTTGCAGCTCAAGAGATCGATGCCTCAGTGTCCCAGGGACACGCTGTCGGAAGTCAGCTCACCACCAGATTCTCCGCATTGGTAAAGCTGATCAGGATTAATAAGAATGTGCAAGCGCACGCACAGAGGGCCGCAAGACGGCCCATTCTATTCTAGAAACTCAGCGGAAATGCTGCTGTCCGTTGGTCCGCGAAACAGTACACCGTTTGGGCAATTGCATAATACAAGGGACGGTGGTTAGCCCAGCTTTACAGCTCACATTGCCTGTACGTCATTGTACGGCTGTGCGTGAGGTGCCGCGGCCTTGCTGCCCTCAATCGACAACCATATTTCATCGCGTGACAGGACAGCAGACATGTACGCCGGCAGCCCCCATCACGCGGTAAGTCCAATTGAGCCCTGGCACATCGGTTCGCAGTGCGCGTATACCCCTTATTTTCGGCTGAGACACGATAGAAATGTTCTAACAGAACCGCACGCTCAAACAACCTACCCCCTATGTACCCATCTAAACACAGAAAGGCGTAACATCGTACAACCTGAAAAGGATACATCGGCTCGACCGCATACCGCACGCAGTGGGACGGTGCCCAACCGTCATGCAAGCTTTCAGCTTTAACTGATAAACCTACAAAAAGCTACGCGAACAGCGCGCTGTACACGCAGGAACACCCGCTCAGGGTGGATGATACTGACGAGCGTCAACGACGTATGCGCCCCGCACCCAGGGGAGATGGATTTATGCACAAGTGATTGCCGCGGCCGAACCGTAACAGTGCGGCACAACGGCCCCCTCTCTCGTCCAAAGCCACGTCACCAAAGCACCGGCCGCCTGGCCCCTGCAAAACACGCACATGGCCAGCCGCGTGCCAACTACTGAAGTGAAGGGCCGTCACCACGCGTCATGAGGCCAATGTCGAAGGCGCATACAAACAAATCTGTACACTCGATATTCTGATAATGAGAAAGCATCCCCAAAGTTGACCCTGCTGCGCCCCGTCCCCAAGTCCGTGAACTTCATCGCCTGTGAGGGGAACAACCTCAGGACTGATGATGCCCGATGATGATGTTCCATGAGAAACGGCCTCGTCAGCGAGTCCCTGCCGATGCGGCTGCAAAAACGAGGCACGTCATAGGCCCAGGCACCAACCAACCACCATGGACACTCCGGCGCTTGTCATTCCAGCAGAGACCGGTGCTCACGCCTTGTTGCAAGCCCGCGTCCCATGATTTGGCCGCCGCTCTCCGACGAAACGCCCCGGAGCTATTGCTCCCCCCCCCGAAACTTTTGCCGCGGACCTTGTATGTGCTCCCCCGATGCGGAAAGTGATGCCTCAGGACTGCATCATCTTCTCGAACTGCAAAGGGCATGGGCAAATGGCATGACAAAGCGCGGCAGGGAGCAGCCTTCTCCACGGAGCCGCTTCGTCCGAAACTTGCGACGACTGCCAGGTAAAACACGTTGGGTCTAGCGTAACATCGGATTAGTGCCCGCTATCTGCCAGTTGTCCCATCTCGCACGGACGCACCTCCGCGTAATCGACCCGTCCATCGTTGTTCTTGTCCACCTCATTCACCATCTCACGCGCCAGCTCTATTGACGAGCCGCGCGGCATGACCTTCACCAGGTCCTCCGCCGTGATGAATCCGTCCCCATCCTGCGAGGAACAATCGAGTCCACACATGCCAGTTGAGGCAACAGGGCAAAGGCAAAAGGCGTGTAGCTTGGCAATAACCGACACTGCCCGACGTGACTATGTCCTAGAATCGAGGAAAATTGAGCGGTGGCAGCTAGCGCCATGTCAGTAGTCATGTTTGCTGGCAGCCAGCCAGCCAGGCGCGGCCGCTAGGAGTATCACAACATGCACAAGCGTCCCGTTCCAGACCCCACAGCATCCCAACTCCCTGCCGCACATCCAGGCCGTTGAACCTACCCTGTCGAGCTCCTCAAACGACTTGCGCACAGCCTCCTTGCGGCGGGCCACACGGTTCGAGTCAAGCATGGCCGCGATGAACTCCTCGTAGTCAATCTGGCCGCTGCCGTCAATGTCCGACGCGTGGAACAAATCCTGCATTTCGCTTTCGTCGATGGCCGCCCCCACTTTCTCCAGCGCCTTGTGCAAGTCCTGACTGTCGATGCGGCCGTCGTTGTTCGTGTCCATGGCCACGAACAGCTCCTATGGAGGGTAAGTGAAGAGGCCAGTAAAGGGCGCCATTTAGCCCCAACGGATTGCTTATGCAAGTCGCCCGACACGCTCACCAACGTGTCAACAGTGGCCGGCGGGAAACGGTAGAGCAATCCAGAGAAGGTTAACGGTGGAAACGCCCAGCTTCTAGCGCAGAGCGTCCCCTCTAAGCTTTCATTGCTCGTGTCAGAGCAACTATGCCCTGCCGCCTGCCATAGTTCTGGCAATGGTTCTCAAGACTACCGATGCTCGAACCACCCCTTGATGTTTGCACCAACCAGGGATCACCTTGAGGTTGCCCCCGTGCCCTGACTAAGCGTTCCCTACCGTTTGCGTAGGCCATGCCAGCAAATTATATCCAGCGCTTACTAGCAGCTGCCAGCAGCCCTCACAGCTATAGAGACCAGGCTCTGTACGTGTATCCATTGCTTGATACGCGCCAAAGCACCGCACCGCATGCACCTACCCGCAGGCGCTTGACGTCATTGTCCGTGAGCGTCCTCGCCAGCACCACCAACGCCAACCGCTTCATGCGGCTCATGCCTGCGAATGCGCGCAGGCGCTTGACCATGTGCGCGCCCAGCGCCGCCGCCGGCGCAGTGGCCGCCACCTGGAACCACCGGTGCTGCAAGAGCTGCTTGGCGGTGGCACGCTTGCCAATGTCCATGACCAGCATGTTGGAGATCATGTCCTTTGCAGCCTCCGTCACCACCTCCCATTCCTTGCCGTCGAACGAAAACTGGCCTGCACCCCATGAAGCCATGAGCCAGGGGAAATGAGCATGAGAGGACAGGAAAAGATATTATGCGCTTGATGCTGGGGCCCGAGCTCCAAGCTGCATGTTCCATGTGTTTCACTGAACGGTAGATCCACAGGGCGGGCGTTCCGATAAGGTGTTTACGGCGAGCGCAGAAAGGGAAACAGAAACAGAGAAGGCAGTTTGTTCAGTTCACGGTTGGCATGGAGCGAACAACCCTCTGTTAGTCACTGTATGAAACTATGCAATGGTTTGACCGGCAAGAAGCACACCTGCTTGAACGCGTTGCAGAATCTTAGCATCCGTCTTGCCACCGAACGGCGGGTAGCCGCACAGCAATATGAACATGATCACGCCCGCGCTCCAAATGTCGGCAGACTTATCGTAGTCCTTCTTCAGGACCTGTGCACCGCAAGGCATGCCGGTTAACGCTGGGCAGCCCTGCCGACCTATACGGCTGCTGACCGATACGGCTCACCTCTGGGGCCACATAGTACGGCGTCCCGAACTTTTGGCTGAGCCGTTGCCCGTCCAAGCAGAAGTCGCTGGTGCCAAAGTCAATGACCTTTAGCACGGCGTGCGGGGTCTTGTCCGAGAGCAAGATGTTCTCCGGCTTAAGGTCACGGTGGATAATGTTTTTCGAGTGTGCGTACGCAATGAAGTCCAGTAGGCAGTGCATCTTCTCCGCCGCGTCCTTTTCGCTGAAGTGGCCCTGATTGTAGGAGGACGCTTTGGTCATTGTACAGCACAGGGGAAGGACACGCACGTAACCCCCCACCCTCCCCGACCCCGCGCACCTTGGCGATAATCTGGTCGAACAGCTCACCACCGCTGCACAGCTCCAAGATCAGATGGTAGCTCTCCTTATCCTCAAACACCTCGTACAGCTTAATGGTGTTCGGGTGGTCGCACAGCATGCGCATGATGGCGATTTCCTTCAGGATACCTGTTAAACAAGATGATATTGCCCATGAGATGCGGCACTGGCCAATGTGATGAAAGCTACAACGCACCTTCCCGCTGCTTTGCGGGGTCCTCAGCGTTCTTCTGCACCGTCTTCACCGCGTACTTCTCGTGCGTGTCTTTGTGCGAGCATACCATAACCTGTGCAGCAACCAAGGAAGCGTGGGTCTCCACCCTGAGCAGCAAAGGGGCGCTGCAGCAATCAGCACCTTGGCAAACGCGCCGTGGCCGACCAGCTTGCTGACTTTATACTTGTCGTTGAAGTCGTGGCCCCTGTTCTTATCAAGCTCCCGCTTGGCATCCTCAAGGGCCGCCTCAATAATGTCCTGAGGGCCCGGCTCCTTGCGCGGAGCAGATGGCTTGCTCGCGGGCGCGGCCCCGCTCGCCGCGTTTATCGCCGCCCCCGGTGCACCCGGCGCAGCGGCGTCGCTGCTTACACATGAACACAAATTGCCCATGGCCTAACCCTGCGAGTTTGAGGCCGCACACAAATTGGCAACGACCTCCAACACACCCAACACAAAATGCCGGCGTATACAGTAGCCCTTAGCTAATTGATTACACTATATGGAGACACCCAAACACACACCTGCCTGCTGTAGGTGCGTCCAGGGGTCCTAGCCGAGTCAAGCCCACCGCTCCCCTGCAAGCTCCGCTGGGCGTACAGGTGCTGTATATTGTTATTAGCGTCTAAGTGCTTGGGAAGTCGCCATATGGAGAAGGCTGTTTCATCTCTGAAACGGGTCGACTGTAGCTTGCAATGGCCCAATACCGGACAGAGCTCGTATGCGTTCAGCAGTGCTGTGGATTAGCAACAACCAGTATGGAAGGCCGTCGCGCAGAGGTTGCGCACCACCGTACGGCTAAAGGAGTGAACGTGAAAGTGTACAAGGGTGCAGGCGATATGTCGCGCACACGCGCTGAACTGAGCCCATCAAGGGGTGACAAGGATGTGTACGTGCCGTGCGGCGCCCAACTCCAGCAACTTTTCGCCAAGACGCTGATCTGCACTTCCCACACCTTGGCAAATTCATTGCTCCATCATGCATGCCAGTATGTTGGTACTCGTGGGTAAGGTTCTTGGAGGCAGTCTATGCGCGCGGCGTGTGGGCAGACAGCCTTGAGGCTAGACTGGAAGCAAGGCCGCTTGCCTTACCGGTTGCGGGCGTTGCGGCCATTGGTCACCGTCAGGGCACGGTGCGGCTCCGGTTTCGTGTGCTACGAGGCAACACCCTTGCTGACGCCTGACGATATCTTGTACCGAACTTGGGGCCTACCAGCAAGCGTGATATAGGAGCTGTGCAGCTGTCCGCAGCATGGTATGCAGGGTCCAGTGCGGCTGTAGCCCTAGTGGCCCCGTGAGTGGCCCTAAGGACGGCGATACCGCCGAGGCTGAAGGGCGTAGGACCTTCAAGCTCTGCTGCCCAGCATTACACGTAGCACCGGAGTTTGAAGCACTATCGGGCATCAATAGCAGTCCGTTCGCCTGGGGCGCGAACCCTTCGCAACATGCAGACGCGCTCCCTACTTCGACACTCCATTTTCCAACAACTCAGCCTATTCGGGCCCCAGGCACATTACACATCATATGGTCAGGCGCTAAGGAGAACAACACCCCAAACCTCCGCCTCTTGACGGAGACGGAACAAGGAAGGATAAGGCACCGTCAGCTGCCCCGCTGTGCAAGTGTGCCCTGCAAGTGTGATGGCCGGTATCTGCACGTGACAAATGTGCACAAGCAACAACCCATCGTTCGCTTTAAGGAAGGCGATTTCCCTCCGAAAGAATGGCTGGCGCGGCCCCAGTTATACCAAATAACCTTTACCAATCTGACCCACCCCACCCCGGCAGTGACTCTTCCCATGTACCGGCAGGATCATTGCTGAGCCTGCTGTGCCTGGGCAGCTCGCTCCAACGTGTTGTAGTTGAGGAGCTTCTCTATAAGGTCCACGTGGGTCATGAGCATGCGCCGACAGCAATACCGACTGAGCCCAAGGCCATCCAGCGCCTCCCTACGGCAAGAGGCGCAGCCCCAATCAAGGGTAGCGGGCCTTTTAGCCAAGAATAACCAGCGCGGTTCATACGTACAGTAATCCATGTTGGCGGCGTGGGCGGAGAACCGGCAGGACCCGGGGACGCCAAGCGGGCAAACTTGTCAGCGCAAACGGCCACGCTCACGTCCTCTAACACCAGTACTTACTGCTCGCTATATCCCGCTTGAAGGAGGTCGAGGTACGTGTCCCACTTGTTCCCGATTACCTGCGGTCGTGAACACCCGTTGATGCTTCGTGCCGGCCGCCGCCGCCGACAACTAATCACGCACCTTGCCGCACGTAAAGCATCGAACCGGGATGATCATGGCTCAAGCGTAGCCTCGCAGCCTCCCACACCGCTTTGCCGCGCCGCAGTTCCGAGGCTGAGCCGCAGCCCCCTCACTTCGGTCAAAAATATGTACTTATCAGTAGCTACAGTATTTCTATTGTTATTCCTGCGATGAAAAGCGGTATCAAGCGAAAGCCTCAGGCCCTTTGTTGCTCTTATGGTATGGGATTTTGTGATGCATACAGCGTATAACGTATAAACAGCTTGCGTGAAGAAATGCCGTAAAAGTCGTGGAACACGGTGGAACCTGGTTTTGTCTCAGGTTCAACGGAAGCTCAGGCAGGGGCACAGGTGCTATGAAACAGATCTGGATGGCCGCAATATAACTAGCTGCTAAGAAGGACGGGGCAAGGATGTCCACTCTGACCTTTGTAATCGTGGGACAGGAGGACCACCCAATCTACGAGGTCGACCTGACGGGCCCCAAAGAGGTGAGAGGAGTGGTTAAATCGGACCCGGCTGTCAGCCGGGGTCCCGGGGAGTGCCCACGGTCTTTCCTCTCGTGCTAAGCAACCCTTGAATCGACTTGCTCGCATTGTCATACACGAAGGAAGTGCGTCCGTGCCCCGCTTGCTCCGTGCGCAGCAACAGACACAGTACCTGCACCAGTTTGTGCTGCACTCCTCTCTCGACGCGGTTGACGAGCAGATGTGGCAGAGCAAGGAGCCGCACCTCAAGGTTCGGCTGCATGCGCTTGGCTCTCAGCTTAGTGCATTGGGCGCCCTGTGTTGTCTGCTTGTCTTGGCGCAACGCTATGCAACGTCGTGCAGCCTATCCACGTTTATTGCGGTGTGTGTGGGGCGCTTCGGGAAATCGCTTTGTGGCTTTGAGGTCGCATCTCGCGTGGCGTCCCTTAAACCGGTAAGGGCGGATGCACGTCTTGTAGGTGGTGGATCGGTTCAACGGCCTCAGCGTGACGGCGTTCGTAACGGCCGGCAGCTGTCGCTTCCTCATGCTGCACGATGGCCGGAGCGACGACGCCATCCGGTCCTTCTTCCAGGAGGTGTACGAACTGTACCTCCGGGTGGGTGTACGGCTGAGGCCGATGCGGATGTACGGCAGCTCCGCGAATGTGTTGCCAAGTCGCAGCTTGCTTGCAAATGCGTGTGCCATCCGGGAGGAGTGGCGGATACAAACAGCATGGGGGCGTGCTGCATCGCAACGCTTCATGAAGCCTTGGCACAAACGCGTGGAAGTCATCGCTATGCGTTGCGACCCCTGCCTTGTGTGCCATTGCTTCGCGGCAGGTGCTGCTCAATCCCTTTCACACGCCAACCACGAGGATCACCAGCCGGGAGTTCGACCGGAAAGTGAAGCTTTTGGCCAAGCGGCTCATTGGGTAGCTGTGGGATTTGGGGAGCATGCCCATACTGCCGTATGTGTTGACATGGGCGTTGGGCATTGCTGGTGGTTGGGACGGCCCTGTTGACCGTGAGCTGAATGGCGGGCTAATAAGAAGGAACAGGTGTTGCCACCAGTAGCTAACGGTGTTGTACGGTGCTGCTGACACTTTCCTGCCGTGTCCAGACTATCCACGGCTGAAGAGAGCGTTGCACCGTGTCTGCGCTTTGCATTATTCAGCTTTGTACAGAAAGAGCCCCCACCGATGATGAACTGACAACCTGTGGTTAGATGGTGCATGCCTACCCTCAAGTCAACTGATGGCTTAGTCAAAGCCGAAGATGTGCTTTACGTGTGTTCCCCCTGTGTCGCTGCGCGGCTTCCTGGATGGTTACTGGGGTGGTTGAAATTAAACGACGCGCACGACGGGTGCGTTGCTGGGGTGTGTGGAGCGCTTGCACCGCGGACCGTGCCCCGATGTTGTCTTGAAGGGCATTTGGGTGCCGGTTTGATGCGATATGTTGGCTCATCTCAAGGTGGGTGCGGGCATGTTGTCCACGGGCTGATCTCTTACCTTAGTCTGTCAGGCGTCGCACCCCCCAAGGGGGATTCTTCTTGAGCAGCGGAGCCCTTTTCGAGGAGCGGAGCGTATAGTGCGACGAAATAGCTAGAGCGTTTAATAATATCAAACGCTCTAGCTGACGAACGTGTACGACGCCAATGTCCCAGGGGGGCCGTCTTGGCAGCAGACGTACTAACAGGGACTTTGGCGTGAAGGTATTGGGCGCACGCATAAAGCACAGCGTGCGTGGTGCACCTTTGTGGCAAATCACCTTCTTGTGCTGCGCTAGGTGCTGAGAGCTTGCGGGGCCCTGAAGTGGAGACACGGGAGGCTGTCATGGGACGCCGCTCGACGTGCTGTGACAGCCATGGCCGTACACAACAAGCTCCTGGGTTCAACAGGGAGGAGGTCACCTCTTTACATTCCCGGGGCACCGCCTCCTTGTAAGAAGCAGTCGGGGCAACTTGTAGCAGCAGTCCGCAACACCACTTGCATCATCGTTGTAACACCCCCACCCCAGGGTGTGTATGTCCGTAGAGGCTGCCTTCACCGTTTCTGGTTCTTTTTTAACGCCACGTCGTACTGGGGGGCGTACAGGGGGGGATTTCGTTGCGCGGAGCGGACTTTGGGGTCTCGCCGCGCGACATCCCATCGAGCGACCCGAATCGCTTCAACGGGTCAAGTAACATGCCGCTCCTGGCTGGAGGGCACTCTGGCGGCACCAGTTTTCACACTCGCATCCGACTTGCTGTTGCTTCAGCACAGCGCAGCGAGCTCAGACCTGGACCTACCACACGGTCATACCCGATTGGCGGCAGGCGTCAGACCTCCGCCACAACCTAACAGGACATCCCATGACCGGGATGGCTCAGCGACGGCGGTGTCCGGGGTACACCAGGTGTGGTACGTTGTGTCCGTACTGCACAGTAGGAACGCAGAAACAGGGAGACACCTCCACGGACACCCGAAGGTGCGACGTTTTGAACAGGGGGCCTGAGTGCAAGCCAGCCGGAGCCAACCATAGGTATAATGAACGAGATTGCATAGCAATTCCATGGGTACGATATCAAAGTATCCGAACAGGTACCAGCGCCAACCGTCTGCGTCAACCGTCGCATACCCAAACGGTTGGGTATCCCACCGACGCGCTGACAGCCGAACTACTCAGTTCGCAGGCCGACGTTCCGCCGTGCGGCCGCATGATTGGGTTTGGGCCAAACCGGGTGTGTGTGTTCCAATGCACGTGTCCGAAAGGTGACGCGGCGTTGCGTGGCGCCGAGTAGGAAGCGGGGCGCCCCGCCGCGCACACACCACAGATGGAGTGTTCCGCGCATACCTCCCACGGCACGGCGGGATGCATGTTTCTCCGCCCTGCAAGTCCGCATACGCCGCTGCACCCGCCGCCCACTATGTAACCGAACATTGCTCTCCACCTGCACATTGCTCACCACCTGACATGTCCTGCCCATAAGAATGCACTGGCTTGTCTCTTCTCGGAATCCCACTGTTCGCATTTCGCCCATGTCCCCAAGCACGCCATTCTTCGGCGTCAGGCGCTGAAGCGGGGTAGAGATGAGGACCATAACCCGCTCCCCCATCCCAATATTCGCAATTCGTCCATGGCCCCCCCGGCTTTGACGGACGTGTAACCTGTAACCAGTAACCTGTCCCCTTCCCCCCGGGCTCGTAACCTAGCATCTCCGGAGGCCGACCACAACATTACGCACTACACAACGCCACCCGCAGTTCCGCACATGCGCCAAGCCTACTACTGACCACCCGCCCTGAGCGCTTTGCCACCCATCCACGCTGCCTTCAACCCCCGTATAAGCGCCTGTCTGACTTTGCACCACTGCCCGTCTCTCTGCACAACTCGTAAGAAAACCCCTCAGGCCCACATGCCATGAACCCCCGTTCGCCTCGTCCTCAGACCTATGCCCTTTCCGGCACACCGTGCAAACCGAAAGCCCGGATTCCGTTGTCTCACCGTGCCAGAACCCTTCATGACCACACATCCGTCAGGCCCTTTCGCCCGGCTAACTCACCACGCTGCCAGTGCAAGCCGCCCTGGGCGGCTGTTCCCTAGATCCGAAAGTTTATGTTCACGGAGGTCTGCGCGAACACGCTAAATACAGCCATGGCGAAGGGCGCGTCAGGATGGAACAGGTGCGTCACGCTGCGCGCCAGGCGCCGGCCCCGGCTGACCACCGGCTGGTACGGCCCCGGCTCCAACCGAAAACCGACCCACTCGGGGCGGTTTCGGGGCCGGAAGGAGATGGCCTGCTCCATGCAGGGCCGCGTCCCAATATACGGCGACATCTGCCGATCGTCGTAGTGGAAGAGCGAGGAGTCAAGGTAGGGGCTGCTGCTGAGGTTGCAGCTGCCGCTGACGGGGGGCAGAAGCTGCATCAACTTGCGGGCGGAGCTCGCGCGGTCGCCAGCGGCGGCAGGGCCGTCCAGAGGCAAGGGCGCGGACGTCCCGTCGGCGGCGGCGGCGCCGTTGGCGGCGGGGTCGCCGGCGGCGGCGGCGGCGCCGGGATGACGGAGCTTCCTGCTGGCCTCTCGCAGCGCGTTGTCGAAGACGTACCTGCGGGCGCGATGCCGCATACGGAGTTGGAAGGGGTCGTAGCGTCTGATTACGCGCGTGCCCGTCAGAGGCCAGCTATGAAACATATTCAACTCCTCCAGCCTGCCGGAGCTATCCGCGCCGGCGGCACTTGGGTTTCCCCATCTGGATGACCGGTAGGTAAAACCCCGAGGGATGCGGCGTTTCACCGTTTCGCATGTGGTAAACTGCAGCCACGCATGCCACTTCACAACAGACATGTATAGTAACACAGAGCTGGCGGAATGCCCTGACGCGAGGACGTATGTTCCCAGGACGAGGCGCGTGGCCCGTGGGGGCAGCTCCGCACCTGTCCCACGCGGGAAGAGGCTCCGCCCAGGGCTGCGTCCCGGCGCACGTCGCCTTGCGGACATACGCCTCAATGACCTTGTCTCCGGGGCCTGCGTCGGGGGCAGGAAGGCGAGGCGGGCGCCGCCGCGCTTCACCAGCGCCGAAGCCAAGCAGGCGGGCCGGCGTTCCCCCTCCATATACATGTGGAAAGCGAGCGCAAGCCCGCGTCCGTCCACGCAGCTGCCACCCTGCAAACTGCCAAGTCCAAGCCAGACAATCCCCATTCCGCCGGGCTGGCCCCACCCGCCCCCACTCCCTGACATGCGCTACCCTACCGCCCCGCTTGCGGCTCCATTCCCGCTACAGACCATGCCCGCCTCCCGCGCTCGGCGCCAGACGACGCTCGGTACTGCGACTCACTGGGCTTGAAGCTGACCACCCGAGTGGACTGTAGGTCGAACAGCATGAAGTATTGAGAGGGCGGCATGCCGGGCCCGCCGCCGGGCGGCGCGGCTGCGCCATGCGCCTGCGGCCCGGCGCCCAGGTCTGCGCCCGCGGGTGTGCGCATGTCTATGAGCAGCCGGTGGCGGTCCAGGAGGAAGACCTGGGGGCGGGGTTGCCACAACGGGTTCGTGCAGGTTGGAAGGGGCCCACGGGCTGGGAAGCCAGCCCAGCAGTCCAGAGGCAAGCTCCTTCCCCACAAGCAAAGGCGGTTGAGGGGTTGCGTACGAGGCACTCGGGCAGTCCAGTCCAGGTCCTACCGGGGTCCGACCCTCCAGGTCGACCAGCTCCACGAGTTCGGCCGCTGCATACACGGACCGTTGCCGCCAGGTCCTGGCCAGGTCTACCCGATCCTGCCCAGTCCCACTCCCAGGCCTGCCCTCTGGGGAGCCTGTAATCTGCATCTGTTATCTGTATTGTATCTGCCCAATCCTACGCCCCGACCCCGCGCCCCCTCCCATGCCACACCACCGGGTTTGGCTGACAACGTGTGGCCCCGGGTGATCCCCAACACGCATGAGCCACCAGAGCCACGACCTCCTGCTGCCAGGGTGGGGTCCAGGGGTGCAGGGGTGCAGGGGCGCAGCCTCCATCACCCCGATGCACACTCTGAACGGAAACGCCTCCGACCCCCCCCCCCGGCGCCCACCCCCCGCACCTTGCGCATCAGCAGCGACTCGTACGTCCGCATGTGTCGGAAGAACGACATCGCCTCCCGCTGCAGCCGCCGCGGGTTGTTGGGGCTCGCCCGCAGGCAGCTGCCGTACAGGTGG
>LSYV01000023.1:512442-525102 GCA_001584585.1 Gonium pectorale | reverse complement strand
GCCGCCAGCCCCACCGCCGCCGGCACCACCGCCATCAGCCTGCCCCGGAACATGCGCCTGCGCCCGCGCCAGGGCCGCCCTGCCCCGCAGCCCCGCCAACCCAGCACCCGGCCCTGGCGCCCTGTGTGGTTGGGCCGGCTGGAGGTGCATCTGCTGCTGCAGCGGCGCCGCCGGCTGTTGTTGTCGTGGGTGTTGGCGGTGCTGAGTCTGATGAGGAACCGCGGCTGTATCCTGGCCATGCAAAGGCTGCACCGCCGCCGCCGCTGCAGCACTTCCGGGGCCGTTGCCAGGGCCGCCACGAGCCAGCGCCAGGCCGCTGGCGTCCCCACCGCTGCCGCGGCGATGTTGCGGATGGCCCGGCCCGCTCTGCGCCGCCAGCTCCTCGTACTGCCGTTGCCGTACCTCTCGCCGTACTGCTGCCTGGTGCGCCGCCGCAGCCGCCAGGTCCGCCGGCGGCGGCCCTACGCCACTATGACCGCTGCCATGGGGCTGGACAGCCGCCATGCTGCCGCCTGCGGCAGCGGCAGCGGCCGCAGCGGAGCCATACGGTGGCACGCCATAGGGGCTGCTCGTCCGATGCGAGGGCGGCGGATACAGCACCGCAGCCGCTGCCGACGGCGCTGCGCCCGCGGCGGCCGAGCCGCTGGCTGGCTGCTGCGCAGCGAAGGCCCATTGCTCGCCTGCAACGGGCCGGTGGGGCGGTCAGCATGCGGCGAGTGCTGCAGCCATCCCAAGCCGGTGCACACAGCATTGCAACCTGAACCACTAACGGCCTTGAGCGCATCGGCCGCTGAAAGAATCATGGCGCGGCTGACTCGGCTGATGATCCTCACGTGGTTGCGCACGCCGTGCGCCGCAACGCCAACGGCAGGACATCCGCGGCTCGCCAGACCGCCGCGACGCAGCCTCACCAGTCAGGCAGTCCCCACCTGTCGCCGGCTGCGGCTGCGGCTGCGCCCCGCGGCCGCTGGCCTCCCGCTCGGCCCTCCGCGCGCGCTGCCAGCGCTCCTCCGCCTGCTCGGCGGTCGCCAGCACCAGCTCGTCGTCCTCCTGCACGTGCGGCCCCAGGCTGCGCACCGCCACCAGCTCCTCCCCGCCGCGCAGCAGCTGCAGCAGGTGGACCACCTGGCTGCGGACCTGCGGGGCTCGCGCACGACACGGCCGGACGGGCGGGGGCCGATGTCACAGGCGGGTGTCACAGGCGGGTGTCACAGGCGGGTGTCACAGGCGGGTGTCACAGGCGGGTGTCAGCGGCGGGTGTCAGCGGCGGGGGGCAGCGGGCCGCCCGAGCGGTGCACGGGGCCTGACGGCGGTGGGATGGCGAGTAAGGGCGGGGGCGAGGAGCAGCATGGCCACACAAGCGAAATGCCACGGGGCGCGCACTGCACAGCAGCCCAAGCCCTCCCAAGCTCCGTCTCGCCAGCCGCCGGACCGCCTCCCCGCCTTCCCTCCACAGTCCTCACGCATGGAGGCACGGCCCTCGCCCCACTCATCGGAGCCCCCGGCAACGTCCACTTGCCCCGCTCCTCACCGCCAGCACCGCCACCAGGTCCTCGTGCACGCTGATGCCCAGGCTGCCCGGCCGCCCGCCCAGGTCCACCAGTTCTCCCTCAAACGAGCGGCCGCCCAGCCGCACGCCGTCAGACAAGCGGACCTGCCAGCGACAGGGCAGGGGGCGGAGGAGCTGGGCAGGATGGGAGCCGCCGTGCAGTGGCCCACATCAGGGGTCAAAGCGAGTTGCAAACCGCGGCTGCAGCGAGGGCGGGCGGGCGCTCTGGAGCTGGGCGCTACGCCGGAGTGTGGCTCGATTGGGAGGGGGAGAGGTCCCTGCGGTCTGCGCAGCCGACTTCGTCGGAAAGCAACAGATGGCAGATGTGCGAGTCGCGCTCCGAAATGCGCCAGGCAGAAGGCGCATGACTTCAAGCGACAGTTGAAGGCCGCCAGCAGGGAGGCACCCAGCCACCCACCACGTGAAGCTGGATGGATCGGGCAACCGGCAGCGCCTGCAGGATGTCCCCGTGTAGGGGCGGTGGCGGCGGGCGCTGCGCGGCCTGCGGCGGCGTGAAGGGCGAGTGCGAGGCGAGCAGAAGCAGGCCGCCGCCGCCCAGGAACAGCGCCACGTCGCGGGCCAGCACCTCCCCGGCCGGCGCGATGCCGGAGCGGTAGAGCAGCTTGAAGAAGCTGTCGCAGCAGCAAGGCGGCGCAGGAGGGAACAAGGGCAGCGGAAAGAGGGCCATCAACGATGGGGCCGGTTTCAGATGCGAAACGAGGTGTGCGGAACCAGGTGTAGGCATCACGGGGCCGCGTCATCTTACCTAGGATGGGTGCCCCCTAAGCTACGCGTACAGGAGACGATGGCACAGCCTTCCTGGCGTACCTTGCGCATAGAGGCTTAGGTCTAGGCGCGATAGGCCACTACATGGTACCGGGTCGCACCCCATTAGAGAAACTCCTGAGGTCCGCGTGGCTGAGGCGGTGGGCGCCTTCCGCACTTACGTACACGTGATGCTGCGTGCAGGACAGAAGGAGGCAGCGCGGCTGCTTGCCGCCAAAAGACACGTCCAGGCGGCCGCCTCCACCGCCTCCCGAGCCCTGGCCCACTGGGGCTACTGTCCCACTCTACCTGCCGAACGAGGAGAGCAGTCCGGCAACCTCGGCCTCCTCCAGCTCGCCCTGCCAGCTGACCCGTGGGCCCGTGTAACGATACACCACCAGCTGGGTGAACCCGCCGGCAAAGCAAATCTGCGGTGAGACCGTGTAAGGCAAGCGACTTGGCGAGCAGCCATGCCCATCATGTTGCAACAGGGCATTCAATGCAAGGATGTCGCGTGCTATTGTTGGGCCGCTGCGAAGCAGGTGTCATCCTGCGGTTCCGAGCATATGCATTCAGTGTGCAGCCTGAACACGTCGACCCGGCCGTCGTGGCAGAAAAACCCGCCGTCGCCGCGCCGAAGAGCTTTTCGCACCAGATACTGCCCGCAAGGGGAGAAGCGACAGATGTGGACCTCAGGTACGTCGAGCTGCTGGACCTGTTGGGTTGGATATGGCAATGGTTTGGCTACAAACTTGTAAACGCGGCCCCTTTACAGATGGCAGCGCAGATCGCACCTTGCTGCTCGGGCACAGGCTCTGGTACATCCTCCTGCCCTGGGCCGTCTGCGAGGCAGTGCGCATAAAGCAGCCAATGGGTTCCCAGCCGCGAGATGCGCATGGGGACGACCACAGGTCGCAGCCTTAACCCGCGGCTTTGTACGCATGATACCATCTAGATTACTGAATTGGGATGGTACAAAGGATCGTGACCGCCCCCGTGAGCCACACAAGCACGATGGCACCCCGTGGCTCGGTTGTGGTCGAAAGCGCGCGGGCTCACCGCCGTGCCCGGGCGACGACCTCCAAGCTCCCTCGACCGTAACGCATTGAATACGTTGATGGATGTGTTCGTGGCCAATGACATGCGGCTCATATAGCCTCGCCAGCTCGCTGCACTTTACGTAACATTTGGCTGTCTGGCACTGTAAGAAGTAATAATCGTTGCATACATGCTCAAGAATTCCGCGTGCGGTGCGCGAGGCAACGACTAATCGATTTGGCAACCGCCTGCCAGCAACCGCTTCGTCGTACCGTACTTGTAAGAAGATAAGAAGACACGCGGGCCAAATGCACGATGTCAGACAGAAGCACCAGCAGGAGGCCCGCAAAGCCGTAAAGGGGCAGCGCTCAGCGGGGTCTAGCAACGCTTGGCTGTCCGTGGCCCCCTCAGCACCGTGGTTGGCCGTGCATGTGGGCGGCTGCGCTGACGTTGGCTAGCCCACCGACAATGCCCCTGACATCAACCCCCCTGCCAACCGAAAACCTGTCCTAGTCACGCACCGGGGCAGCCGCCCTAGCTGCCGTCCGTGCCGCTCTCCTTGCCTGCCGCCCCTGACGGAAATGGTGCAGTTCATCCTGTCATTGGTTGTAAATGCGCGGGCCAAGGAGTGCGACTTTCTTCAAACTTGCGTACTCACGCGCACAATCGCAGGTCAGGACTCATGCACGTCCGCACGGCGCTATTCAGCACGCGAGCCCCCACTATGGCCCCTCACCCCCTATGTTGGCCACGAATCCAGTGTTCGCCGGTTTTGCGCTGGTACGGTAGCATGGCAGGCTCTCCTTCATCACGTGGCCATGCCAGCCGCTTATTGCCTGTGACAACTTCCGTACGCCAGAGTCGCCAGTCCCTGCGCCTGCGCCGCCCCTTCACGCCCGCACTATAGAACACCCGGGCACGGCGCCGCACACAGAACATGGGGGCTAACCGCTGACGCAAACGTTCCCAAGGCGGCAGGCATTGCCTGCAAAGCAGCGGTGGCGCAGCCTACCGCACAACAACTTCTACAAAGACGCGCGGGCAGCGCGCAGCCGTTCATTACTCGATGCAAACCATTCCCCTCAGCATGCCACGGGCCCCTGCCCCTGCGCGCATCGTCCTTCCGGGAGGGAATGCAATGTGGCATGCGTACGCTGGTGAGACCGTCCCCGCGCAGATCGCAGTCGCTGCCACCGCGGCGTGGCGGAACGGCGTTGCAGGAGGCACGCGAGGGCAGGATGGCCGGTGCTTGCATGAGTCTTGCCCGCCATCCGTAAACATCCGGCCTGCCGCCTTCAGTGGGCCCGTACATCTCACTCGTCTCTCTCCCCTCAGGTCATAGGCTCATGGCCAAGTATCGTTTCCCGAGGGCGTGCTCCGCCAACGCCATCTCGATTGGCCCGCCTCACACCTAGCCGGCATCAGGTGGCATACCAGCACGAAACGCCCGGCGGGGGGTCCACGATCCACTCATCACGCGATGCGACACGCATCTCAGCCCGCGCAATCTGGCAGGGAAATGAGGCACCGCATTCCTACGCGCCGCCACCACTGAGCGCAGTGAACGAGTGTAGCCTGCCTGTTTCTGATTTGCTTTTTTCCGTCAGCGTCCACAACCTCAGCCCCGTGAACCGGAACGGCCGTACACACGTGCATGGGCACTGGCCCGCCGCTGAAAACTCACGTTGCTACGTAAGGGTACACAAGGCCGTTTACGCAATACAGCTTTCCGCAGTCTCGTCGTTGCCATTTACAAGTTGCAAGCCCTATGACTCTACTAGCCCTTCATAGCTAACATTAGCCACCGGCGCGCGCGGCGCCTTGTATCGCATCGCTGGTACAAGAAAGACCCTGCTTGATCCACCTCCCAGCGTGCGCGCGTCCCTTCCGCTCCGCTCCCGCACCGTGTGCTCCAGGACTCTAACGCTCCGCGGCCAGCGGCAGCACCGTCAGCCGGGCGGCCGGTGCCACGGAGGACAACAGCAACCGGATGTTGGCTGCGTGCTGCACGTTGGCGCCCGGCAGCTCCGCCAGCACCACCTCCTGAACCTGGTGGAGGGACATGGCGGACCGGGGGGAAGAGGGATAAGAGGTATGATGGAGCGCCCACACTAGATCGGCTGGCCAAGCGTAGGCGCAGGACCGGAGAGGTGATGAAGACTGAAGACATCGGCGCGGGACGCCAGCTCAACGCTCCACCGCTGCGATAGGCTGGTGTTGTGCGTGTACGGCGTCGCGTGAAGCGCGGCAGGTACGTACCAAGAGCAGGCACAGCAAACCCGCCGTACAGCAATCATGGCTATCCTCCAGCCTTTTAGTCATGAAGCCCCCCTTCAATCCCAATGTCAGGCCCGCCATCCCGTGCGCACGGCTGCAGTACGCAAGTACGGCGTGACGCACCTGGTCATAAGACGGCAGGCCGTACTTTGTGACCGCGTCCACGACGGCGCTGTGGAAGGGCGACATCGACGGGTTGTAGGCGGCGCTCTCGATGTAGCCGCCCGAGAAGACCTGGCCGCTCGAGGAGATGATCGCCGCGCCCGAGTGGCAGCGCGTGTAGGGCGCGTAGCACTGGGGGGCGGGGACGCATGGGAGGAGGTTTTGAGTTATGAATTTGAAGGAAGATAAGTGTGCAGAGCTCGAATGGCGACAACACGCGGGATGGCACCCCGCTGGAGTACCCCCGCGTGAACTGGAAGCTGATACGCCCTGGAGCCTAACGATAGGAACATATGATGCCCCGATGTTCCCCCGAGGTTACAGAACCAGCGGGAGCATGTAGGACGCATCCAACCCCCAGACGCCTCCAAACACCGCATGCGCGTGTACAACTTCCCTCCCCTTCGCACATGTCCCTCCCCACCGTCGCAGTACATCACTATGCCAGCACACCTGGCGCGCCTCGGCCAGGGCCTCCGCGGCGGCTCGCTGGAACGCCTCATCACCCTGCCGCGCCGCCACCTCCACCTCGGCCGGCCCACTCCAGGCCACAGCGTTGTGTTGCGGCTCCAGCAGCAGAGGAAACGGCTCGTCCTGTGCCCAACAAGAAAGAGATTCGGTCGTGTCTCTTGCGGGGAGAGACGACCCACGGGTCGCAATAACGGCCGCTTGGACCACCCAGAGTACGGACAACCGGACCGCACTCGGTTACCCCGCAGGCTCCCGTGCGTGCGGTCGGTGCTGGCGTCGATGCCCTGCAGGTTACCCCGCGCGCTCACGCCGTGACGTCTATGTTGCAACGTCGAGACGGCCGGGATAGGCGCCGCTCAGACGCACCCCGCAAAGCGCGCTGTTTGAACGCAAACTCAGCATATTCAAGGCCACTGCGCTCCGGCAACCCGCCCTCCAGTTCCCTGGCCAATCCCACCTGCAGGTCTGCGGGCCCGAACCGCTCAGGCAGCAGGTCTGTCAGGTACTTGGGTTTTGCGTCCGCACCAAAGATGTACTCCAGCGAGTCCTGAGGCGGGCGGGCGCCCGAGCGGGGCCGCACTTGGCGGTTTGAAGTGCAGCATTGTGTTGCATGGAAGCCCTTCCGCAGCCTCGCCCTCAGTTATTTACCTTCCTAGCCTCTACAGCCTTGCGTACAAGGAATTACTTGCGTCCCATGTAGCATCCATCAGATTACCTTATGCGCCTGGGCCCAAGCACCACAAAAAAGAGAGTCGTGCACAGAAAGAGGGAGCCCGCCTCTACGGCATGGGCAGCCTCCTGAACAGACCGCACGGACCTGGTCAGCACCTCAAAACACCCGAACTATCCGTTGCTTGTCACAACAGGGTTGCTTGTCAAATGGGCCAGCCCGTAACAGCACCCGACCTACCGCGTCCTTGATTTCCGAGTAGAATTGCCTGCGGTTGGCATGATTCGTTGTACACTCAGCATGCAGATCACGCCTAGAAACCAATGATGATGCGTGGACAGGCATTCAGCCCCCACGAAGCATGTACACACACGAATTCCTTGCACAACCCTGTGAGGCCAGCATCCGGAGCCGTGGAGGCGCCCGGCGGCTAAAATCTTCAGGGAGGCTACTTGCACCACAGCCCACCACCTCGACGCCCCGCAGAAGCACGGGAATCCTGCTGCCATGCTTTGCCGACCGGTCGTCGCCAGCTGCCCGTGCGCACCCGCACACTGGCCACACACATGCCTCTGCGCTGCAACCTGCCCGCCGCTCGCCGCCTCACCTGCAGTGCCCACACGGTGCCGCTGACACCGCCAGCGCCCGCATGGACGTCTCGCCGTTGTGCAGGCAGTTGACCAGCAGGCACTGCTCCGCATGGATCTGGTAATGGGGTCGATGGGAGCAACAGCACGAGTATGCACGGCAGTCACTGCCTGTTCTTTGTGGCCAAACCAGGGTGATATGTAGCTTGCAAGTGCGAGGTGCGTACAGCGCGACAATGCCCGCATCCTCAGAGAGCCGCTGTCGTACATACCGAGTTGTTCAGGGGCGTGTGCGGGAACTCGATGTTCACCCCCACGTACACGTTGCCCGACCCGCCAAGCGCTACCGCCCTGCAAGGCGACCAATGCAACGGTAAGAAGGACGCAAGGGAGACAACTCGGTGGCACTCTGTGCCACCGTCCACCCCCTGTGGACTAGGTTGGCATAGAGGGGCACCCGACGCACCCGACGTAGAAGCCCGATATGGGGGTTCTCGCAAGACGCGAAGCGGGCGTGATGAGCGAGAACAAGAACTCCTCAAGGGTATGGCCTCTCTCCACGAGCAGCGCCTCGAACTCATCGCGGGGTATCATGAAGCGGCCCTTCAGGGGGCTTCCGTCGTCGTGATGGCCGTGAGCTGCTGAGCAACACTGTTGCGTTGCAGCTTGCACACTCCCCAGCGCGGAGCGCATTGTAATGCTGCTGACACGCCGAACTGTCTGACGCTGGCCAGCGCTAATCGCTGACCGCTTGCAGCACAATTGCCTCATGGGCATACCAGCTATGTGCATGATCAAAGCGACCGACCCTCAAACAAGAGGTTGGAAACTCAATTACGCGCTCCGCACACCGTTACAACGCCTGTATATATAATACGACTCCTCTACGCTCGGTACTTGAGTAATGCTTGCTGCGCAAGCTACAAAAGCAGGACGTCGACGAACCACGTTCGCGCCTGCATTAAATTTATGCTATGGCTGTGCCTTGTAATTCGTAAACGCAAACCACAACATGGTGCGCCGTACGTGCGTCGTGTGAAACCCTGCCACATATCCGTGACCCGGTCGCCCCCCCCCCTTTTTAACCCAGAGCAACCAGGAGTCTCTAGCTAACTCAGCTGCCTGAGTTGTGTTGCGATACCGTGGCAAGGCTCCGAGGACCTCAGCCACACCATCAACGAAACAGTGAAATCCGGGCTTCGTTGCCGCCGCGGCCGGCTGACAACGAAGGTGCATGCTTGCGAGACATACGCACTTCATGCCTATTTCCGTACTCAACAGTCCTGCGATTTCGAACATGGACCCCACTACTGGTGGGGGCCCAGGTACCGGTACTCGCTCGACGGCACCTGACCGTACCTGACGGCCTCCGCACCGTTAGTTTATGTACCCCAGTCCCAACAATCACCCATCAACAATCCCTACCCCCGCTCGCCCTGCTCAGGCGCTGTGCACGCAGTTGCACTCCCCCTCCTCCACCGCAAGCCGAAACTGTTCCTCCGACTCCTCGTCCGTCGAGCCCGTCCGCTTCCCGCGCCCCTCCTCACCCGCCGCCGGCCCCTTGCCCGTCCCGTCCTCCGACCCGGGCAGCAGCCCTCCCGCCAGCTCCGGATCAAACCCCGCCCGCGCCTGCGCCTCCTTGCGCCGCTGATGCAGGATCGCACCGTAGTTTTCGAGGACGTGGGAGAAGAGCAGGCTGCCCAGCAGGTATCCCACAATGACGGCGCAGAAGAAACCAATGTTGAACGTCATGGCGATGAGCATGTTGAAGTAGTCGAGCGTAAGGCTCACACCTGAAGTCAGGGCGGGGGCAGATGCTCGGAGGTTAGGGCCGCAAGGGCGGCGGCAGAGGGCCGCAACGGCGGGGGCAGATGCTTGGGAGGTTAGGGCCGCAAGGGCGGCGGCAGATGCTCGAGAGGTTAGGGCCTCAAAGGCGGCGGCAGAGGGCCGCAACGGCGGGGGCAGATGCTCGGGAGGTTAGGGCCGCAAGGGCGGCGGCAGATGCTCGAGAGGTTAGGGCCACAAAGGCGGCGGCAGAGGGCCGCAAGGGCGGCGGCAGATGCTCGGGAGGTTAGGGCCGCAAGGGCGGCGGCAGAGGATCGAGAGGTTAGGGCCACAAAGGCGGCGGCAGAGGATCGAGAGGTGAGGTCCACAGCAGAAGGTCGAGGGGTTAACGCCAATCTCGCAAAAGACCAGGTGGCTGCCTCTTGCGGGGACGTAGGGCCAAGGCCAGCGGTAGTTGCGAAGGCCTCATCTGCACTGTCTGCCCGCCGCACACGCCCCACTGCGAGGTGGCTGCCCTGGCAAGGAAGGGCCCGATGCCCGAAGCCCGGGCCGCGTCCCACCGCCCACCCACACAGCCCCCTCACCCGTAATGGCCGCCTTTATGAGCAGCTCCCCCGTCTGCCCCCTGCGCGGCAGCCAGATGCTGGTGACGCTCGGCGCGGCCGCCCCCAACAGCGCGCGCTGGTGGTTCCAGTGCAGCCCCAGCGCGCCCTTGAGCGTCTTGAGCCCCGTGGCCACCACCCCGACGGCCACGATGGCAATCACGCTGCCGGCGTACTGGCCTGCACGGGAGCAATGAAGAAAGAGGAGCCAAGGAGTACGTGCTGAGAAGCGCGGTGAGAAGCTGCTTCCCATGGGGTGGTAGGCGACACGTGAGGTCAGAGGCTACACGGCTGCCGGCCTGCGGAATTTGTGCATGCTGGGAGGCGAGAAAGCAACGAGCAGAGTACCAATTGAACACCAAGATTGCGGTGGAAGAAGCGAGTGAAGTGGAGGCACCGAGGAAGGACAGGCCGAGCCTGAACATGCGGCGAGGAGCCCCTGGGGTCCAGCACCCGCCCCTCACCCTGTGTCCGCGGCCGCCACTCCTTCCACAGCAGCAGCTCCTGCGTCCGCTGGTGGAAGTACATGAGCATGGAGGGGAGGTACCTGGAAGGGTTGGGAGCGGGGCACCGCGCGGGTGCAGTGTGACATCAGGAGCACAAGATGACCCCTGACGAAGCACGCATAACCAGAAGCCGTTCGCTAACCGTGCCAGCGTGCCTTCCGCACTCCCAACCTCGGCCTTTACACACCCGCAGCATCGCAGCATGCCTCCCCCCTCCCCACGACTGCGGCCGTGCCACCTCCGCCCCCCGCTCACTTGCTGTCGTCCTCGGCGCACCACGCAGCCACGTCCTGCACCCCCGCGGCATTACAGAAGGCCCAGAAGTCCGCGCACACGGCCATGTTGGGCATCTCGTGGCAGATGCCCGCCAGCGAGGCCAGCGGGTCGGGGCAGTCGCTGCTGCTGCAGCTCGAGCAGGCGGCCATGGGGTGGTCGTCGCAGGCGGAGAAGACCGCCTTGCGCGCCTTGGACCAGGTGGGCAGCCTGGGGAGGGATGGGTGGGAGGGGGGTGGCGGGCAGCGGGGGACAGGAAAGCTGGGAAAGAGGGGATTCTTCACAGGACGGGGGAGGGATGTCAGCAGCAGTGGTGGACAGTGCCACGGGCGAGGCGCGAAGGAGTTCGAAGGACGGCGGAGCCTTGAGCGGTAGTGGTGCGAGGGCGGGGCAGCCGCTGCGCGTAACCACGTGTGTAGAGGCGCATGCAGGAAAGGGAAGCAACCGGGGAAGCAGCGGGCCGAGAGGAGTGGAAGCCCGCTACGCCTTCCTGCAGCCCACCTCTCCCCGCGCCCCGGACGGCCGCGCTCACCCCGGGATGGCCGGCTGCTCAGCGCACTGCTCCACCACGCTGCCGGCCTTGTAGCAGAGCGCCTTGTAGCCCTCGCAGCCGCGCATACCGGGCATGTCGTGGCACAGGGTCGCCAGCAGCACAAAGGGCGCGCAGTACTTTGGCGACACGCCGCTGCCACCCTGGGGGCCGCGTGCGGAAGGGTGATGGGCAAGGGGCAGCCAGGGGAGGGGACCAGGGGGGGTTGCTGTGTTGGGTCACGGGGTGGCAGCGCGCGAGGCAGGTCAGGCTGGCTGGGTCCTGAGCCGGCTTGGGACAGGCTGGGCTTGCAGCTCCGTCCATACGTCATGCTCGCACCCTTCCCACTGGCGCGTTAAAGACCTCACTACTCAGCAAGCAAAATATCGTTACAAGCACTTGAACGACCGGCCCCTGCGTCCGCGCGCCATAGTCCCCCGCTGCGCTTCCGTCCCCCTCCCACACGCGCACGCACCTTCTCGCACTCAGCCGCCACGGCGCATCCCGGCATGTCGGGCATGGAGCCGCACAGCTTGTCTATGTCAGCCCGGGCCGCAGAGTCCGGGTACCTGGCAGGAATGAGCGGTGAGAGGAGAACAGCGGACCAGTCACGGGAAATTGTTGAAGGACCTGGTACGCACTTTGTACACACCCCTCTCCTACAGTGTGCACGGCGCTCGAGGCGCCCGCCTGCCCGCGGATGGCGCATCAACCTAGTCACTGCCAATGCATGCATTGACTGGTTTGATGCGCCACCGGTGACCGCCACAACGCCGGTCCGGGTACCTGTAGCTCTTGCAGGACGGCTGCGAGCTGTCCAGCACACAGGGGTCCGCTGGCGGCGGCAGAGCCGTGCCGGCGGCGGTCGGCGTGGTGGTGGCGGCGGGTGTGCGGTCCTTCGGCGCCAGGCACAGCACCTGCGCCGCCGCAGCCGTCTCCGCGGAGCAGAAGTCCCTCCACGGCTCGCAGCCCGACATGAGCATGTCCGTGCAGGCGGCAGAATAGGCCACTGATGGGGGTGGCGGGGCGGCGGGGGGGGGGGCGCAGGCGGGGCGAGGGCGGCGGCAGGGGAGGGGCGGAGGGGAGGCATTGATTCCCCTAATATAGGGGAGCCCTGACCGAGGGCCCCCTTAGTGAAGGTGGGATGAGGGGAGCTCGGAGGGCGGCCACTGAGCCCCTCGATGAGTCAGCAGACGCCGCGCTGCCCTTTGGCCCCTCCAGCCCTGTGTTCATGGCCTGGTTCTGCCCCCTCGCTCCCTACGCGCGGCCCTCCCCTGCCTCAGTCCTGCGTCCCCCTCTTACACACGCGCACTCACGGAGCGGGTCGGGCGTGTCGCAGCGCGTTCCGTTGCACAGCTGGCAGCCGTCCATGGCGTGCCCGGGCGTGCACGAGGCGGTCAGGAAGCCCTGCGCTGCAGAGGTGCTCCATACCTTGAAGGCGCGAGA
>LSYV01000023.1:448909-502183 GCA_001584585.1 Gonium pectorale | reverse complement strand
TATCCCCTGTGTGCCTTGTGGTTTGCTTGGCTTGGCAATCTAGACGCACCTTCTTCGGTGTGTAGCTTGTATCGGTGTGTAACTGGCCAAATGCAGTTTGGACATCACCTCATCTAAGATGGCCGCCCTTCAGGCAATCATTCGTCGTTTTCTACTGCGTCCATGACATGATGTGGATGATGACGTGCCGGGCGCTGTCGTAGACGCTGCCTCGATGCCACCGGTCCGTTGGCCGCCGGCGTTTACAAGACCCGCGGGCGCCCAGCCCGCCAACCTGGCCCGCCGTGCCGCGTGATGCCCTGTGATGCAGACTTGCAGGTTAGGAATAAGAGGGGCGGAGTCCATCGGTGCAGGTGGCGGTCACGGCCATGCAGACCTGACGACGCGCAGATGCATGCCAGAAGCACTCCCTCCCCGACGACCTATGGACCGGTGGACAGCTTAGGGGACAGATGGGGACACAATCAACGGGCTCACCTACCCATGCGGCTGTGGCAGTTGGACTGATTATTTATTTCAGCGCGTGCCGCCCAGCTCCATGAGCATTTCTGAATGTGTGAGTGTACGGCTCACACGTATACGGCTGCCGTATGCTGACTCTGCGTCAGCAAATGCGCATAGCTGATTCGTTAATGGTGAGGCTTGGATGAGCGCATCTTAGATAATCCCAGTACAGATTTTATGTAGGGGCTGTTGCAGAAACTACCCTTAGCAAGCAATTCCTTTGCAACTGTTTGTTGTATGAAACGTCTCGTAGTGGTTACCAACATCGTTACCAAACATAAGCTGCGAAGGGAGTCGACAAAACGCCGAAAGCACCGGCTCACCAGGGAGGCGCTTCACTGTCATCATTTTCTATCAGACAACGTAATTGCATTATCTCTGTAAATCAGTTGCGGAAACCCCAGGAGAAATGGCAGACCAGACGGACGTTCAGGCCTTCACCAAAGCCCAATTCGATGAGGCGTACAAAAGAGCACTGGAGCGCAAGCGGCTGTTCAAGGAGTAAGTTTGGCGGGGGCATGTCTGGGACAGGGCCCGTGTCGATGGCGTGCCCGGGCGGGTTATCCGGGCGCAGCGAGGACGCTGCCATGGGTATGGGAATACCGCGCGCCAACGGTGTTGTAGCGGGGGCCATGCCTCACACGTTACCTTACTGAAACCGTGCACCCGGCCCACTATGGCGCAGGTACCTGGCCCGGCACCAGGTATGCTGGAGGGCCGCGAGGGTCGCCTCGGGCCTCGTTGGCGCATGCGCCTGGCGCAAGCGTGCCACTAGCAGCTTCGGGGGGTTCCATGTTCATGGTTTGCGGTTACCCAGCGTGGGAGGGGAGGCTTGTCGCTGACTACGCATGTACACTTGGGGAGAGGCGGACCAGGGCCGGCATTGTGAGGCATGGGGCAGCCATGCAGCAACAGGGTCGTCTGACGGGGTTCTCACAACCCTGGTTGAGTTGCTATTGCAGCCTGCATGTCCGAAAGTTAAAAGCAGCAAAGAAAGAGGGAGCCCACCCTCGGGCATTTACACCCCCGATGCGGGAAGGTCGGGGGTGAGAAACATACGTTTGGCGAGGCCGCACTGGCAGGAGGCGCGGGGGAAGGCATGGGAGCGTTGAACAGTCTCGCCCCTTGGAAGGCGGCCATATGCATGACGGGGGCAGGCGCTGCGACGCGGTGGAGGGGGCGCCAGACGTTGCCAGAAGGGTCTAAGGGACGGCGGGTACTGCAGACATGCCCTCCCGTCCTGGAGAGTGCAAATAACGTCTTCTCGGTTGGCGCACCCCTACCAGGGGTACATCCTGACCCTTTGTGTGCTTGCGGGATGGCAGGTTTCGCGCTTCGGCGGTTTCACCCCAAATCCCTCTCCCTTGTTGTGTTCGGCTCCCCTCCCCTTTCACCCCTGCCAGGTCATGGAGAAGCTGAATGGTGCCATTGAGAAGCTGTACGAGTGTGAGCGACTGCCGGAGGACCCGTTGGAATTCATTGCGGCCCAAGTAACCGCCCGAGGGCCGCCCGGGCCAGCCCCGCAAGCGGCCGCAGCGCCGCAGAGCGGCACCCGGTCGCGACTGCAGAGCGCTGTAAAGCGCTGAATGGAGCGGCAGGCAGGGCGAAGCCTGGGGGACGTCAACCAGGTCGTGGCCATCCGTACTACGTTTTGCCACAGATGGGTTGAGGGGCTCTTCAACGGGTCTGGGGCCCAATGGCTCAAGGGGTCTTGGTCAGTTCTGCTCGCTTCACACATTTGAATGGCGTTTGGCGTTCGATTGAGGTGCCCTTGTATAGGACGAGACGTGTGCTGCGCACCCCCGCGCTGCACCGCTTGCAGCAAGCGGCGGTGCGGGATGTAGGGGAGTGGAAACTCAGTCCCGAGTTATGTTGGGCTGTATGTGCGGCTCGAAGCTTGCAGTGCATGGCGGATCCAAACTCGCCGAGTGTTTGGCGTGCAACGGATGATGGGTGGAGGCGAGACACAGCGTGCCAATATTTCTTACCCAGCTGTTTGAGGCCTCATGATTGGTGTTCTGTCGGTTTAGTGCTTCCGGCTTCTGGAGTGGCAAAGGGTGGCAACCAGACGAATGCCCTCATTCACGATTATAACGCCCATCATGACGTTTCGTCCCCAGGCCTGAAAGGCCTTGGACCTTACATGGCAGTGCACATCGTCTTGAACAGCGCACACCTCATCTGCTTTTCTCAGGAGACCCACAGGAGAAGCCGCCGCGCCAATGAGATGTTAGCAGCAGCAGCAGCTAGCACCTATGCACACGCCCCTCAGTCGAAGGCACCCTATCCGTGGGCGCCGTAAAATACGTGAGGCGGTACAGGGTTGGGCACTCACACGCTCATGAGTTCATACCGCGCGTCCGTAGCCTGGAGGCGTCCGTGCCGTCGCGGGCAAAAGGCCCGGAAATGCCTTCATATGGATCCTATATACATATGGGGAATTACTATTACCAGTCATCATGCATGGTTGCCACCACCGTAATCGCCAGGACCCGACCCTGAGAGTTCTACGTGCCCTGCCATAGCCTCTGACTTCCAGCAAACGCCAGGTGAGGCCAAATCCGGACACCACAACACGGGATACCGGTAGCCCCAAAACGCATTGGCGCCGTCAATCGTGCAGCGCACCCCTCCGTCTGCTCGCCAACAACGCAGACACATAGAAACATTGGTCCAAGCCACGACATGGTTACCATAAAAGCAACTGATCCGGTCATGCGCGGCATTTGGTGTTGTGATAATTCACCGTCCGGCGGCCAAGCGGCGGATGGGAACACGGTGCCATGGAGCGAGCACGCGAGCCGCGTGCACTTGGGACATGGCCTGTTAAGGCTTGACAGGTCCAAGACTGTCAGCAAAAGAGGTATCAAGGTGTGATCGCGCCTCCGCTTTTCTACACACGATCCAATACAAACAACCCCAGTAAGAAGAAGCCAGAAGGAAGCGCCACCAGTTTGGGGCACGCTAGGCAGGTGCTAGGTAACATTATACTTGCCTGCGTCGGTATCAGACACCCGCAAGTCGAGAGTCCAGTTCCTCCGCCTCCGACAAAGCAACGCTCATGGTCACCGTAACAAGAGAGGCAAGAGAGCATATGTCGAATAAAAAGTCCTAAAAAGAGCCAGATCACGGCGGCGGGCCTTTGCGGCCGGCTCGTGGCCGCCTTAAAAGAGATGAACGGATCCCATTCCGGTTCCATTCACTGCACGTGCGGAACAGCGTCCAAAACAAGTGCGCACTTCTCCAACAGCCACATCCAACGTTCGCCCAACTGCATACCCTCCCGAACGCATGCGAGCGTCGTCTCCCTACACAGCGACAGCCATGCGCGTCGCCACGTCCTCTCCCGCCCGGCCACGCGACGAGCCGTAGCCGCTCCCCATGGCAGTGGACGGCCGAGAGCTGCTTGCGCCGCTGCGCCCAGGGCTCTCCCCTGCAGCACCCCGCGCCTTGGCCGGCGACGCGGACGTTTGGCCAGAGCCACCCGTGCCCGAGGCTGTGGCAGAGTACATACCGCCTGCGCCTCGCGCGGAGCTGGAGCCCGTTGACGGTCGGTTGCGCCCCGCGCTGCTGCCCGACGCGCGCAGGCGCCGCAGCGCCTCGGCTTTGGCCTCGCACAGCAGGAAGTAGCTGGCGGTGAGGTGGCTGGCCTCGCCCGCGGCCAGGTGCTGAGCAAGTGTGGCGCGCGGGTAGCCGGCTGCATCGAGCTCCGCTGCTACCTGCTCGTCCAGCCTCACGCCGCCCGGGCTGCTCGCGTCCACAGCGACCTCGTAGCAGTTTATGCCGCGCTCGTGCCACTGCGGGCCATTGCGCACCCAGCTGTGCTGCCATACCTGCGCACATGCGCACCGGCGCCGGTTGGTAACGTGTAGATATGCACGCGGGCGTTGGACGTAGAAGGGGGAAATGCAGGAGTGCCGCAACTCGAGGCACACATGCGCACACACACCGCTGCCTCGTCCGCAATACACAGCCGGTGCCGCACCGCACCGACAGCACAGAGGCATGTGCAGCTTCTTGGCTGACAAGTGCGCAAGGAGACACGTATGCGAGTCAGGTACGTGTGTGCGCGCGTACAGGCGCGCACGGGCGCACCTGCTGGAAGGTTATCCGTTTGTCCGGGTCGGTGGTCAGCATGCGTGCCAGCAAATCCTTCATGGGCGCCGACAGCCATTCCGGGGCGGTGTACTGGCCCGCCATGATCTTGTTGCACAGCTCCTGACGAAGGGATGCAGATAGGCAAGGAAGCAGGCCTGAGAAGCCGGGCGGAGGGCATGGGAGGCCCCGGCTGGGCGGGCCCAGCCCATGAGCACAGAAGTCGGGACACGAGTGCCGCGTGCGGGGCCCTGGCATGAGATTGGACCGCTTATGTTTTAGAAGCGCGCATAGGTGGATGCGGTCAGCAAAAGAGACCATTCGGTTCCTCACTTGGTTGGGCGCGCTTTTGTTGTGGGGCAACATGCCTGCTTGCGCTAGACGGCAGTCCATTCAACTCTCGATTGCACGCTTGGACGGCACCGCCCGTCTGCTCACGTGACCAGCACCAACCCTCACCTGCTTGTTCCCGCCGCTGGCGTGGAAAGGCAGGTAGCCAGCCACCATGGCGAAAAGCACCACACCCAGCGACCACACGTCCACTGGCGGGCCCTCGTAAGCTTTGCGAGCGACGATCTCGGGGGCTGCATCCAGGGGGCCAAGCATTTTACTCATCACGGGCTTTGAAACTACATACAGCCTATGGTTGAGCGCCTAGGGCTTGTCGCCTGAGACCCGTCTTGACGGCAGCTACTCCGAAGGAGCCCTTCCCGCGTGCCTGTCCTGACGCTTGAGATCGCACGCACCTGCGTACGAGGGCGAGCCGCAGTGCACCCGCAGCCGCTTGCCGGGTACGAAGAACGCCGACAGCCCAAAGTCGATGAGCTTCATGCGCTGCTCCGCGTCAAGCAGGATGTTTTCAAGCTTGATGTCGCGGTGCACCACCTCGCGCGAGTGGCAGTACTCCAGGGAGGCGACGATTTGCTGAAAGAACAGGCAGGCGTCAGACTCTGGCAGCCGCTTGCGCGCGCGGACGTAGTCGAGCAGAGAGCCCGAGGGCGCGTGCTCCATTACCAAGAACAGGTGCCGCGGCGACTCCACGACCTCAAACAGCTTGATCACGCACTGTGGGAGGTGATATAGATCAAGTTTGTATGGACGGGCGTGAAGGGTCAAGGACCGCGTGGCGAGGTGGGGGATGGGCAACAGGCGCAGGGCGGGGGATGGCACGTTTGGGTGGGTATTCCACAAGTTTTGTTGCACCGAAACGGCCGCAGATTCTCAGGTCGTGCGGCACATGGGCCTTGGCTCTTAAAATGCCTCACCTGGTGGCTGAGGTGCTTCATGACGCGTATCTCGCGCTGCATGCGCTTGGCCTCGTTGGGGTCCACCAGCTTGGAGCGGTCGATTACTTTGACTGCCACACGCCGCTGGCTGAGGTGGTGCACAGCCAGGCGGACCTGGCGGGAACGGACATGCGGGCGGGAGGATGAGGAAAAGGGTGCAACCGTACGGGCGCGCGGGTGTGTGTGGCACATGAGATGTTGGCGTGTGGGGAGCAGCTCGTCCAGATTTCGACGCCCATTTGTTGCAATTCCTCCGGCTGCTGTCTGCCTATGGTACCGTACTGAAGCACTTCATGCTCGGCTGTACCCAGCGTCCAGCATCTGCGCCCACGGCACTGCCGTCGCCGCAGGCGCAGCCAGGCCCTTCACATCCTGCTCACTACTCAGTGCGCCCACCTGGCAGAAGCCTCCCTCTCCAATGACCTTCCCGACACTGTAGCCCGGCAGCAGGGTCCCGAACGTGGGGTCAGGGTCGCCACCCAGGATGCTGGCCGGGTTGAACCGTGGGACCAGGCTCATCGAGCGGCGTGCACTGGAGGGGTGCTGCGTCCCCGACCCGGCAGCGGATGTCGAGGCTGACGTCGCGGAGCCACCTGTAGAGGAGGTGGACGCAGTGGCGCCGCTGCCGCTACTCGTGCTGGCGGCGCTGACGGCCGATCCAGCGGCGGAGGAGGTCGCGGGGGACGCGGGCGTTGCGGCGGCCGCCGTCGCCGCCGTGGCAGCGGTGCCCGTCGTCGCGGTCGTGGAGGTCGTGGTTGCGCTTGGGGTTGCAGTGGTTGGCGTGGCGGAGGTCGTGGTGGTAGCTGTGGCGGGGGCCGTGCTGCCCCATGGAGTGTAACGTTGCGCCGTGGGCTGCGTCGCAGTAGTCTTGGGTCGCAAAGGCTGGTCCGAGGGCAGGGGCACTCCTGATGTCGTGGTCTGAGCCGAGCTGGCGGGCGCCGCAGATGTAGGGCCTATCGACGCGGCCGGCGTTGCCGCAGATGGGGTTGCCGCTGTACCAGCAGCCGGTTGCCCCGAGGCGGCACCGCTGGCGCTTGATGCCTGTGCAGGCCGAGAAACGCCGCTCGCGGCCTCCGCCGCCGCCGCAACTGCCTGCCGCACCGCTGCGGCAGCCGCCGTCGCTGCAGCCGCCGCCGCATTCGCTGCCGACACGGCGTCCGAGCCGCCGTGCTGCTGTTGTTGCTGTGCTGGCGCCTGTGTGTGGCTGCGGGTGGGTGTGGGGTCCCGCGACCGGCCCCACCCGCCGGCCTCCTCCCGCGTCCCCGCCTGTTGGCTCGGCTGAGCCGCCGCCGCAGCAGTTTGCGCCCCGGCGCCTCGCTGTTGCGAGTGCTGCTGTTGTTGGTACTGTTGGTGCTGCTGCTGGAGTTGCTCCTGCTGCTGTTGGTGCTGCTGCAGGGCCTGCGCCAGACTCGTTGCCTGGTTGGCGTAGCTGCTGCTGCTGGGAGCCGCTGCTGCGGCCGCCCCAGCAGCAGCGCCCGACGAAGACGACGCCCCTGTATGGTGGTAGCCCGTCGCGCTGCCGCTGGCCGTCCCGCTACCCGTCGCTGCGCCCGCCAGCGAGTTATCCCCCTCATCGGTGCCGCGACGCCATTGACGCTGCGAGGAAGCCGACCCCAGGATCCCCGACATCGCGGCAGCACCTGCGGCGCCAGCCTCCCACGGCCTGGACGCCGATGCCACTGGCGGCGGCGCCGTGGTGGAGCTGGCGACCTCGACCACGCTGACCGGGACAGCGCCTGAGGGGGGCCCGCTGTGGCCCTCTGTCACGCTGCCCGGCGACGGCGACACCGTGTTGTCGCCGTACATGCCGTACATGCCCGAAAAGTCCTGCTGGCTGTCGGCGGCAAAGTTTGAGGGCACCGTGGACGGCCGCACGCAGGTGAGCGTGCCGTGCTCCACCAGCATACGGGAGAAGCCCTCCGTGCCGCGCGCGAAGGGGGACCCCACTTCGAGGGAGCCCAGCTGGCTTCCAGTGCTGGCGCGCCGTCCCGCCGCCGAGTCGCTGTAGGGCAGGCCGCTATAGGAGGGCCGCGTGGGGGTGCTGGGTGCAGTGCTCTGGGCCACAGCCACGCCGGCGCTCCATGTAACGTGCCCGGGCGCGCCACTGCTACTGCCGCCGTGGGGCGTGCTGTAGCCGGAGCTGCTCGGCGGCACCGTGGCCGCGGCACTGGCCATGGTCCCGTCGATGCTGCTGCCGGCGCTGTAGCCCGGCCGCGTAGGCGTCTGGGGCTGACCGTACTGGGGCTGCTGCGCCGCGCCGCTGGCGCTGCCGTTGTGCTGCCCCTGGTGCTGGTCGTCGCGCTCTATCGACGACGCCAAGATGCTGTTTGTGGTGTAGGGCGGATTATTCTCCGAGCCGGTTGAGGAGCGGGAGGAATTCGAGCGGATGTATTGGGCGCGCAGGACGCTGGGCGGCGGCACGGCCGGTGGCGCCGCCTTGACCGGCGACGGCGGCGGCAGCCCCACAGGCTGCGGCGCGTTCGCGAGCGACGCGCTACGCAGGCCACCTGGAGCCACCGTGCCCGAGGCGCCGGCTCCGCTGCTGCCATAGGGCCCCGCCGCACCCGCCTGCTGCTGCACCTGGTTGGTGCTGCTGCCGGGGCTCCCCGACATGCTCCCGGAGCTGTAGGTGTCGCGTGGCGACTCCCGCACCCCTGCCTTGCCAGCGGCGGGATGCTGCGACGAGGGCGCCGCGTCGCTGGCGGCGACGCTGCCGTACTGGTGCGGCGGGGGGAAGTGCAGCGGCGGCATGTAGGCGGCGGGCCCCAGGCTAGAGGACGGCGCCTGTGGCACCGGCCCGTTGGCGCTTGGCACTGGAAGCGTCGCCGGCAGCGCGTGGCTGCCCAGCGCGGCTGCCGCCGCCGCCGCCATGGCAGCGCTGAAGGAGCTCGAGGCTGGAGCAGTGGCTGCGTGGGCGGTCGTGACCGAGGGAACTGGAAGGCTGTACGACGGCGGCAGGGTGCCGTTAGGGTTCACAGGCATGTTACTGCTGCCATACGGCGGCGGCGCTGCAATGACAGCGGTTGTGACGGGCCCAGGATCCATGGCTGGAAGGTAATGCGACTGGGCAGCGCCCGGACCGGCTGGCACTGGCGGCCGCGGGGACAGCGCGTTCGACGTCCCCGGTGGCACGTAGGCTGCGCCGGCGGGCAGCTGCACGGCGCCCGCTGACCCGCCCGGCGCGGCAGCGTTGTACCCCCCTTCCCACGGCCTGCTAGGTGGTGGTGCGGGGAAGTGAGGCTGCTGCTGGCCCGAACCAGCTCCGGGCCCGTGCTGCCCAGGCATGTGCGGGGGCATCATGACGACGCCAGAGTCCCTGGGGCTGGTCAGGGGCGAACTGCCACCGGGGGGAGGCGCCAAGTTCAGCCGCGGTTGCGGCGCAACGCCGCCACCGCTGGTAGGGGGCTGGAAGGTGATGAAGGTGGTGTGGAGGAAGGGGCCGGCGCCCCCGCCGGAGCCAGACCCTGGCCCCGAGGGCCCCTGTTGCTGGTACTGCGCCGGGCCCGCACCGACGCCAGGCCCTGGGGCCGCAAGGATGCTGCCCGCGCCGGGCGCCGTGAAGCTGCTAATCTGTTGCTGCTGCTGCAGGCGCACCAGGCTCAAGTTCGCGCCATGTCCGTGGCTGTGCCGCCCGTCTCCCATAAGAGCCGCCATCATGGGCTTGGAGGCGCTGCCAGTGCTGCTGGCAGCGCTGCTGGGACGCAGAATAACACCCGGCGGCATCCCGCCTCCGCCAGCGCCCATCCCTGCCGCCGCCATCGCCGGGTCCACTGCGCCGCCCCCGCTGCTGCCCCACGCCTCCTTGTGCCCGCTACCACCTGCGCCCCCGCTGCCGTTACTGTACTTGCTGGCACGAAAGCTCCCCGGGCCCTTGGGGCCGCCGGAGCCAGTGCCGGGGGCCGGCGGAGCGAAGACAGATAGCAAATGGCCCAGCTCCTGGACAACGCGGGCCGCCTGCATCCACGTGAATGTGGAGGCGCATCTCATGGTACGCATCTTAATGATCATGGATATGCGCCATGGAGGAGGCCATTTCCAGAGGTTGCATTCATGTGGACTCCAGCATCATGCCACAGCCCGCACCGCAAGAAGACAATACATACGTACCTCCGTGTGCGCAGGTAGTGTTACCGACAGCTTTGTGTTCCCGAACCAGCTCTCGCCTGCGCAGGCAAGGCCGATTTCCCAATCAAGTAGGGAAGCGCGCATCCAGGGTGCCAGCAGGCGGAAGTCGACACGTAGCATTGAAATGTTCTTGTTGTGAGCCGCCTAACCTCTCCAGATCTTTGGTGCACACCCCACACGCAATAGTATCAGCAGCCTCCACAAAGCGTTGGTAAGCACGGCTGCTCGCATTGAGCCCCTTCTGTATCTCACCAGCTGGTCGCTGCGCCGCCTGTGATGTGGAAGGCCGTCCAGCCATGGCAGCTGCAGCAGCTGCACTCGTTGTGGGCGGGCCCGTGGAGGACGACGGCCTGTTGCGGTATGGGCTCATGGTGGCCGACGTGCGACCAGTTGTGCTGCCGAGCGTGGGTCCCACGCTGCTGCGGCCATTGTTGGAATACTGGAGGCCGTATGCCGCGAAGAGAGGCTTTGCGGGTAGCGGCTGTGCGTGCGAGCTCCGATCTAAGGAGGGACGCGGGGGGACAAAGAGTGAGGCCCCGCAAAACGCAAAGCACGCGTCTCCCCTGTATGCTTCCAAGGATGCCTTGAAATTGTACCCTTTGATACAGATTAGATTGAACAACAGCGAATCCACGCACGCTGGTGCTTGAACCCCTGTCCTTGTTTTTACCCCATATAAGCTCACTCCGGGTGGAGGAAGAGCGCTGAAGCGACGCAGACGAGCTCCGCTGCACATTCGCGTGTTGCTGGGCCGCCGCAGGGCGCTGCGGTCCGGGGGAGGTGTTTCGGGTATGATACCCAAAACTGCTGCCCAGCACGCTGGCGACCAGCGGCCCGCTTGCCGGCTGGCCGCTGCCCGGCGCATTCGATCGGGCACTCAACACAGGTCTGCTGCCGGTGCCTTTCCGCGGTTGGGAGGGAGGTGACGGAGTTGTCGCTGGGGCATTAGGACCGCGCCCCTCGGCTGCGCCAACGAGGGACGAAGCCCCATTCCTCTTCTCACCTGCAGGTACAAATGTTTGCACATGTTTGCACACAGCGTCTCGAGTGGGTTCTACGTCACACGCTAGTCAATTATTCAACGGACGACCCAACACTTCGCGCCTGGCACGTCGCAAGAGGCAGGGAGACACTCTCCTCCCCATACTATGTCTTAAGCGTGGGCCCGCTGCACTGAAGACGCTCACCCGAAGACATCGTCCTCCGCACCAACAAGACGCTCTGCGGCTGCTAGGTACTAAGGAGCTCTCCCAAGCATAAGCAGCATAATGCAAGGCACCTTCGAAGGCAGTGAAGGAGCAAGAGCAAATGTCCGAAAGAGTTTGCCTACAGTCTTAACGGCCATAAGCTATCCATTGGCCATGCCAGTCAGCTTAACTCTGAGAGAGAGGCCTCTGCAAAGGTTTCCAGACAGAATACGACAAGTTAAGTTGTTTTGTTTTTGAAAGCTTTATGTGTCGCGTTATTATTATAACAGCATTGTGATAGATAGCACTGAGGGCGAAGCTCTGACGGGCCTGTCGCACGCGGGCAGCTGTCGGGCAAACCGTCCCACCCAGCTCAACCAGTATTGCCCCACCTCCCATCCCCGGGCACGGCAGGCACATTTTTTGGTATGGCAGCTGTCTCAGCGGCTTGCCGGAACCGCATCGCCCGCGATGTGAAGGAGCTGCTGCAGTCTCCTCCCGCTGGCGTGTCAGCATACGTGCCCGACGAGCGCAACGCCAGCATCGTGGAGGCACAAGTCATGGGCCCAGAAGACACCCCATACGCGGGAGGCGTGTTTGTACTGCGGGTAACCTTTCCTGACAGGTGCTGCGGGCTCTCTCTTCTCAACAGCGCTCTTGCGGCGGCAGAATGAGGGTTGTAGGCCCCCTTGCATCCATCATGCAGGTACCCCATGGAGCCTCCCAACGTCAAGTTCAAGACCAAGGTAGCGTGTGCGATGCCGAACGCCGTTGTCAAACCGTAGGGGCCAGTAACCATTTGGCCGCATTCCTCGGGCAGGTTTACCATCCCAACGTGGGCAAACATGACGGCAACATCTGCCTCAGCGTCCTCAACATGCCCCCTAAGGTGTGTGATCGGTCCCACGAGCACGCTTGCCCCTATGCACCCTGTGTGCCCCGTGGCTTGCTTGGCTTGGCAATCCGGACGCACCTTCTTGTACGTCAAGATCTAACTTCACATTCTGACCCGTTGCGTACCGTGGATGCGCACAGGGTGATTGGAGACCTTCACACAGCCTGAGGTTCGTGTGTGGGGAGGGTTCATAAGGCAGCAGGTCGTGAGTGACGCCCCGTGCACGGATGCACCTACCGTTCAATGCCTGTATATAACCCTTCAACTTGCAAACGCCGTCCCCGCAGACAAAGCAGTGTTCGTGCCTTGTTGTTGACAGCGTACGAGGGGACACTGTCCGCGACACATGTGCACCCAGCCAACCTTGTGGTTCATCACCCCCACCCCCTTCACGTGACGGTGGACAGGACTGTGCTGCTGAGCATCCAGTCGCTGCTGGCAGAACCCAATCCCGATGACCCGCTAGACGCGGACGCGGTACGGTCATGGGCTCTTTGTAGCTAAGGCTGCTCAAATCTGAGTGTCCAGGGTTGTTTCCCGCATGCCGGAAGTCTGCAGAAGTCTGCATTCGTTTCCGGTCAGGGGCGCGCACTTGGGCTCTCGTAGCGATTGTGACGTTGGGATACGTGAAATTCGAGCAGCATGGTGGTCGGGTACATGGCCGGCAGGGCCTGCAGTGGAATGCGTGTGTGTTTTGGGTCACTATGCAATATGTGCCCTGCCCTCGTCACGCAGAACGCCGCCATCCAGGTTGACCGAACTTTCTCAATCCTACGATGACCCGCATCCTGGCCTACGATCCTTGCCCCAAATGCGCTTTACCAACTCTCTCGCAGGCCAAGGAGCTCAAGTCACAGCCGCAACTCTTCCGCCGGCGAGCAGCAGAATGGACCCAGATGCATGCCATCCAAGATCCGCGGGGAGTGCCGCCCAGCAGCGGGGGGGAGGCTGGGCCGGGAGGAGAGGCTAGCGCCGCGGCATCCTGCATCGCAAAGCATCAAGAGCACCGCAGCGACCAGCCCAAGCCGCAGCCTCCCCAGGAGGAGAAGGACCCCAGCTCAAGCGCGCATGCTCCCGACGTGTGCAAGACCAATTATGCGGGCGCAAGCAACACGCAAGCAAAAGGTGAGAGGCGTCACAAACATAGATCTTTTTTCGCACTTGTAACCAGCATTATTTCACATCAACTGCAGGAGAGTCTGCGGTGCGGGAGGCCGCAGCGGAGGGCGGGGCGACGAAGCGGCCTGCAGAAGAGCCGCTGAGACCGGCAGGGAGCCGGTTGGCGCTCAAGAAGCGCGCCCAGGGATAGGTTTGAAGCGCAAGCGCGCGCCGTAGGCGAAGGATGCCACCGAGTTCGCGCCGTATTTCCGTATGGGACCCCGGGAGGACGTGCCCCGCGCGCATTGCTCCGTAGCAGTTGAAGCTGCTCGGTCAGCTTAGGCGGCCGCGAAATCTGTAACACCCAATTACAGCGTTCTGCTCCGCCGAGCGAGCGACCCGATTCCCAGAAGCATATCTCGCGCTGCTATCTTCACTCCACTACAAGCACGACAATGCTTCCTTGCAAGCAGCCCCAGCTCAGCCGGCCCATTGGCCGCGCGGGCCTGTCAGCGCTGCCAGCACGTCGCGTGGTCGCTCCCGGCCTGCTGAGCAGCCAACGAGCCTCGCGCCATCTGGTGGTGGCTCGTGAGGTGAGGGATTATAGCTTCTTCCCGGGCAGCTTGCCGGCAAACAAGGTAGCAACGGTTTTGCCCATCACTCAACGCATCCGCCCAGGCCGCTGCGACGGAGCTGGTGGAGGCGAAGCCGAAGGCATCTTCCAACGGCAGCGTCGCTGATGTTGACTCCACTGTGGTTAGCGCCGCGGAGCTGAGCAACGGCACCGTCCTCTACGACGCCCGCAGCAGCAGTGGCGCCCCCGCCTCCAGCAACGGCAACGGTGCGAGCTCCAATGGCAATGGTGCTCTGGCCCATGCCAACGGCAACGGCAACGGCGCCGCTGCTGCCGCCCCGGCCACCACGGCCCCAGGCAGCAACCTGCCTCAGCCCCCTCCCGTCGTACCCAGCAAGCCCGCGGCAACGGCTGCCGCCAGCCCCAGCGCCCCGGCGAAAGCCACCGCCGGCACCGCGGCCGTCGCAGCAGCCCTCTCGCCCCTCTCTACCGCGTCCCTAGACGCAGCCATGGACCCCCAGGCCGCCGGCCAAATCGAGACGGTGGCTGCCACAGCCGCCAAGCCCGCGGCGAAGCCCACTAGCGCCGCTGGTACGCCGTACAGCAGTCCTGGCGGCCGCTGGAGCCAGTTCAAGACTTACTCGGTGTTCCAGGTGGGCGGGCGAGGGATGCGGGCGGAACCCTTGGGAGAGGGGCCTGGCTGTGGTCTTTTCGTACTCGGCGGCATCAAGGGGCACAGCACCGCGTGCAAAGCGGAGCACGCGCCGCGTGCGGGTGGAGTAGAGATACTGGTGTAAAGGTGACCGCAACGAGCCCGAAGGGCGCCACTGGCTCTGCAGAGCGCGGGACATTCGCCATGGGGCGTGGCGCGGGACCAGCGCGCAATGTCGGCTGGATCGGGCACCGGGGGTTCAGTCGCCAACGAGCATGCGGGGGCCACCAGATGGGCAGCCTGGGAAGGCGCTTGGTGCCGCGCGCGGCGGCTTCGAGTTTGCAACGCGTAAGGCCCCACTGACTACCATCTAAGACGGGTGGGCGTGGATGGCAGGGGTGCAGGGATCTCCGCTGGGACTCCAGCTCTGGGGCTCTGTAGGCCCTAGCGCCGCCGCCCCCGCCTGTTAGGGCGAATATCTGGGGTTCGCCGCCCTCTGCCCCAGTCCGTTTCCACTATCTGCCCCTCTCGGGCTGAGTGCGACCTTTCCCCGTCCCCATCCGCCAACCACCGGTCCCCACCCAACCTACCGGTTTCCGCAGCGCACGTTTGAAATCTGGTCGTTCGCCTTCCAGTTCGGGTGGCGGTACCTTATGCTGAACCAAAAGTTCACGTACGGCAAGGAGGGCATGACCGCGGAGGCAGTCTCGGCGCGCAAGAAGGAGCTGGCCATCTGGCTGCGCGAGGGGCTGGTGCGCCTGGGGCCCACGTGAGTCGACCAGCGAGCAACGCACCAACCACTTAGCTGCCTAACCACCTGGCTACCTAACGGGCGGGGCATATCGGGGGCCTCTCGCGGGGTGACTCATGGGAACGGGGGCGCCGGCGGGGGAGAGGAGAGTCAACAAGCATGGCAGGGTAGGCGGGTCTTGTCGGGGCTGCCGCCCCGGGCCGGCAGCGCTGTGTGGCACCCGCTGTGATCAAGCGGGTACACGGCCACCAGGCTCTGGCGTGGACAGGTGACCAGCCTTGGGCCGACTCGATCGCTCCATCACGGTGGTCGCCGACGGCAGGGCAAGCACCGTGCGGGGTGAGGTCCAATGCGGATGGGTGTTCGTCGGCGACAGTGACATGGCCGCATGGCTACCTGGAGAGGTCGTCGTCAGCGAGGCGTCCGGCGCTGCAAACTGTAGCTGCGTGCGGCCGGCGGCGGACCTGGCGTCAGCTGCCAGCTCCCAGCCGCCCAGCGAGCTGGCGCGCAGCGCCGCTGCGCGTCTGCGAGCCTGACCCGTGCCCCGGGTTGGCGCAGGATGCGCCCCGGCGGTTCGCCATCTGCCTTGGCCCACACAACGGGGGCGGCCTGCAGACCCGGTGCCTGGGCAGCCCCGCGCTCGGAGTCCCTGCTCCCGCCCCTCCTTCACCAATGCCACCACCATCGCCATGCATCACCAGTGAGGGCGATTTCGAAGGCCACTACGTTCTCCAAACACCGCCCCCTTTTGCAGGTTCATCAAGATCGGCCAGCAGTTCTCGACGCGTGTGGACGTCCTGGCGCCCGAGTTCATTAAGGAGCTGGAGAAGCTGCAGGTAGGGGGGCCGCATTGAAGTGGAAGGGATTCTTACTGAACAAGCCTCGGATGCATGGGGGGGCATGAAGGAACACGCAGTTGGCATCGGGATAGCAAGGGGTGAAGTGGAAGCGAAGTGGCGCGATGGGTGCTTATCGAGAGTTGGATGGCCTTGGCGAGGGAAAAAGCGCAGGAGCGCCCCCCTTCATACCCTTCGTTTTGGGTTGAGGCGCGCCGCGGAAAGTTTGGGAAGCATGTTTTTTTCCGCGCTTGACCCCGCGGACGCTGGGCACACCTATGGTGGGGTGCGGCAGCCAGCTTGGGCTGTGTCCACGCAGCACAAGGGTCCGCCGCCCCGGCCCTCCCCTCCTTCACCCGCATCTCCGCCCCGCCCCGTTGCACCCTGCTGCCTTTATATGGAACCTTTCTAACCTCTTGGAACCTCCGCCGCACAGGACAACGTGCCCCCCTTCGATCGCGAGGCCGCCCGCGCGACCCTGGAGGCGTCCCTGGGCCGGCCCGTGGAGGAGGTGTTTGAGGAGTTTGAGATGGAGCCCATCGCGGCAGCCTCGCTGGGCCAGGTTGGTGTGGAAAGAGCGGAGCCGCAAGGTTGTCGGCAAATTGGCGAGGGGCCGACCCCGTGCTCGCGCACGGCGGTGCTGGGTGGCGTCTCCGGGGGGTTCAGAGCGTCGGCGGTTCTGATGGGGACGGGCTGACCCGTTATGAGAAGCGTGATTAGCGATGCCAAATGAGGATGCTCGGAGTGTCGGCTTCCAGGGAGGAGGCAAGTGGCAGGCGGGCATCGGGGTAAGGGCGCGGGGCGGCGCTCGCCAGGGAGCTTGCGCGTCGGAGGGAAGAGGGAGCTCTCCAGCAAGCCCCCAGCAAGCCGGCACGGTGACCCGGACAGCAATACGGCAGAGCGGGAGGAGCGGGAAGAGCGGCGCGCCGGCGGCCTCCACGGCATGGCGTTGTGCACGGTTCTCTCCCGCTCCCCCCCCCCCCCGAGCTCCCTGCTCACTCCGCCTCGTCAAGGGCGACCCCGACGCCCCAACGCGGTGCCGCAGGTGCACCTGGCCCGCCTCCGCGGCGGTGAGCGGGTGGTGGTCAAGGTGCAGCGCCCCGGCCTGAAGGACCTGTTCGACATTGACCTGAAGAACATCCGCGCGCTGGCGGTGTGGCTCCAGAAGGCGGACCCCAAGACGGACGGCGCGGCGAGGGACTGGGTGGCCATCTACGACGAGTGCAGCCGCATCCTGTATCAGGAGATCGACTACAGGTGGGAATCTTGAGGGGCGTCGGGTTTTAGGCGCGGGCACTGTTCCCAGGCCAACCCCGGGAGTGGAGGCATTGGAATTGGACGATGGAGGAAATAAGGCTGGAGGGATGGTCAAGTCACGACTCAGCCCGGGTGGGGTCCTGGCCACCCCCAAGCGAGCGCACGGCGTTCCTTCGCCCTGCGTCGGCGTCGGCCTCTTAGGTATGCCGCGAACACGGTGGCAGCTGACCCCTGGTCTGGGAAAGGGTTTGAATGAGGCCGTCACAAACATCTGCCCGGAAGGCCCAACACGAGAACAGCTAGTCAAAAGCCAACTGGTGCTTCGTGCGCCCACGCTGGAGGCCGAGGGCGCGGTGACCGCGTCCTGCTTGATACGTTACACGCCCCCCCCCTACACACACACGCACCACCCGGGGGCCGTAAACACAGGCTGGAGGGCAAGAACGCGGACCGCTTCCGCGAGAACTTTGCGGACGTGGACTGGGTCAAGGTGCCCAAGGTGTACTGGGAGTACAGCGGGCAGGAGATCCTGGTGCTGGAGTACGTGCCAGGTACGGCAGCGAGCCCTGGGGGCCGTGGCTGCGCGCGTCGAGGGGGGCGAGGCCGGCCGGCATCAGGGAGGACCACCGCACGGCGTGCAGCGTGCATGGGGCTGGGCTGGGGCCGCTCGGCCGCACCCCGTACCCCGCCCCTATGCCATTGGCCCCACCCCATCGGCGTGCCCCATTCCCATACCTAAACTCGCGCCCGTGTCCGCCTGCATCAACCCACGGATTCCCCCAGGCACCAAGATCAACGACGGCGCCGCCATCGACCGCCTGGGCCTGGACCGCCAGCGCCTGGCCCGGCTGTCGGTGGAGTCGTACCTGCAGCAGATTCTGCGCCACGGCTTCTTCCACGCCGACCCGGTAGGAGAGGCGCCGGCAGGCGGGCAGGGCGGGCAGACCGGAATGGAGCAGTGGCGGGAAGGGCGGATAGGCTGGGCACGGGCCGGCCGCCACACCAGTTTGGAAAAGAAGCAGCCTTCCCCCAACTCTGGTTCCTGGTTATGGCTCGTGGGTGCGGAAGGCCCGGTACACGGTCGAGGGAACGGGGTGGCTTGGGGATGGCCAGTGTGCCGGCCTGCAGCTGGCTATCCTATGCGGATCCGTCCACGTGGATCCAAGGGGTGGGCAGGGGGGAGGCTAACTCAGGGCAGTCAGGGCTTTGTCGGCGGCCATGGCCCCCTGCCTTGTGGGTGGAATACCCAGCCACACACGCCCGCTCAGGCCCCGCCCTTTACGGTCGTCATTGGGCAGGGCTATTGGTGGATTGTACCGGACGTGGGAGGAAACGTCCCACAGCAGTACTGACTCATGTGTACGAGCTTTCCTATCACTACCGCACCGTCGGGGCAACATCGGAACCATATTCTTCATCTGGCCCCTCCCACGCCTCAAGCGCCTCCGTCGAGGTTGCCTCCCGACCGGCAACCGAAGACCCTGACCCCGCAGCCACCCCCACCCTGTGCCACCCCCACCCTCACCTCCCCAGCACCCCGGCAACGTGGCCGTGGATCCCGCCAACGGCGGCCGCCTCATCTACTACGACTTCGGCATGATGGGCAGCCTGGCCCCCGAGGTCAAGAGCGGCCTGCTGGAGCTCTTCTACGGTGAGCCGCCGTCCGCGCGCCCGAATGGGCCATGGCGCGGAAACCGGTGCGGCCGGGCCGCAGTAAGGCGGCGCGCGCATGTGCCCTGCACCGCCGGCCGAGCCCCTGTCACAGCCGGTTGGGCCCCGGCCTCGCCAGTTGCCTGCCGTTTGCATGTTGACCCAGTCTCGACACGGGTTTTCTGAACGACCCGCGGCCCGCAGGCGTGTACAACCGTGACCCCGACCGGTGCCTTGAGGCGCTCACCACCATGGGCGTGTACCTGCCCACCGGAGACAAGACGGCTGTGCGCCGCACGGCCGAGTTCTTCCTCAAGGGCTTCCAGGTGCGGGGCGCACCCCTCCAGGCGATAGGAAAACGCTGCTGTCGGCCAGCTCGTTCTCATTAGAACAGTGTCCTTGGAAGCCCATCTGGAGCAAGTTGGGGGAGCGAGGGATGGGAACTTGGGCAGGCGGCAGCTCGAGGCTGTGGGCTACCACCGCCTGCGTGCAGTCTCGTCGCCGCTTTACCGTGCATTGATCCGAGCGAGTGGGACAGGGAGAAGGTGCGCCCTCGCCGCATCCGTGCGCCGATGGCGGTTTTGAGTATGCGCTGTGCCCCCCACGCGCTCGCCCTTCCCACCGGCGGATCCCCCCTCTCGGCGCTGAGGCACGCACCTGCTCCCTTCCCCGGCCCGCAGGACCGACTGGACACCCAGCGCAAGGAGCGCGAGGCCAAGGGCGACGACTACAGCAAGTCGTACAAGCCGCAGCGGTCAAAGGTGCGTCGCGGGGTGGCACGGAAGCGCAGCAGAAAGCCGGGGGTGCCCAGTGTGACCGGCCAGTTGGGGCTACGCCGGCTGTTGCCTCTCGCTTTCTTAATGCCATGTATCCCGCCCCCCGCACGTCCGTCACCCCGCGCCCCGCCAGGATGAGGCCAAGGAGCGGCGGCGCCAGATCCTGTCGTCTATCGGCGAGGACCTCCTGCTTGCCGCGAACGACCAGCCGTTCCGCTTCCCCGCCACCTTCACCTTCGTGGTGCGCTCCTTCACGGTGCTGGACGGCATTGGCAAGAGCCTGGACCCGCGGTTCGACATCTCCGAGATCGCGGCGCCCTACGCTCGGGAGCTGTTGCTGGAGGGGAACCCCGTGGGCGCCAAGTTCGCGCGCGAGTTCAAGGTTGGGCTGGCCAACCAGGTATGTCTGTTGGGACTGCGGACGGGCTGGAGAGCCGGGGTTGAGGCCTTGTGCCAGAGGAGTTTTGGGGAGGGAAATGCTACATGAGGGCTCCGCTCCGGGCGGGCCGGGGGGCCCTAGGTACGCGCGTTTGGGGGCGGGGGTCGGCAGCGAGGTGCGAGAGTGTGGAACGCAGGCTAACGATTCATAAGGCGCTCCGGGTGTGCGGAGGTTCTGAGGCCTTTTTCGGCCTCTATTACTATGTACATTCCTGACGACCTCACCCGCGCCCCGCCCTCTTCCACAACTCCCTCAGAACCGCGCCATCAAGAACTTGTTTGTCGGCCCTAACAAGATCGACGACATCGCCGTCACCATGCAGCGCCTGGAGCGGGGAGACCTCAAGCTCCGCGTGCGGGCGCTGGAGACGGAGCGCGCGCTCAACCGCGTGCAGGTGGGCCCAGCCACGCCCTTCAGCAGACCAGGACCTAAATATGCGGCGCACATGGAGGGAGGCGCGGCGAGCACGTCGACGTCTGCCGTTGTTTACACGGGTTCTGAATCGTTCGCAGGGAGGCTTTCGCTCGGCTGCCCACATTCTATCCTGTGCTCGTTCAAATCCCGTTTTGAACCACGCATACGTGTGACCCAAGCCATGCGGCGAGCCCTCGGGCCTCTGCCGTTACGGCCCATCGTCATCCTTATCCCACCACACCACCCGATTTTGCGGACGAGTAGCATGCACCCTGCACGCCTCCCCAATATGTGCGTTTCATCCCTCTTCCCGACCCCCCACCCTCCGGCCTGCTCACCCCTCGCCCTGCTAGGCCTGGCAGCGCGTGCTGTTTGCGGCTCTGGCGGCCTCTACCCTGGTGAACATCGGCACCGTGCTCAGTGTGTCGGCGCTGACGGCGGGCGCCACCGCCTCGTTCACGGGCGCCGCGCTGTTTGGCTTCATGCTGCTAAAGAACTACCTGAAGGTCGTGCAGCTTGAGAAGAAGGAGGCGCAGCTGGCGGGCGCCGTATAGAGCTGCGTCGCGCGCAGAACAGCGGTGCAGTACGGCACAGCACCGGGAGGAGGGGTGCGCCAGTTGGGCTCCGGCGCCAAGAGGAGGGGTGGCGGGCAGCTTTGGGTTGGGCAATGTGGGTTGAACTCGACCCCAAGGCCATTCTAGCCACAGCGGTTCAGCTTGCCGGACAAGAGGCTCGTATAGGTGTGTCTGTAATGGGTTGGAATTGGCGGGGTGGAGGCCGAGGTGGCGCCTAAGGCGGTAGTGTTGTGCGATGCGTTGGGATGGTGGGAAGATGGCTCAGTGGTTCAGAGAGTGGTATGTAGAGCGGAGGGGGCGGCCAAAGTAGAGCGCTTGTCGGCGCTCTGCGCATTGCCGGGATGCATCAGGAGATCCCAAGTTACGCCCGAATGTGTGCGGAGGGCGCGCCGAAAGGGGCAATGATGCGTAGTTGCTCGAGTCTGGAGAGTGTTTTGGCGGAAGGGCGTTGGCACCTAGCGGAGCGGAGCGGAGTGATCACGCGCGCAGCCGCAGGGGCCCGTGTCGAGTGAGGCCAGCCCCATGAGTGCTCGGCGGCAGGTGCGGCGCGAAGGGGATGGAGCCTTGCGAAGGCCATGCCCGAGCGAAGCCGATTCCGACGTAGGGGCAGGCCGGGGCCGTGTTCGGTGCACAGGACAGCCGCGAGCCAAGGAGCGACGTCGCGTGGCGGCATGAGCGGTGTCTGCAGTGCAAGCTTCAATAGGGACTAGCTGCGTGCCGCGCGGCCCGTCAGCAGAGTCCCACGCCCAACGGGGCGTCCGACGTTATTCCTGTAGCGTTTGCGGGCTGTTGTTGCGTCTAATATGTGTGCAACTTCTGGAAGGGTTGTGTGTATTCTCTGTCTGTAGACCCTGACTCTGTGGACATCCGTTTTGGTATTCCCTTATAAACTATGGTTCGTGGTTGGATCTGGTGAGGATCTGGTCCTTTGATGCCTTTTACATGTACTGCTTTGTGCGAACCCCGACGAATGCAGGAGGCATGCAGGCAACACGCGTGCATGAGAGACTTGTGTGCGGTGAGGCCCAACGTGTTTCAGGGCGTTACGGTCCACGCCGTACGCATACGACACGAGTCCGTACGGCTCACGTGAGCGCCCCTAGGTTTGGGGGTGGGGGGCCGTCAGGACTGTTGCATGTTGCGGGTCCTTATCGTTCAGTGATGGAATTGGCTAGCAAGCGCGCCCGTCTGCGCGTCGAGCCCTTGCAGGCCGTAAGGCCTGGCTGACTTGCGTTGAGCTGCGCACGCCCGCTCAGAGATCACTGGCAGGCCCGTAACCCTGTAAAGCCTTTCTTATGCAATGATACCACATGGGTTGTGTATGTGAAGCAGGATGGCTGAGATGGTATTGAAATCCCACCGGTGCTGCAAAAAAAAGAGAACCAGAAACGGGGAAGGCAGCCTCCCCGTGCTGCGCTTCCCCGCCCACCTCTACCCTTTCTCCCTGACATCTCCCGTGCCTGGCTCGCCGCCGTGTGTGTGGCACATCGCGCCAGCCTCACCCTGAATCGCTTCACGGCGCCTTGGACGCCGCCTGCCCCCTCCCCACCGTCCTCGGAAGAGGTCATGACTCTCGTCCCCCGACTGGCCTGGTAGCTAGCCGCTGTAGCCGGTGATATGAAGATGCGTCTCGCGACCGGCATCAAGCCAGCTGCAGCTCGGGGCTCTGGCGCGCCAACAGAGGGCTTGCTTGCCGCGCTGTTCCAAGCCTAAGGGCTACCGTTAGGAGGGGTGGAAAAGAGCAATCTGCACAGAAAGAGGGAGCCCGCCGCTTCGGCCAGTCACATGTCTTGCTCTGTACCCGCCCGCCCTATTGGAAAGGTCGCGCTTTCGGGCGTGTATGACCGTAGAGGCGGGCTCCCTCTTTCTTGCAGAGTTCTCTTTTTACACACCCGAAGGTGCGACGTTTCCAGTAGGGCGGGCGGGTACAGAGCAAGACATGTGACGTTCGTCCCGCCCCCAAGGCTCCAGCGCCGACCTCGCCCCGGCATTCCGTTGCCTCTGTGTCAAGCATATCGGGAGCCCGAGCACTAGGAAATGAACTGACAACTCGCCGATGGGGTTCCTGTCGACAGTGGGTGGGAGAGTTGTGTATCGTATGTACGTGACAACGTGTTCAAATAAACCGAGCCGGCAACCCGCATTTCCCCAAACAAGGAACCCAGGAAATGCCTGGACCGACCCATAGAAAGGCCCCGCAAGACACGGGAGGGGGCAAACAGGCCGTCCCGTCAAAGGAAACCACCGAAGGCAGAGGAACACGCCATGCCCAGGCGTTCATAGCGTCCCTTCGCCCGGGCGATTCCCCGCACCGCAGCACGCCCGTCAGCATTGCGCAGCACGCCGCCGGCACCCGGGGGTGACGAGCGAAGCACCAACTATAGCACGAAGCACAAGCAAACACGGCCTTGTGTCGCGCCTAGTTGGGGCAACTAGTCTGTGGTAGAGACCCAAGAGCCAAAACCCTGCCAACTGCACGCCTGTGCCAGTTATGAAAGCAAACGAGGAAAGTTGTACTATAACTGGATGCGCGTCAGGGGTGTGCCGCATGAGCAGCCACCACACAGCCAGCATTGTATGACGTTGGACGGGACCACCGCCTGTTTGAAAGAGCATGTCCGTGTTGGCACATCCAGCCCACCCCAGTCTCCCCAAGAGAACCGGAGCGAACCGGGGGTCGGCTGTCGTGCGCGGTCTCCGACGTGCTGGAATCTGAGCACCCAGCAACCTACCAGCATACTTTATCCCCTGGAAGCTACTTAGGAGCAGCATAACGCTGCCATCTGTCCCGCGTCGTACAGCGGTAGAACTTCCGACAGACAAGCGCAGGTGGCAACTCCTGCTGACCATTCGGTACACGCGTCACGCCAGTGCTTGGCGCTCCTTCAAAGCACCTTGGTTCTGGACCTGCTGCCTGAGGCTGTTTGACGTCTCTTTTCGCCCCGGTCGCGCGAAGCGGACACGCAAGACCCTGGCGGGCCTTCTACAGCTAGAGCCACCACGTTTCTGTAGTTGGCACCCTTAGCTGTCAGCGAGGTTAGGCCACCGCTCTGGGCGGAGGCAGCCTCCGCTTCCCACCTGCCGTGGCCAGGATTACTGGGCGTATGTGAGCCAGGCTTGAGCCACCTGACAGCGTCGAGGGCGCGTCGCGCAGCCAAGCGCATTGTATCGAGCCATCACCATGTCTGCTCGAGAAGGAAGCGTGGCTTCGCCACCCGACGAGGAGGTGCTCCGTAAATTTTACCGGACATTTCACAAGCATGGGCCAGCTGCCAACTGGACCAAGGTGGGGCGAAGGGCTGTCTTGTTTGGGGGTCCAAATTGAGAGAGGGGCAGCTGGAGCCGTGAGCTGTCGGACCCGCGAGCGAGCTGCGTCACTGAACAATTATCTATCCACTCCTTGTCGCTCCCACAGGTCGCAAAGGAGACAAAGCTCTCGCCCGAGCAGTGCGAGTCCCTGGCTCGCTCGCACGCCACCTTTCTTTCCTTAAAGTCCAGCATCGCCCTTGAAACTGCCTTCGTGGCGCTGGTTAATGACCACTACAACGCAAGCCTTACGCGTACTGGGGAGGACGGGCAAGATGAGGAGGCAGGCCCTCCTAGTAGCAAAGCTAACGCTCGCGGGCCTGCCGAGGAGGACCAGGATGTGCATGTCGCAACGACCAGCAGTCAGGTGAGCAGCGCTCGGTAGCAATCGCCAGGTTTCACTTCAAGGGGTGAGGGGCTCTACCGGCTCCAAGCGCCTCACCGACTGCAAGCAACCTACTAGGCGAGCTTCATTCACAGTACTCCTGCAATGCCACAGAAACCCAAGCGAACGCCCAAGCCCACGCCACAGCGCCTTGCAGCTGAGGAGGAGGCGGCGGCAAGGCGGCTAGCGCGGTCCAACCAGGCCACGCCCAAGAGCGCAAGGGTAGGAGTGGTGTGTAGTACGGGGACCAGGAAGTAAACAAGGGACGCGCACGGATCGGGGTAGTTCGCATGGTTTCAGAGGGGCCTATCTTCGACGCACCGGGCACAGGGTGGAAGCTCTGCTGCATGCATTGGTTGCGCTGTGCCAGGAAGCACACAACTTACAAGCAATATGCACAAGACCCATACTGTTGCTGCAGGCGCTTCAGAGGGGCCCGCCTTCGCCGTCAGCAGACTGGCCGTCCTCCCAGCGCAAGCGCAACAGGAGGCTATTTGAGGATAGCGGCGACCTGGAAGGGCCCCGGTACCGCTCGCCTACCGCGGACCGATGGCGAGGTGCGGGACGGTTGTCTGGTGAAGAACTGCGACCGCGGGCGTCGCACACGACACGCAACATCCTGCGGTCCCGGTCACGCATTCCCTGCACCAGCGCAGTGTTTGTCCATTTTCTGTCAGCCACGGATGCCCTACATTGAGCCTGGACGCACTTGGCCGCTACCACAGGCCGCCACAACACCGACGTGGACGAGGGCGTGGACGCGCTGCTGTCCTTGGCATCAGGCGCCCACGCTTCATCGAATCTGGACGAGCGGCCCAGGGAGCAGGAGGTAGCAACCACGACCGCGGACGTGGATGGTGACGTGGACGCCCTGGACGCTGGACCCTTGCATGGGACGCCAAGCAAGCGCGCTCGGGGTGAGTCTTGAAGCATGTACAGTTTGTAGAACCCAGTACACCCTGGTATGATCGGCAGGCATCATCGGTTTGGCTAGGATACAGTCAGGTCTCACAGGCTTGGACCACGGGAGGGCAGCGGGAGGAGATCACCCTTAATGCAACTGCAAAAGAGCCTGTCCCTGCAGGTGCTCGTGGCGGGCGCTCAACACCCACACCCACTGGGACACCCTCGCGGAACGGTGGGCGCGCTGCGGCTGCGGACGCTCTTCCGGTGCCCAGCTTGACGGGTTTGCGCAGCCCGAGGTCTCGAGTCGGCACAGCTGCTGCAGCGGCTGCTGCCGGGGCTGTCGGGATCGCTTCGGGGCGTGGTCCAGCGGCGGTAGGGCCTCGCTCGAAGAAGGAGCCGGTCGCGTCCCCATCGTCCTCTTCTCAACAAGAAGAGGGGGCGGAGGGCACGTCCCTGGGGGGCGCCGAAGCAAGCGATGCGGGCCGCGGAGCGGCATCACCAAGCGAGGTTGCTGGTGGAGCGGAGGCCGCGCCGGCTGGCAGGGCCGACACCGCGGAGGGACCGTCGTCTCCTGGGCCGTTAACGGCAGCTGGGCGGCCCGTTCGCAAACGCAAGCCGTCAGCGTTAGCAATTGCGGCAGCAGCAGCGGCGGAGGAGGACGATGGCGGTTCAAGGAGCGTGCGTGGGGAGATCGCCGCTATGGCAGCAGCGCTGGGGCAAATGCCCGCGATGCAGGCGGAGGCAGCCCCGGTCCCGGAGGCCCTTGCCGCCCCATCCGCAGAGGGCGTGAACGGTGGTGGCACTGCAAGCATGGACTTTGCTACGGACTCGCTGCTGGCTGGAGTGCCGCCTGTGAAGACCCGCGCATCCTCACGTGCCAACAGCAGCGGGCCAGGCAGCCGTCGTGCAGCAGAGCGGCCATCGCCGCACGCATCCATGCAGCACCCACCCGCAGAAGCCGCTGGGGAGGAGGTTGCCACAGTCGCAGAAGCAGAAGCGGCGCCGATGCCTGTCCCAGAGGCTGAGGCGGCTCAGGCTGCCACCGAACCTGGGACATCCATGGATGCGGCAGCGGAGCCAAGCCAGGCGCCGGTCCAGATTACGAAACCGCGCAGCCAGCACCCGCCGCCGGGCCGCACACGCAGACGAAAGTCGCTTCCGGAGCGCCTGCCGCCAACGTATGAACCGCTGCCAGTCCCGGCGAGAATACCTTGTAAGTGAAGTGTGTTAGGTGAAGCCGTTGGCTCACCCTTCGCACCGGCTCACCGTTCGCACATTGAGGGTGTTATGCTTTCCGACCATATCCCAGTTGGCTTGGGCCAGAATCGCCATGTTGACTTTGCGCACCATGCAAGTCACACGTACTTACTGACCAACGCTGTGGGTCTGAACCTTGACCCTTTGGCATGTAGCCATCCTGGCTGGTCCTGCTGGTGCTGGGGACGCGGCTGATGAGACCGGCCCCTCGGCGGATGGGGGAGCAGGAGCTTCCGCCCCGGGCGCGGAGCCCAACGAGGGTGCTGCCACGGACGGTGTCAAGAGTGAGCCGGCAACTGGGGCCGAGGGCGTTGCCGTGATGCCCTCCCTGGAGATGGCGCTGCGGCACTGCCTGGGCCCGCGTATGCGGCGGTGGTGCATGTACGAGTTCATGTACAGCGCTCTCGATCGGCCGTGGTATATGCGCAACGAGCTCATGGTAAGATGTCAGAGCACGGTATCATGGCTTTGTGCTTTTGTATTTGAAGGGCTCCCATCTTACCTCCCTAACAGTGCATGGCCTCGGTGCCGTACTGGACAGGCCCTTACCTGAGCAGCTGTGCCGCTACCAGGGCGCCCAGTGCGACGCCGGCCCAGATGCCGTGCGTTTGTGGCGCAGCAACATTTAGAAGTCTATGGTTACAGAGCGACAACCCTACTGCCTTATTCCCAGCGCTATTTTTGGGGTGACCTCTCCTCACGGCCTCCCGCGTGCAGGAGTTTTGTCTCCATATGCAACTGCCCACGACCAAAATGACGCGGCTGGAATGGTCAGTTCTGCGGAGCGCGCTGGGGCGTCCGCGGCGACTATCACTGACATTCCTGCGCGAGGAGCGGCTGCGGCTGGAGGGCTACAGGTGAGGGTCGGCGGGATGCTTATCGCGCAGCGTGCCTGGGCTTGGCGCTTGCCTGTTAGCTGCTGTAAGGCAGTGCTGAGCCATAACCAGAGGTGTCTGGAGGTCTTGCTGGCTGGCAGACTGTTTACGGAAATGCCATGTGGGCAAGATGAGTGCTCAGCAGCCGTTCTTCTCGTGCTACCCCAGGGAGCACGCACGGATGAAGTACGAGGAGGTGGCGCACGGCTACGAGGTGCCGCCCGACCTGCCACGCCAGCTGCGCGTGGGCCAGGAGGTGACCGCACGGCACCCTGGGTCGGGGCAGCTGTACGATGGCGTGATCCTAACTGTCAAGGGGAACAAGTACAGGTGCGTGGCGCCAACGTGCAACCTTGCCGAGAGCACATCAGCAACTTGCAGCCGGTTGCTTGGCCAACCCTGGAGGCAGGAATGCTGTTGACTGCACCGGATGCGTGCTACCCCCGGCTATCATCCTAAGGGCCAGGACGTTGGGCGCCAATGTAGAACGCAGCTGTAGCCTGCTAGTGCCTGCCAACAGTCCTTCGCACGCGTGGAGACGGGGTCTCGTTGGGTCGACAGGGAGGCATGCGGCATGAGGTTCTTTGGTGTGAACGCTTGGCCACCTCTTTACCCCCGTGTGTGGCGGGGATGCCCCACAGGGTGCAGTTCCACCGCAGCGAGCTGATGACCGAGGTGATCCGCGACACGGACGTCATGCCAGTGGACCCGCACGAATGCATGCCGCCGCACAGCGCGGTCGTGCCGCTGCTGCTCAACGGCCGGCCCTACGATCCCATCCGGCTGGCGGAGCTGCGCGGCCTCTTGCCGCCGCAACTGAAGCAGGCGACGGGGCTTGGAAGGCCGCTGGGCTCCTGGACCTCAAGCCTGGAGACGCAGCTGGTGGGCCTGGGGTTGCGCCGCTTGAAACCTGTAATTGATACGAATGGTTGTGGATCTGATTATGCCTAGAAGTACTATACGCGCGCGTCTTGGCGTCGGTCAGGAAGTTATGCCCCTCACCAGATCGCTGACTCCCCTGTTGCCCCTTCAATGTCATTGCCATTAGATGCGCGACCAGGACGCGATGATGGTGCACGAGGTGCAGCGCGCCTTGGAGGTGAAGGAGACCCTGGTGGCGCGGTTGACGCAGCTGAATAGCGAGGCCGCCTCGGGGCAGCACGAAGCGGACGACAATGGCAGTCGCACGGAGCAATTCCAGTTGCAGTACACCAATGTGGTCCTGCAGCTCAAGGAGACAAACGCCGTGCTGGATGCCGCTCTCAGCCGCCTGCAGGCGCGGCAGCAGCAGGTGGTGCAGGGCTCCGGCGTCGCCACGTACGGAGCGGCGCTGGCGGCGCTGCAGCAGCAGCACCAGGCGCAGCCCATAGGAGGCCTGAGCCACATGCTGGGTGTACGCCCTGGTGGCCCGCTGGTCCAGGTTCAGCAGCTTCAACCGCCGTTGGCGCAGACGCCGCCAGCGCCGCAGGTGCTGTCATCGCCGGCGCAGCTACCGGCCCCGTCGCCTACGGTGCCCATCCCGGTCGTACCGTCGGGCCACCAGCCTGGCCGTGGCAAGACGCCGGGCGCACTGGCGCCTCCCCAGGTGCTGCAACCACCGTTGATCGTGCCGCCGCCACGCGGAGGCGTTGCAGCCTCGACCGGTGGGCTGTCGGCGTCGGCAAGCCCCGGGGTCAGCTCTGAGCAGCTAGTAGGGCAGGCGCTGGCAGAGGCGCGGGCGGTGGTCGACGTGTGTCGCGGCAAGACTACGGAGCCGCTGCCGCAGCAGCTTCTGCCGCCCGGCGCTCACGCGGCGTCAATCCCCGTTGTTGCGCCGGTCATCGCAGCGCCACCTGCCGGCGGATCCGTGCCACCCGGGGAGCCGCAATGCGGCGCCGCAGCTGTGGCGCCGCAGCTGTCTGAGTCCGGGGCTTCAGACGCTTCCCAGGCCCAGCAGCCTGCAGCCGACGGCGCGGCTGCCGCGGGGCATTGCGGATTAATGGCAGTGATCAAGGCAGAGGACGGGGCGGTGCCGGGCCTCTCAGCTGCGGCCGCGGCCACTGCCTCGGCGACGGTGCGGGCGATGGCGGAGCTGCAGGCCCTGTCGACGGAGCCAGCGGCCACGGGTCGGCCCATGACGGAGGAGGAGGTCTCGGAGAGCTGGTTGCGTGACGTCATCGTGGGCTGCGTCGGGGTACTCTTCACCATCCAGAAATGTACTGCCGGCAACGTGCCAGCTGCCACTGTGGCCGAAGCGCTGGATCTCGCCGTTCAGCAGCTACAGATAAAGACGGGCGGCGAGAACCAGGCCCTCTACACAGACATCGTGCAGTCAGTGCAAGGGCTGAAGGGCTATCTGACGCGGGCCATGGCGTAAGGACCCGTGACGGCTTGCACCGCAGGTTTGATCTGGAAACGCGAGACAGCGACGATGGGCTGGTCCAGGGCGGACAGCGGACTGCATTATGACGCTAATAACTCTTGCCGACTTACGGTGTATCACTCAGCATTTCCATGTGTTATAAACGCTTTTCTAAGATGGACCCTTGCTTGGCCTAAATGTTGCGCTGACCTCCGATGCATGCAACGGCACTGAGTTGACGCGGGTTGCCCCGTGCCGATAGGGGGGGCACGCAAACACTCACACACGGAACTGCTACCACGTGTGTTGACGTGCGGAATGAGCGTTTGGGGTATGGCATTGGACAGCTCCGCTTCCCAGAAGGCAATGCGCTTCTGATGCGGGCATGTGCGCCTAACGTGCTTGGTGGCTGATTGGGCGCCGCGGGACGGGGGCGGTGAGACGTAAGTGGGACGTGTATGTTTGGGTACGTACGGAGTACGCACTGTTCGGACGTATTTTCTTTACTTCTTTTTGATGGGACCATGCCACGCATACACATTAGACAAAGACCTTGAGAGTGTTGAATTGCTTGTCATACTTACAGTCTGACAATGAGAGGGATTTGCAGCTTGAGGACTTTCTTATGGAAGCCACGAATGTAAATATGGATTGCGAAGGTGTGCCTAACAGCAATTACCACAGCATGCTTGTTCGCTTCCTCGGCTCAGTTCGGTGCTCCCGTGGCTTGCCTCCAGACTTATGGTCAAGTCTCCCCAGCGAACTCATCCAGGTCCGAGGGCGAAGCGAACTGCGTGGTCATGCCTGAGGTTACCGGAACGCAGCTAACGAGTGCTTTCCCCGTAGGCGATACTCCAAAAGCCCTGCCTCGATGTAAACAGCCTCAAGGTGCGATTTTGACGAGGAAACCCGCATCCGCTTGGATGGCAGAACCCCTACGACACCCTGACGGGAGTACCACGCTCCCAGGATGTTCGCCTCGTCTGCAGAGGTTGGAGGTCAGCCCTGGGGCCCTTGCGGCCCTGCGTTCCCGTCTGCTACACGCCACGCGCTCGCCCAGCCTCCGCAGGGCCTCACAGGGCAGCAGCTCCTAACGGAGCCTCCGCTCCAGCCGTGCCTGGAGTGGTGCGCAGTTCTGGGGCGGCCGTTGAGAGCGAGGCGCAAGTGCCGGCCGTGGCCCTACTGCGAGGCCTTTCGTCGTCCTTCGGGGGGCAGCTAGAGAACCAAGGCTGCGTGGTGCTGACCCTGGTCCCCAACGGCGCGGCAGCTTCCGCCCCTCTACACCCGGACGATGCCGACGTGCCTGGAGGCCGGGCGTCGAAGCGCGCTCGCTCTCGCAGTCAGGGCCAGCAGGCCTGGCTGCGCAGCGGCAGCGCCCCGGGTGCCGCGGGCAGCACTTGCATTGAGGCGTGCGTAACGGCTGCGACCGGCTGCGACGACGGCGGCAGCTTCATGGCACGCCCTAGGCCGTTGGGCGCCGCCAGAACCCCGACCAACCCCGTCGCCGCCGCGCTGAGGCACCTGGCGGCGACGGGCCAGCGGCACCTGCGCATCCAACATGCAGACGCGTCTCCGAACCAGGGCTTGGCACAGCTGGTCTCGCTGCCCTGCGGGGACAGCACCGGCATCTGGCCCACGGTGTCCCCACCTGCTGCGGACAGCAACCGCGGCGACGGAGCGCACGCCGGCTGCTGCTGCTGCACCTGCTCCCACGGTTGCTGCTGCCAGGGCCGCTCGCTTCCGCCCAGCGCCGCTAGCCCGCCGCCGGCCAGGAGACACGTGGCCGTCCCGGGGCTTGGTTCCATCACCGGTCTGCGCGAGCTGCGCTCCCTGGAGTTATCCGGAGTGCGGTTCCCACGGCGGCTCCTTGCCCGCCTGAGCGCCCTCTCCCAGTTGACCCGGCTGTGCGTGGACATTCCCCTGCCAGCCAACAAGGCGGCCGCCGCCCTCACGGCGCTGACCGCCTTGCGCGCCCTCCACTTCACCGTCTCCTGGCCTCTGGTGGCCGGGGACGGCGTTGCTGCGGCGGCTGTGGGCGCTCTGGCCGGCGGGGCAGCTGCAGCTGTCCCGGCGCTGATGCTGGCTTCAGGCGCTGACCAGACTAAGGCAGCGGGGTCGGCGGAAGCGGAAGCAGGCAGCGGCGCAGTGGGCGGCCGTGGGGGTGCGGGTGGACGGGTGTCCCCTTCACAGGCGGGTCAGCCCACAGACCCGCTCGCCAGCAGCTTTGGCGCACCCGCTGACGACGCAGCGGCGGGCCTAGCCAGCGACAGTGACTGCTGGGGCGAAAGCGAGCTTGATGAGCTCAGCGAAGGTGGCGACGGCGAAGGCGCCGATAGTGACAGCAGTGACGGCTTCCCAGGACCACTGCTGCCCAGCCCCGCGCGCGGCCGCCCGAGCTCCCTCCAATCACCCAACGGTGCCCTCACAATGGACCACGTCAGTCCAGTGCTCTCCTCCCTGGCGGCCATGCCCGCCCTCACCGACCTCCACCTCAGCGTGTGCCACGCCAAGATGGCCCGTTCCACGCTGCCGCCGCCCAGCCTGCTGGCGCAAGCGCGCGCCGCCTGCCCGCGGCTGCGCCGCTTCGGCTTCCGTGCGTTGTCTGAGTGGCAGGCGGTGCCCAAGACGCTGTACAACTGGCTGGCAGCGGACGCAACGGACAGGTCCCTGGCCTGCATTCAGCGTGACGCAGTGCAGGAGGGCGAGGGCGTCTTTGTGTGGGAGGGGCTGGAATGGCGCGTGGGAGGGCCGGCGCCGGGGCCGGGCCTGGCAAGCGGCGGCGGCAGCGACGCAGCGGCAGGCGCCGGAGGCAGCGGCCCTGGGGGTAGCGGTGCGACGGGTGGGACGGGGGCCGCAGCGGGAGAGGCGGCTGCAGACGAGGCGGCGGTCGGCATTCGCACCAGTAGCAGCAGCTGGCTGGGGTCGTGTCTGGACGCGCCGGCTGCGCTGGATGCGGCAACGGGCGCCCTGCCGGGCTGCCGGCTGGAGTCGCTGGTTTTGGACGATCCACACCACCACGGGCTGGTGGGTGGCGGGGTGTCGCCTCCGAGGTGCCTCGCGCCACGTTGCGAACGGCAAGGGCTTGCGATGAACGCTAACGCCGGGGGCTGAGTAAATCATTTGTTGTTGGCGCGGGGACTGTGCAGGCTAGGGCCGTCGAGTGCGAGGGAGGATGCACGCCCCTTCTCAGTGGATGGGGGCAAAGAGGCTGGCCTACTGGCCAGTCCGTGCCGCTGCACACGGGTACGGCGGGTCCCACGCCGTGCCGTATCTCAACATGTCGTATCATACGGCGCTATTCGAAGCGCCGCACGACGCAACTCTGTTCCCAACGCTCCGGTGGCGGCTGTGGGCCACAGCATGGTCCCAAGCACTCGAGCGAAGGTCTCATTGCACGCTAGGTTTGCGTTCGTGTTATGAAATCGCCGCGCCCCGCAGGTGCCCCTTGAGTCCGCGGGCTCGCTGTCGCTGCGGTCGCTGGAGGCTCTGGCGGGCCTCCGTGAGCTAACGCTCCGGGACATTCGACGGCCTCCCACGGTGGCCCGTGAGGTGGGCACTGGGCAGGGCACGTGCAGGAGGGCTCCCGTGTGGGGGATGGTACTGGGCCATGGCGCTACGTGATGCGCCCTCTGGTAGGGTTGACACCCCCCGGGCCACAATGTCGCACGTCCGTTTCTGCGCTACTGCGTTCGCGCTGGCGCCCTGCGCTCACCGCCGTCCTCTTCATGTGCCCCGCTACGCCACACCCGCCTGTGCACTCGACGGCGTGCTTGCCTTGGGAAGGCTCTCCGCGCAGCAACATCACGCTGCAAGCCACCTTACCAACTCACGCCCCGCATTTTTGCGCGCGTCCCGCGCTTCTGCAGGCGTCTTCCCGCCGCACTCCCGCCGCAGACTACCTGGCGCAGCTGCTGCGCCTGCCCTCCCTCACCTCCCTGGGCCTGGCCACCAGCGCCCCGGGCTGGCTCAACGTCCTCATGCCCGCCCACCCGGCGCACGGGCCCCAACGGCCCCTCCCGCCAGGACAGCGGCCGGAGCCGGAGCCGCCCGTCGCACAGCGAGCCGCGCGCCTGTTGGGCCCTCACCTCGTCGCGTCGCGGCTGCGCCACCTGCGGCTCCGGGTGCGCGGCGAGGCGCCGCAGCGAGGGCGCGGGTTGCCGCTGCCGCCTGTCGATGAGGGGCCGGCAGACGGCGCCGGCGCCGGCATCGTTGCGGACCCGGCTCTGCGGCTGCTGCCGGCGTTCATGCCCGAGCTGCAGTCGCTGAACCTCAACGTGCACGGTGCGTGGAGTGGGGGTGAATCCGCTTCCATGCGCGGATCCTGGGCGGTTGCTATCCGGGGCTGTTTGATGCATGATGCGCTCACGCTTTGCATGCATGCAGCAGCACCCTCGTTTGCGGGGCAGGAGGCGGTCAGGCAACGCGTCAGGCAGCCCCGTGGCCTGGTGTGTCGCTGCCTGGGCGTCGAACCCTCTCCCCGCCCAAAGCCCCTTCCGCAGCCGCAGCCGAGGCACACGGTTGTCACCTCTCTCAAATGAGCCGCTCTCCCTCCCTTTCGGCCTTCCGTCTTGCCCTCTTTCGCAGCCGAGCTCGACATTTCCTGGCTGCCAACGAGCCTTGTGCACCTCGGCTTGGAGCAAGTGACGGTGCTGCTGCCGGGGGCAGCGTCGACGGGACCGGCGGTGGGAGCGGGGCCGGCAGCCGAGGGCGCTGCGGGCGCGTCGGGGGACGCAGGGCTCTCCGTGCCGCCTGCACCGGAGGCAGCGCCCGTGGGGCGGCGCACGAGGCGGGCGCGCGGCGCCGGTATCGCAGCAACTGAGGCTGCTACGGGCCCGCAAGGCGGGGTCCAGCGGGGCGGCGCGAGTACCGCTGGCCGGCGGAGGACCCTCCCCCGAGGAGCGGAGCGGCAGGGGGCCGATGCACCGAGCGGTGGTGGCGGTGACGATGGCGGCGGCATTTGCCGTGGAGCCAGTGGCAAGAGGCTGCGAGCAGCTGACGGCGCTAACGGCGGCGCCCTTGACCCTGCCGGTGACGGCTTCACCTGCAGTCTGGATGATCTGGAATCCGCTGAGCCGAGCTCGCGACTCAGTGCAGACTCCAGCATGCAAGCGTCGGCTGCGGCCGCCGCCTGTGGTGCAACGGCGGCGACGGCGGCCACTGCCTCGCGCCCTCACGGCCGATTAGGTGCTGCCTCCTCCGCTGCCGTGGGGGCGGCGCCCTCGCCTCTGCTCCCCCGCCTGCACACCCTCTCCGCCGTCGCGTGCTCGCTGCCGCCGTTGGCGGCGCTGCTGCCGGCCGCCGGCACCAGTGCGCTGACCCAGCTTTCCCTGGACGCCTGCGGCATCCTGCAGCCCTCCGGCGCCAGCCACCGCGCCTCCCAGCTGCTGCTCTGCGCCGACCTGTCGGCGCTGGCCGCCGTCTGCGGCGCCTCGCTGCGCGTGCTGCGCGTGACGCGACCTGTGGGTCAGCTGTCACTGGGGGACAGCGCCGCCGCGGTGCGGGCGCTGTGCGAGGTGCTGCCGAGGCTGACGCGGCTGCAGGCGCTGTGCTGGGACGTGGGGTGGGAGCTGCAGGACCGGCTGCTGGGAGCGCTGGTCGGACTTCGGGGGCTGCGGGAGCTGGCCTTGTGCGGACACGTGGTCGGGTAAGCGCCTATCCTGCAGGCGGGTATCGGGGTGGCGTGGCCCGGCTGGTAGCGCAGCGATGAGTACTGGGGTGCACGGTCGGACGAGCGGGGAAGTGCCAAATGATAAGACTCTGGTGGGGGGGGATTCTTGAAGGGAAGCCGGGGCGCATTCTCATCCCGACCGTAACAATACCTGAAAGCTGAGGGGCGAAGGGGTTCCTGGCGTCGCCCTTGGCAAGACCTTTCGCCCGATGGTCCTGCTCATTGTGGACCACAGGCCGCGCGTCTGTGCCTGCCTTGCGTAGGGGCTGCCCTGCGCTGCTGGCGCATGATGCTGATACGGCAGCGCACGGCTTGAAGAGAGAACGTCTTCAGCCGCCGCCGCTGCCGCCGCCGGCGCGCGCTGCGCAGCGCTTTGGCAACGACGCTTGCGCAGCGTTGCCTTGCCGCATTCATGACACGCCCCATGTCATGCCATAGCCCGCCTGCTAGAGCAAGACCATCACAAGCTCGTTTGGTATTTGGTGTCCGCTACGCGACCCGTTTCCCTCTTTCACTAGCACCCTCTCGCCCCCCAACGGCAGGCCCGAAGGCCAAGCGCATCTTGGTCGGCTGAAGGAGCTGCGCGTGCTGGCGCTGCTCTGCGCGTCCCGGCACGTCCGCCGGGCCAAGGTGGCTGCACGGCAGCTGCAACAACACCTACCGTTGTGCCTCATCAAAGTTGTATCGCTGGACTGAGGGGCCATAGCGGCGAGCAGGCAATAGCTTGTAGCGTGGCGGTTCGGCAACAGACTTGGCTGGCACTGCTCTAATGCCCGATTGTGGCGTCGTCGGAGCAGACCTGCTTTGTGGAGCGGAATAGCCCGATTCGCATTCTACGGTGCACTTCACGTGGGGTTAGCCTGGGCGTGTGGGCCATTCTTTGCGGGATTGACCCAAGGGCGCCATTGTGAATCATTGACTTGGGTGTATCTCAGTGTTACAAGCAGCATTCTTGCTGTGCCGACTGGCACTAACTGTAAGCGAATTGCCATGCGGAGAGGCACATAGTTCCCCGAGTGGATCAGGCTTCAGCGGGGGGAAACACAGGAGAGCGAGGGCGGTTGCCCGTCCCTCGTCTCGGTCCTCTAGCAACTCAAGCAGTGGTGCACTGCAGATCAATGGGCCAGACACAAGCAAGCATATAATCAAAACCCGGAGCAGGTATATACAGTACATACCGTACACGACAGTGACGTACAGAAACACACATCAGCACCACACATACATAAGAATAAGCACATTGTAAAACACAGAACGTCACGCGGCATCATATAGCTGACGAATCAGTCAATGTGGACAGCCTGCGCAATGTGTCGCCTGGTCGAGCCTAGTTACGGATGCCTCCGCACGTGTCCCTGGGAAAGCAATTGCAATAGAGCCTTAGCCACAGCGACACCACATTCACAGCGCGTACCCCACCACCTCCTACCTCACGATCAGCCGTGTTTCGCACACAACCTGAACCGTGTTACGACGCATACACTGCCCCACCTCGCCCCATCCGGGCCAGGCATCTCCCAACACGAGGCCAGTGCATTTGGCACACCGTTCACGTTACCATCAACCGCGAAAACCACAATGCAAACAGTTGCAACTTACGTACCACAGGAATGCCATGCAAAGAAGAGGGCAACCCACGCACGGGCCAAGGTAAACTAGGGATCGCCCTAATTGTTTGACAAATGTTTGTGTTCTTCCTCCACTGGGCCCATTCGCCTCCTTTCACACAAAGCAGGTGGTACTACACTGGGTGCCCGTGTTCGCAGTACCCAAACGCAAAGGAGCCCGGATGTAAAATGGATTCCTCCAGACTGCGAAGCAACGGGCCTCTCCACACACGCTCTACACGTATCTCACCACCAGCTCCTCACCACTACAAAAAAAGCTCCCCCCGCTTCGCGAATGCCCCAGGAGCGGTCAGCCGCACCGCAGCCTGCCGTGTAGCGGCGTGCACGTGCAGCCACCTCCTCAAGGGATGAGCTCCTCAGCAGTGCTCAGCGGGGCCAGTCCACCAGCAGCGAAGCTCGCCAGGCGCGACGGGAGTTGGGCCCAGGCCAGCTACCCTGGGGGCCCACATGGGCGCGTGGGCCGCTCTCCCGTCGCACGGCAATAGCTGCACATTCAGCTCCTCAATCGACTTCTCATTTAGCTTCCCTTCTCACAAGTCCCCGGCTTGTGGCCGGTGACCCGCCTCGCCCGACAGCTCATGCACTTCGCTCCGTTTCTCACTGCCGGCTCGTCGATGCTCGCCCTCTTGTAACCGTCAACGCGTAAGCAGTTCAGAAATCTGAAGGTAGGGCAGGGGAAAGGCACAGTTAGCCCTTGATTACAGGAGAACGGGTTTGAAGCTGGCCGCAGCCAGGCCGCAGTCAGCAATGCATCAGTAGGCTTCCATGCGCCATGCCTTTCAGCTGTCACGGCCACGGCTGCAGACTGCTTACCTTGGTCGGGAAGGCTCAATGACCGCTGGCGCGAACGCAACGGATAATGCAGCCCAGCAAAGCCAGGCGCCGCTCCCAGGGCGTCCGAGGCTAAGCTGCCCAGCATGTTTAGGAAAGCCGAGCGTTCAGCACACGGCAACGGGCCTGGGCTGGAGTCCCAGGCCAAGGATTCACACCTTAGGAGGTGCTAAGTGCTGAGGATATAATGTGTATGGCGGGGAAAATGGGAGGTATAACCCCAGCCGTCAGTTTTGCAGTACTGAAGTACGACCAGAATCCGATAGCCCGCTGGTAATGCGCGCCAGCTCGGCTAGCCCGCTGGTAGTGGCGCCAACTCAGCCTGATCCCAGTCCACAGCCTGCAGCGCACTCCTCACCCCAGTCCGTTCGGACTCCAGTCCGCCGGGGCCGTAATAAGCCAACCTAGCTGAGTTGGAGCCATTACGCTCCATCTTTCGTAATTTCATAACCGGTGCACAAATACCAATAGTCTTATTGGAGCACCTAAACGGCGAGGTTGGGGCGCGCAGCCGCGAATAATGTTCGTTGCAAGCCGTTGCAAAATGGCGAAGCATCGGTGGCGGTGAGAGCGTCCAGCTGGGCATGCTTCTGCAGCCGTCAGCAGTGTCCGAACGGCGCTCGTCTGCCTAGTTTGAGCCTAGGCGCCGACCAACTCAGTGGAGCACGGAGTGCATGACAAACATGCAGCAACCGCACTACCACCCACATGTTATAAAATGATGGAACAGAGAATAGTTTGCATACAAAAAAACGTCCACGTGCTCGCACCGAGCTTAGTGCCCTGGCAGTGTGCCGCGTTCCTAATTGCGGCCCCACCTTCGCCGGGAGTCGCGGACTCGCAAACGCGGGGTTCCCTGATCAGTACGTGTGTTAAAGAGTGTTCCTCGACCACCTCCTTTCAGCCAGGTTAGGCGACACAGTGTTAAACTATGGCAAAGCAACGCAAGGCACAGGGGAGTCCCCTGGCAAGGCACGTGGTGCCCCGGGTCTTCCTTGAAGCCCACACAAAGGACTCCACGATGCAACGTCCATGCCTGATGGCAGCGGAGCAACGCATGGCACATAGCGCCCCGGGTTTTGTGCTTTGCAAAGTACGAAGGCGGACACTCCCCCTGTTCCTGCGGCTGTTGTGCTTACCGAACCTCATTCCCTTCACTTCGCGCCTCGCCCTCTCCCATTCAGTGCTCCCTGTACTTCGGTGCAACCAGAGTCCCTTGAGTTCGTTCATGACTCGGGGCCCCCGTTGCAGTACATGCAGTGCACCAGGCAGGGACCAGATGCTGATTTTCCTTTCTTTGCCAGGTGCTATGTCCAAACGTGACGCCCACGTACGCTGGGTTAGGTGACAAAGCTAACCTTGCCGCTGCGCGAACCGGGAGGGCCCGTCCGCGTCTACACACCCGGCTGTGCGATGTTTCCAGCAGGGCGCCGAGTACAGAGCATGGCGGGCCAGAGAGACGAGCAGGCGAGGTAGCCTACCCTGCCTCGCTCTGCATTCTATACGTGTACGTAGGCTGCCGTACAAAACTTGCCGTGCGAGCGGTGTGGGGCGCTCAGAGCATTTGGTCAAACTTTGAGGTTCTGATCAGTCCGTGCGCATCATACATATGCCATAATGCCAATGCACAGGTTACAGTCATTCTTGAAGCCGAGCAAAAGTGTTGGGCATGCCGCACAGCCGCACACATTGGTCGTACGCGTGTGAGGGCACTTCAAGTCACGGAGTGCGTGCTATAGTGCGCCCTGCTTTGGGTTGGTGGCTTTCTAGGGCTGCCTACCTGTGCGCGACCTCGCAGAGATTTTTTTCTGTGGAAAGGTTACCGTACAGGCGGAGAGGCGAGAAAGGGCGCAGACAACGGGAGGGACAGGCAGCCCTCCCGTGATGAGAACGTATGAGAATCACCGAAACTCTGCCCTAACTACAGCGCACCACGGCAGCCAAGACCAAACACCGACGGCGCACACGAGAAGAGAAGGAGACCTGCACCTAAAGACCACAGAACAGGAAGGCAAAAAGACGAAAACAAAGGAAAGGAGAAGCTGAACAACAGGACAAGAGAGAAACAGGCCAAAAGGACCCGTGGAGCACAGGCAGCAAACCACCCCCTCCCCCAGCAAAAGCCCGCAACCCGAACCCCTACCCCCCTGCGACCCGCCGAAACAGAGCAGCAAACGGCACCTGCCCCAACAAGGGTACCGTACCTCAAACCACCCAGAAATGCAACGCTCTGCAAGACCCACCACCAAAAACTCACCACACCCTCCGAAACCCGAAGCCAACCACCAAACCCAGCGGGCACCCTGCGACTGAGCGCGAGGCCTGCAGGCGCAACCCCGCCACAACCGCGAACCCCAAGCCCAACCACCAAACTTAGCGGGCACCCTGCGACTGAGCGCAAGACCCGCACAAACCCGCCTCCCGCCTCCTGCTGCAAATCGAAGGCCTTCTGAAGCTCCATCGCCGCCTCCGCCAATGCTCCAAGGGCCACCGCCGGCAGCGCGGTGGACTGGCTGGTCTCCACCGCAAGGTCCCGCCAGTGCCGCAGATCCGCACGCAGGTAGGCGAGCACGAGGTCCCGCCCAGCCTGCCACGAGCAAACTGGACGCGTCGCGCGGAGCCCCCACAGTGCCTGGTGCGCCAGGGGTGAGAACGCGAAGAGATGCCAATCGAACGCGAGGACGAAGTGAGCATTTTAGACCGGAAGGGCGCCACGTGAGGGTATGTGCTGTCAATGCTCAGTCGGTTTGTGAATGCACGCTACGCAGCAAAGGGTCCCTGCCGCTTGGATTTCGCCTGACAAAACACGGAACCGACCCATCACCGACCCTAGAGTCAACAGCGCATGAAAGCTCAGGTGTGCCGTAGACAATTTGAATTAGAGCAACTATTAACGAAACCCGCAGATAAAGAGGGAGCCAATGCTCTGGCTCCTCCAGTCGACGGCTTTTGCTCCTCACCTCAGGTTGCAAACCTTGCGTCGTGGAGAAAATCAGTGGCACCATGATTCTTCAGGCAAGCACATGGCACAGCTGCCCTTCTTGTATGCACACGGGTTACTGCATAAACTAACCAGGCGCATGAGAGTTTGTCCACAGGCTTACATGGCCTTCAAAAGCTAAGCGCTGTGCCCACCCCAAACCTTGGCGGCAGCCTGGGGTTCGCTCAGCCAAGGGTTTGCGGCGTTTGCGTGCTCACACCACATGCAGCCGTGCAACAACTGCGGGGAAAGAGAAAGCCCACCACCACACACCGCGGACATGCTGCTGCCGTACGGCCCAACGAAGCCATGGCCATCAACCGACGCGGCGCACACTCGCCAAAGAGAGTGAGGGCCTGGCTACCGAGTTATCACGAGTGCCGCAAACTGGGCACTACGGGCCAGGCGGCCATCCTCGGCCACCCCGTAAACGTTGTCAGCAGCACACTCAACGAGCACGTGATAAGGCGGTGAGTCCAAGTGGCTCGGAAGAGACATGAGGCTCCCTATGCTTGCCCCATACCGCATTGACCGGTAACATTATCGCGTTCGGTGTCCATCGTGTCGGCGCAGTGCTCTCAACTAGCCCCTGGCGCTCTCATCAGCCCTTCGCGGGCTGCTCTGTGACCTTGTTTCACACATGTGGCCTCATCACAGGGCACATGGGATACATGTGCGCAGCCACAAGTCTGAGCAAGCCTAGACAAACTGCGACACCCAGCCAAGGAACGCCCCTGCCAGGACACCCATGGCCGCGTAAGTGCCGGTGCGATCCTCCAGCGGCGCCTCTGCACGGGGGTCGTGGACTGTGCCCGTACCAGCACCGCCGCCAGCAGCACGGCCGCCGCTGCCATCGCCGCCATCGCCGCTGCCGCGGCTCTTCCCATCTTCGCCCCCGCGGCGTGACTGGGGCTTCGGCTCACCAAGTTGCGTTGTCTCGCCTTTGAACAGGACCGGAGGGGCAGACCAGCCTCAGTATTCACTTACGGCGCTTCACCGCGTGTACTAGCCAAGGGCCAGACGCTGCATGCAGCCACTCGGGGCACGCACGCAAAGAGGAGGCAGCCAGCGCAGTGAACGCGCCGCCATGCGCTCCTGTAACAATTGAGGGCTTGGTTCAGCCAAGCCATGTCCGAGCGCTGCTCCAGATTACCCAGCTTGACCACAGATGCTCCATGAAGGGTGCAGACGTACAAGAAGCCACGGGTAGTACCAACTCGACACACAGCCCGGACACGCCAACGCAACAAACACGCCCCCTCACCCGTTCGCTGATTCCAGTAGTATAGTTGTCCTGAAGCATGTACAACCTCCGTCCACCCGTCATCGTCCTCGACCGCAGAAGGTTGGGACGTTGAGGCGGGAGTGGTGTTGTCCGCTGGTGCAGCGATGGTCCCGGAAGAAGGCGACCCTGAGGCGGCACCGTTGCCGCTGGTCGCACTGCCACCACTGGCATTGCTGCTAAGCCCCGCCGAGGATGAAATAAGTGACGAACCGATGATCGTGTCCCGGGAGAGTACTCGCGACAGGTCGCGCAGCACGGGCAACCTACGACCTAATGATAACAATGCCATGGCTTATTGCACTTTATCTCAGCTAGAGACTCAGGTGTGTCACAAATACCGGTATGAGCCGTGTTGCGAAAGTCTTCAGGCGGGTGGCAAAACAAACAGGCTCTCTGCGGGTTCTGCGCGGAATATATGGCGGCAACGAAAGTAATAGGGGGCACAGGCTCCGTACGCCGTGGCAGAAGAACGCAGCGATCTCCAGCAGAGCTACCGCGGGCTTCCGTTTACACGCAGCAGGGGCATCGTAGTATATCAAGCACTGAAACCCAAATTAACCTGTGCCGAGCCACTCACACGCGACCAAACCTCTGGCTATGAAGCGCTCGGCCCGAATGCATCCCCGCTAGTCGCCCAGCCATATTTATGAAATGCATGGACGTGCATGCACGGATGGATGCTGGTGGAACAGGAGGGCGGCCGGATGGGCACGGTGAGCGGAAGGGACGCCAGAAGCCGGATCTTCGCTCCCAATTCGGTGCAGCAGCTTTTGTCGGTATTTTATTGGTAATAACCCGTAAGGATCCAACATGTTGCCCGTCTGCTTGCAGGCGAACGCTCGGAGCACAACGCCGCGGCGCTGTTGTTAACTATCCAGGGGTGAGACGAGAATGCCTGAGAATATGCTGTTGAAAAAATTGCCAGGGTCAGCAGGGCGTGCCCGACTTCTAACCCAACACTTGCACCTCCTGCTACTCCACAGACCCGACTACGGGGAACGGGCATTCTAAGCAAAGATGCATCACAGCCTTCGGGAAGTCCTCGTGCTGCAGGGGATGCGGTAAGGACAGCGTGCTGTCGGTGTTCTGGGTCCTGGCAGCAGCTTCGGGGCTTGGGGGGTGCAGGAGGCAGCCCCAGGCCCCTGGTCAATGAGAATGCGCCAGGCCTCACCCCGATCACACCCCCGCGCAATGAGCGCACACAAAGGCGCGGGGACTAAGGCAGATGATCCAAGGGGTCCAGGCGCGGCACATCAGGGCCTCATCACCCGTTACCTCATACTTGACGCGCCCACCCTCCTCACAAACTCTTTTTACCGCCTTTCCTGACCCTGTTTGCGCAGTGGGCCACGCCGGCCGTGCTAGCGGAGGATCTAGCAGTTCGCGCCGAGGAGCTCGGGGGGGCTGGGCAGCGGGACGACCCGGACGCCGTGCTGGTGGCCCTGGGGCCCGACCCAACGGGCGGCTCGGGCTCGAACTTAGGCTCAGTCGATGGTGACGCTTCGGGAGTCCTCTCGGAGCAGCTTGAAAGTCGGCGCCTGAGCAACAGCACCGCGAGCACCAGCAGTAGTGCGGGCGCCGGCCCGGGTGTCAACGGCAGCGCAGCCGGACTAGGCTGGGCGTCCCGCCCACCGGCAGCTCCCAACGGCCGCGGCGCAGCGTCCCCCCCGGGCCCCGCATCTCAAGAGCGCCTCCCAATAGCTGCAGTCAACGGGACAGCCGCTCCGCCTCGGCCAGCCTCCGCCCCCGTGATGGCAGCTGCGCCGCCGGCCCCTCCAACGTTCCCCATCTTCCCGACGCTCGGCTCGGCGGCTGCCGCGCCGCCATCTGGTTCGCCGCGGCCGCCGTCGCCGGGCGCAGTCAGCAGCAGTGCCCCCTCCGCAGCGGCGCAGCTGTACGCGGGGACCTCCGTCTCGGGCAATCTCTCAGCCACCACCAGCAGCTCCGACGTGCTCGTGCCCCTTCTGGACGAGTTGGACCTGGAGCTGCCGGCGGCGGCCGGAGCGTCCAACGCGCAGCGAGTCTACAAGTCGGCCTCCGCCGCCGCTGCCGCGGCGGCTGCGGCCGAGGGTGGAGCCGCTGGGCCGTCGGCGGCGGAGCCCGACGCCGCGGCCTCGGCGCCGACGCTGCTGCGCCGCAAGCGGGCGAAGGTGCGCGTGTTGGACGCGTCGGAGCTGCTGCTGGCTCGGGACGAGGCGGTGCGGACGGAGCTGCTCGGGCGGACCTGGCAGGACCTGCTGCAGTTCGAGCAGCGGCTGAGCGCCGGCGGCGCAGCGGCGGGGGGAGCAGCGCCGGCAGAGGCAGCGGCAGCGGCGCCGCCGGGGGCAGGCCTATCGTCGGCAGCGGAGGAGGCAGTCAACATGGTGCCGGTACCCAGCCTGGATGAGGTCCTTGGCTTCCTGCGGCAGGTCCCGGCGCAGGAACTGGACGCCGCACAGGAACCGGCGGCCACGGAGGCGGATGCGTACGCGGCCTTCCAGGCGCGGATGCTCGACTCGCTGGGCCGCGCCGCCAGCTGGCGCCAGGTCCGGTGGCTGGTCCTCCGGCATTGGAGCGGCCTGACGGGTGGTCACATCGTTGCGGCACTGGGCCGCCTCTCCAGGTTGTTCAACACGGCGGGGGCCGTGACCAACAAGGAGAAGGGGGACTTCTTCCGCCTGTGGGACCGCCTGTGTGAGCAGGCCGGGCGTGCGGGCCGCCGACCTGTCGGGGGCCCAGGTGGAGCAGCTGCTCGCGCCCTCGTCAGCATCCCCTTCGTCAACGGCCCCCCGGGCGGCAACCACCATCCGCGCGGTGCAGCACGCGCTCGCCTTCAGCAGGCCCAACATCATGCCGCTCGCTGCGGCCGGCGGTGATGCCGCCGGTGGCAGCGGCGGCGGCGGCGGCGCAATCCTCAACGCAACGCAAGTAGCGGGTGCGCGGCGCAGCGGCGCCGGCGCCGCCTCTGCACGCGACAGGCCTCCCCTTGGTCGGTCCCCAGGTGCCTCCGCCGGCTCGCTCTCCTCCTTTGACGGGGGGCCCGCTGCCAGCGGCGGCGAAGGTGGCGGCGGCGCGGCGCCAGCCCTGGGGCTGGCCCTGACGGCCCGCGGCTACGCGCGGCTTGCCTTCCTCCTCGGCCGGCTCAACGCCGCGGCGCGCCCCTGGCGCCAGTCCGTCCGGCTGCCGCCCTCGGTCGTGAAGGCGCTTCTGCGCGGCAGCTACGCCAGCCTCACCTCCCTGCCCCGGCCTGCCTACTTCGCCCAGCTCATCTACGGTCTCTCCCTCCTGCAGCTTGAGCTGCCGCCCCAGTGGCTCCTCCCCTTCTACGTCCTGTCCGGCCGCGCGCTGGGCAGCATGACCGATATTGAGCTCACCATGATCATGCACGGCGCCTGCCGCCAGAAAGCGCGCCCGCCGCCGCCCTGGCTCGACGCCTTCCTAACGGCCTTCGGCCAGCGGCTCGGCGCCGCGGACGCCGCCGCGCTCTCCACCGTGCTGCACGCCCTGGGCCGGCTGCGCTACAAGCCGCGGGCGCCGTGGCTACAAGCACACATGGCGGCCTCGGCGGCGCTGCTGCGTGAGCGGCGGGTGGCGCCCGTGGAGATGAGCCACCTGGTCCGCGGCGTGGCGTTCCTGGGAGAGCCCCCCGAGGAGGAATGGCTGGAGGCACTGTGGGAGGCGAGTGGCGAGGCGATCGCGCGGGGCGGCTTCAGCGCCGCGCAGCTGGCCAACCTGGCGTGGGCGGTGTCGCTACTCAAGGTGCGGCGGGGAGAGGGCGGGGGACCGGGGAGGTGGGTGGGAAGAGTGGACAGCGCGGGGGGGGGGGGTCGGAGGAGCCGTGATTGCGGGGAAAGGTCGGCCAAGGTCCGAAGGAAGATAGCGCCAGTGTAACGGCGGGCCGAGTGCCCAAACTTGCTGGGTGGCCTGCACAGCCCTGTGGAAGGGAAATGGTGCTGTTTTCATAACTCGCCTGTTTGCAGAAGCTGGGATCGCGGGGGCAGGCGTGTTGCATCACATGGCCCCGGGCGCAGGGCGCGCTGAGAGCGACCCCGGGGTTGCTCTTGTGGCAGTGGGTCGGGCCACGCGCAGCTACTGCTTGGCAGCCTGCCGGTGACCCGATAGCGCGCTTTTGGGCTGCGCCTGTCCACAACTCCGCGACCTTCCACCGACCCCACGGACCGGCATCTGCGCTTGCACGGTTACGGTTGCCATGCGGCGTCGAACAGCATTGCTCCCGCAGCACACACAACGCGCGTTCTCCCCCGCGTCACCCACAGCACGGCACTTCTTGGAAGCCCATCTTGCCCCCCAACCCCGCCCGTGTGCCCCCAACCCCGTTTCGCAGATCCCCGTGCCTCGCCGCTGGCTGGAGGCGGTCCTGCGGAGGGTCCCGCGCAGCCCGCAAGCGCTGCGTCCCTACCACAAGCGCCGCCTGCTCGGCGCGCTGCACGCCTTTGGCTTCCGGCGGCAGCAGCTGCAGGGCTGGTACGAGGCGCTGGGGGTGCCGCTGGAGCAGATGCCCGGCTACAAGGAGCTGCGCCAGAGCCTGATCGCGCAGAAGGTCCGCGCCGCCAAGAAGCAGCTGCGGGCGGAGCGCGAGCGGCAGGGGACGGGGCAGCTGGCGGGCCAGGCGCAGGCGGAGCAGGGGCAGGCGCAGGCGCTGGGGCCGCTGCGAGAGGCGGCGCGGGCGCAGGCGGGCGGCGGGGGCGGGAGCCAGGGGCAGCAGCGGCAGCCGTTGCAGCCGGCGGCGGCAGGGCAGCAAGCGGGCAAGCAGGAGCGGCGGGAGGCGCGTGAGGAGCAGGAGCCGGACCGGGCAGGAGCGGCGGCGACGGCGCAAGCGGCTGTGTCCGCGGGGGCAGTGACCCTCTGAGGGTCAGCATGGCAACCCGGGCGAGTGTTTATTGGCTTTGATGCTTTAATCCAGGCGGTAGGCGCAGCAGATGTTTTTGGTACGGTCGGAGAGTAGGCTCGATGTAGCACGGAGAGGCGGCGACGGGCGGCTGAAAATTCGACGGCAAGGCGTGCTTAGGCAGCGGTGTGGTGGAGTCAGTCGATGCTGTAGCGAGCATCTTGAGAGGGGGAGCAGTGAGCAAGGACAAGCCTGGGCGAGCTCAGATACCCAAAGAAGCGTCGAATCATTAATGGTACGTACGATCTCGCTGAATGTGTTGACACAGGACGAACAGTTCTCATCGGAGCCTTACACCGGCTTGGGCTAGGAAGACGCAATACGGTAATACTGTCAAGGCGCATCGCTCGCTCGAAGCTGCCTCTTGCACAGGACTGCATCCAGCTGTGTAATGCACTATCGTTTGTGTGCCAATGTGCGCGCGGTCTGTCCCCCGCTAACGACCCACGGGGCGCGCGCGCTCCCCGCTCAGCCCTGCCCTCACCGTGTACTCGCTCGCATCCGAGGCCTGCCATAGGTTCCTGATCCACCCGACCGGGACAGCACTCGGTTTCGCGCGACCTCGGGCGCGAGGCATTATGTGGACAGCGTGCAACTCCTCGCTTCACCCCGCCCATCGTTCATGCTGCGGACGGTCTTAAGAGCTCCACAACGAGGCTCAGCTCGATATGCAAGGGCCGGCACAAACGCAGGCTGCGGCTCCCGGCGGTGACGGTCCACCTCCGACAACAGCAGCGATCGCGACGACAACGACATCATTGCTACTGCCTGGACAGCCGCTCAGCAGCGATGGGGCTGCTGCTTGGCACGCTTCGACAATGGCCCAGAGCTCGCCATTTGCCACGTCGCTGGATGCCGGTGGGGGGCGCTGGCCCGGCGTCGGCGCTGGTGCCGGTGCCGGCGCCGGCAACGACCGAAGGGCAGCCGCCTCGCTGCGGCCCCCGGAGTACCCTGTTTCGCAGGGCGGGAGTGAGGTGCAGGGAGGCGGCGGCGGTGTCGTGACCGGCGGCGGCCGCATCCGATTCGGCCAGTCGGCCCGCCGCCAGTCCACCGCGCTGCCGGCTGGCGGCGGCGGAGAGGGCGAGCTCACTCGTGACGGCGGAGGCGGTGCCGCCGTGGCCGCGGAAGCGCAGGCGCCTGGCGGCGCAGCGCCGGCTCAGCCTCCCACGGGGGGCAGCTCAGCCGCCGCCGCCGCAATGGCCGCCGCCGCGGGCGGGGCCCCACCGGCTGCGGCGCCGGCGGTGGCAGCGCCGCAGCCCCCGCAACAGCCGGCCCCGCTGCCACCCCCGTCCCACCACCCGATCGGCCCGCAGTCGTCCTTCAAGGTCGGGGCGAAGGCCGGTGGGCTGAGCCGGGGCGGCAGCGGCGGGCTGACCAACAAGATCATCACCGCAGCGGCTGCGCCGGCGGAGGGCGTCGGTGTGCCCAACGACCCCCGCCAGCGCTGGAAGCGGGCGGCGGCGGCGGTGACCGCATCCGGTGACTGCGCCGCGCCCACCCAGGGTGCGGTGGCGCCCGGGCCTCTCCCGTCGGCTGCGATGGCCGCGGCGGCGGCGCCAGACCCTCCAGACCCGGCCCACACCGCCGCCGGCGCTGTGCTGCCACCAGGCGGGCCACCAGGTGTCCCCACACGGGCGGTGACCGGTTCGCTGCCGCGCGTACCGGTATCTGCCACAGCCGCGCCGGACGCCGACGGCTGCGAGAGACCGACGGGCTTTAAATCCACGTCGCTGTCAGTTCTTCCCACAAGCGAACAGGTGCAGCCGGCGGCGGCGGCGACGGGCAACGCGCGTCAGGCCATCGGCCGACCCGCGGGTCATGGACCCGCGGTAGTGTCCGGGCCCGTCGTGCTCCCGTCCCTGACGGCCCCAACGGAACTGGATATGCATCTTTGCGGTCACCAGGCCGCAGGTTCCAGTCATGTGTCACCGCCGGCCGCTGCTGGGGTACCGCCGCTGCTGCCGCCGGTGTCAGTGTCACTGCACAACCGCGCGCGGCCGCCGCCTGGGCCCTCCTTTGCAGCCGCCGCCGGCGCGGCCCGCTCAGCCACCACTGGCGGCGCCGCCAACGTCATCAACATTGGGGTCGCCCCGGCGGCGGATGCTTCCCAGCAGGAGACATATGCAGGCGCAGCCGGCCGGGCGGCCTCGCCGGGGCCGCCACCTTCGCCCACCTCTCCCCGGCCGAGCCATGCGTCTGCGGGCGTCTTCAGCCCCGGCTGCGGCACCGACCGCCGACAGCACGGTGAAGACGCCTCTCACCACCACCTGATGCAGACGGCTTCCAGCGGCGTCGAGTCATCGGCCCCGGGCCATCAGCCGGCCGCGCCCCGCGCTGTGGGCAGCGCCCGGACTGCGGCAGAAGCTGCCCCGTCCCATGCGCCTCCCGGAGCAGGCGCCGCGGCACCTGAGGCGCTGGGACACGATGCGGTGCTGAGCGCTATTCCGGCCAGGTATGTGAGAACTGACCAAACCGCCGGCGGCCGCGACGACCCTCCCGCGCAGCACCTTCAGGGCGCTGCCAGAGCGGGCGCCATCTCCCTCTTCGGCGGCGGCGATGGCTGCGGCGGCGACGTCGGCGGCGATGACGGCTACCGCAGGGATGGAGGCGACGGTAGTGGCGACGGCCATGATGGCGGCGCCGCTGCAGCTGGCGGGTGCGGTGCGTGCATCCCGGTGCTCGGCCTTCGCGACGTGCCGGACTTTGGCAGCGGCGACTCCCGAACACACCACGAGCACTCGCCGCGGGAGCATGCGGCGCAGCAGCAACATGGTGAGGGGGCTGGCGGTGGCGGGGCCGGAGCCGCCGGGGCCGCCGGGGCCGCCGCCGCCCCATCTCTGGCTGCGCCGCCGGGCCCGACGGCGGCTGCGCCGGCCTTGCTGCCCGTGTCACCGCTGCTCCGGTCATCACCACCCACTCCAGTCAGCCCCATGGAGCCCGCCTCCTCTGTCGCCACCCCCTCCGAACGGCCGTCTGCCCTGTGGTCCGGTGGCAAAGACGCCAAGGGCAGCGCCAGGGGCAAGGCCGGCGACGGCGAGCGACGCCGCAGGGAGGGCGCGAGAATGGAGGCGAGTAAGAGCAGAAGCAGGAGCAGGGGCCGAGAGAGGAGCCGGGAGAGGGGCAAGGGCAAGAGCAGGGACAAAGCCAGGGAGCGGGACCGGGAGAAGCGCAGACGCGAGGAGCAGCGGGCGGGCACGGGCGCCGGCGGCGGGCAGGCAACAGGTCAGGGGGCCTCCGGCGCCGGAGCTGCGGATCAGGATCTGGAGCATCAGGGACGAGGTAGGCAGCGAGGTCGTGGGGGCGAGCGCGAGCGGGTACATCACTCCCTCAGCCGCTCGCGCCGGCAGCCCCACGGCAGCGGCAAGGCCGGACTTCCGCACGAGGCCGCCTCGCCCCGGAACGCCGGCGAGCGCTCCGCCAACGGCGGCAATGGCGGTGCATCGGCTGCCGCCGACGCTGTTGCTGCTGCCGTCGCTGTCGCGGCGTCGGCGGAGGCGGAGCGGCTCCTGCGGGAGCTGTACGAGCCGGCCACGTCAGAGCGGGTTGAGGCGGCGGAGGCGGAAGCCTCGCAGGCGGCGGCGCGGTTGATGGGCGGTCGGCACGACCCCCTGGAGGGACGGTCCCACTGGGCCGTGCCGACTGAGGCGCTGTCCAGGCAGTGCCCGGCGTCCGGATCGACCGTCACCGGCGTCATCGCCAACGGCCCTGCCGCCGCCGCCGTCAGCGCCGCCAGCGCTTGCAGCAGCGACGTGGCTGGGACGTCGACGGACGCGCCGTCGGCGGGCGGGGCGATGCCCTCGCTGCCCGCTTCGCCGCTTCGGGGCGTCGTCTGGCCGCCGCCAGGGTTATGGCTGTGCGCGCCGGCACCTGCGGCGCCCGACCGAACCGCCCTCTGCACCAGGAACGGCGCTGGTCTCGGCTCCGGCGCCGCCTCCTGCCTGGGCACCGTCGCCAGCATTGACCCCCAGCCGGCGTCGTTGGCGGCTGAGCTGATGAGCTGTGACCGGGTGAGCGGAAGTGTGGGCGCGCGGCCTTGTTGTGGGAGGTGACGTCGGGGGCCGCTGGGGGCGTACGGTATGGGTATCAGTCAGATGGGGGCACAGGGGAACGTTCTGCCGCGTTCTGCCGCGTTTTGCCGTGTGTGTGCGTGCGTGTATGCTGAACCAATTTGCGCAACAGCGAGCTCAAACAAAGAAAAACCGTAAATCAAACAGCTTTGCAAGAGGGCAGCGAGTGAAAACATCCTAGCCGGAAGCCGGCAGCGTATGTGTGTACATACATGTGTACGATACATGCGACGGGCCTGCATCATTCCATCACAGCTGCGTGCGGCAGCTGATCCAGCTTAGGATGCCGCATGTCACACCCCTTCACGCGTCGCGACTCGCCCGTCCTCGCCCGTCCGTATGCAGCAGATACAGCCAGATGCCCTCAGTTGCCGCGCATCCCCAAAACGATGCCGTCCTGCACCGTGAGCAGGTGGTCCCCTGACCGCAAAACCGCCCCGCCTCCGACCGCTTAAACGACCGCCCCGTTGCCTATGGTGCGCCTGCGTCCTGCTATCTTGCACCCTGCGCGTTTGTAGAGCCACTCCCACTAAATTGTCCAGTTCACCTTCCCCTGGAAGCCCGGACCGCCCCGCCCCCAACCGCCCGGGATGATCGACGTCCCCCACCTCCCTCCTGCGTCCTGCCCCGCCGCAGCCGGTGCCGCTCACCCCCGCGCTCCTGCGCGCCCTGTACGCACCCGCCTCCACTCTGGAGGGCCTGGCGGAGGTGCAGTCCTTCTGGCACGACCACCACCTGCCGCTGCAGCTGCTGCGTGGGCTGCTGGTGGTCATCGAGCTGGCCCCGTCGCCGCCAGGGCCGCGGCTGCGGCCGGCCGCGCCGGCGGCGCGGGCTGCGGCCGTGACGGTGGCAGGAGGCGCAGCGCCGTTGGCGGGGGCAGGAGCATCTGCGGCAGAGTTGGGGGAGCGGCGCGGAGCCGGTTATGCGGAGCTGGCCGCCGGAGCGGCGAACGATCGCGACGCTGCGCCGCCGTACGCCACGCAGCAGCAGCCCGGGGGGGCCCGAGAAGGCGGAGTTGCCGACGTCATAGGGCCGGGCGCACCTCCTGCAGCTCAGCTGGAGGCTCGCCGGATCCGGAGGGTGGAGACATCAGCCCACAGGGGCGGTAAGCCGCCACCTCGCGGTCCTTACTGCCTAGCTGCTAGCTCTAAGCTTTTCCTTCCTCCAGCATTTCGGTGGAGCACAACACCTGGAACACGCCCGCCTCACGCCTGACGTTCAATCACTCGCAAATACACTTGTCATCTTGCCAAATCAGGCTTCCTAAAGCGAGTTAGATGCTACCCCCTCCCGCCCCTTGTGGGACCCCCAACAGGCGCCCCGCACCTGGTCCTGGAGCCGGTGGCGGGAAACGACCCACGGGTCGGATGCCAGGGCGGCGCCGGCAGCCTCTGCAACCTGCCCTCGTCGGCACTGGGCGACGATACCTGGCAGCAGCTGTGCCAGCAGCTGAGGGCGCTGCCGGCCTGCGAGGTGGGTCGGCACCCGAGCGCGCCGCTTGCGGACACGCCGCCTTGTATCGGGCTTCTCTCGCTCTGAAGGGTGTCCAGCACTGCCCTTCCACAACGTGGAAGGCACACGCCCTCATGGATATGAGAGCCTGCCGATCCTGTCCGTGCTCTGGTCTATCTGTGCCTGGTGATCTGTGCCGGGCCGTTCGGGCGGTCCTGTCCTCATAAGCACACCGTCTTCGCATTCGTTACCTCGATGCGCGTCCCTGGCCCCCGAACCCATGCCCCGCAT
>LSYV01000023.1:409664-430558 GCA_001584585.1 Gonium pectorale | reverse complement strand
CGGTCGGTACCGGACGGTACGGGACCGGGAGGTACGGGTCGGGTACGGGGTCGGGGACGGGGAGGGGGCGGGGACGGGACGGGGCGGGACGGAGGGGGCGGGGCGAGGGGGGCGGGGGCAGGGGGGCGGGGGCAGGGGGGTTGTTAGTGAGGACGTGGGTGGGGGCGAGGTGCCGGGCGCAGGGAATTGCGGCCAGCCGACTGCGGCCAGCCGACTGCAGGCAGCAGACAGGCGGGATGCACCAGTGTTGAACGGGTTCAGGAGGGGAAGATAGGGGCGGGGGTGGGGGCAGAGAGGGACACCGGTGGGGGCAGAGGGCGGGGCAGCTGCGGGATCCGGCCTCAGCGCAGACCACTCTTTATACCGCTGCCATTCGGTGACGTCTGCCGCCAAGTCGCCTCGTCCCGCCGCGTACCCAGGCTCCTCTCCCCGCTTCGCTTCGCTTTCTGCCCCCATTGCCCCAGAGGAGCTGCGCTCGCAGCTGTCGGCGCTGGAGTCGTCCCGCTCCTCGGCGGTCACCGAGCGGGACAGCCTGGCGACCCACCTGCAGGAGCTGATGGGCATGGTGGAGCAGCTGGGGGGGCTGGTGGAGTCGGCGCCGGAGGTGGGGGGAGGGTGTTCACCGGAGGCGAGCGCGGGGGCTGCCGGGAGGAGGGGCGTGGGGGAAGGAGCTCGAGGGAGGAGGGTGGGTAGGAGACGGCCAGGCGGGAGGAGCTCACGGGGCCACGGGGGCATGCGCCAGTGTCCGGCCGTCGAGGAGGCGCGAGCGGGGCGGGGCGGGTATGGGCTTAATGAAAACAGATCGTCACCAGGGGTTGCAGCGCACAGGGGGGGGCAGCCTTGGGCGGTGCGGTACGCGGGTGGCGACTGCGCCTGGCGCAGAGGAGGTGCCCGCGCACACGACCCTCGCGGCTACAGTCGCAATGGGTTTAGCGCACTCGGGCTGCTGTTGTGGGCTCTTGGGTCCGGGCGGCTGGGGAGCCTCTGTAATTGCATGTTGTCCACCTTCCCGAGTCTTGCCCGTCCTCCCGCTGGCCCCCATGGGTGTCGCTGCACCCGCACCCGCAGGCCATCCGCAGCCCCCCAGCTGCCGGCGCCAGCACCGAGGGTGGGGACGCAGGCGCCGGCTCCTCCTCGCCCGTCTCCACGGCGCGCTCCCAGCTGGAGGCGCTGCGCTCCACCACGGAGGGCGCCTTCGCGGCGTTGGAGGGCGCGCGGCAGGAGATGGGGCTGCTGCGTGCGGAGAACCAGCAGCTGGCGCAAAGGGCCGAGGTGCGGGCCGAAGCGACGCGGCATGACACGTCTCGTACCCGCAGGGGTTGGGCTGTCGCTGCGGGCCGGGTTGGAGCGCTGGGTCCCGGGAAGGAGGGGTGGCGACAAAGCACAGAGCGAAGGCGGACAGGGCGCCTGGCACGATGGTACTGTCAGCCGAGGGGCGCAGGACGCGTCCGCCCGCGCACCCACCGGCACTCAATACGCGCGCTGCCGTCCGAGCGCCATTCCTTTCCCCGGCCGGGCACTTCCGCTTGCCCGATGCACGAGCGCCTACAGCCTTGCGTGTTTAATTTCATGCGGACGCTGACCGATGCGTGCTGTTTGTTGCACTCACCACCGCAGCAACCGATTGACTCACCGCCAGGCCAACGCTTGGCGCGCCTTCACTTCAAGTAGGCGCCCACCCTCCCGTGCGCTGCAGGCATATGCCCAACGCGTCTGGTTGTGGACATGAATAAGACATCATCTATAGCCCTCTCCCGCTGCCCGATGCTGCACACGCAGGCCCTCAAGTCGAGCAACGCGGAGCTGGCCTCGGTGGCTGACTCTCTGCGGCGCCAGGTCGCGGAGGCCGCTGCCGCGCTGGACGCGCAGCGGCAAGAGGCGGCGGAGGCGCGTCAGGCAGCGGCGAAGCTGGAGACGGAGCTGGCTGCGAGCAACGCAGAGCGCAGCGCGGCGCAGGCAGCGGTGGCGGAGGCCGTGGCGGAGCGCGACGCGTTGGCGGAGGCGGTAGCTCAGCTAAGCGCCATCAAGGACGCCGCGGCGGTGGCGGGGCTGGGGCTAGTGGAGCTGGCGCAGATGTCAGGCAAAGTGGGTGAAGAGAGGTGGAGAGTACGCGATTCGGTACGCACGCCCAACTCACCCAGTTGTCCCTGAGGTCCCCAACTTGAACCATCCGAGGGCATGCCATAAAGTCTGCAAACTTGCCACACCCGCAGATCAACACGCTGCAGGAGCAGCTCACAGCGTCGCGCGCATCCGAAAAGGACCTCAAGCGCCGCCTCGCGGCCACGGAGGTCGCCCTCATCGACGCGCGTCGCGAGGCCGCTGCCAACGAGGCGCGCCTCACCTCCCAGCTCGAGGCGGCGCGCGCTGACGCGGACCAGCTCCGCTCCGCGCTGCGCGCGCGCACGCTGGCGACACAGGCCGCGCGGCGCGCGGGTGTGCCGCCGGCGACGGCGGGCGCGGAGGGGCCAGGGCAGTTCGTCAACACGAACCGCTTCTGGGTGCCCGCGGACCTCATGTTTGACTTCGTCAAGGCCGTGGCGGCGCGGGAGGTGGCGCTGGTGGATGCGTCCGGCTTCCTGGGCATCTCGGTAGGCCTGGGCGAATCGGACCGCGCGCGCCTTTGTGTTGCGGGTCTGTGTGTGGCCGCTGGGGCGGTCAGCTGTCTGGGCGCATGCGTTCTTGTGCTAGTGTGGAGGGAGGAGCTCCCGGCTGGTGCCGCCGGTGAGGACTGCAGGGAGCAGGCGCCCATGGCCTTAGCGCCGACGAGCGCCGCACAGCCATTGTGGGATGTGGAGGCAAGGGGCATCCTCTGCCCTCACCCCGTGCCCTCGGGCTGGAAGTGGTCCACCAACGCGCCGACTCTCTCGCTCTCTGGCGCTCCCTGCGCGCTGCGGCCCTGGCTGCTTGCTTGCTCCATTCAGGTTCGGTCCGAGGAGCTCAACGTTATGACGGTGTCGACGCAGTGGGAGTCCATCCCGGCCTTTGAGGCCTGGTCCTGCAGCGCCGACGCGCGGCGCCACCACTTGCCGTCGGGCGTCTACCAGTACGTTCCGCGCCGCGGGGAGGGCTTCCCGGAGGACTACATCCCCTTTAAGGACCTGAACGAGGCGGTCAATGCAAAGTACTGAGCGGCGAAGTACAGTGTTGGAGTGGGTTTGCGTGCCGTTTGCCGAGCCGTAACTGTGCGCAACTATGCGTTTTGACTCTCAACTGTGAGTCGGTCTTCGTGAAGTAGGGCGGACTTGCCTCAGGGCACAGGCAGGGAGCCCTGGCGCTTGGGAACAGCTGCTAGCGCCAGGAGTGCATCTTGTGCAGGTTAACGTCGCAGGGGGTTTACGGTGCCGTGTGTTTCGAGTGGTCAGCGAGAATCGGATGTGAAGGCGCTGCTTGAAACGGTCCTGGAAAGGATGCGCTGAAAACAGGTCTGGGGCAAGGCTTAGGTCATGGCGTGGCGTCCGCTGCCACGTGGCGCTGCTTACCCTGTGGCAGCCGGGACAGAGCAACCCGAAGTCAGGATACAGACGGACCAAGCAGGAGCAATAGGAGTGATTGCTTCCGTGTAGTTGGTGAGGCAGCAAACGGGGCTTTCCGCTGCTACGTACCGGTAACGGCATTGGACCCTTCCTTTATAGAGCCTCGCAGCATCGCAGGATTTGCAGGTTGGGATGTCTGGTGTGACCAAGTTGGGGTCACCGTGCTGAGCTAGCGTGGCTCATTGGATGGCAGCTGGCAATGGACATGTGATAAGTTGGTACCAATTTCACGGCCCTTGGACATCATGGCCCTGAATATGCAGGCGTTTGGGCAGGATGGCCAGTGTGTGCGACCTGCTTGATCCTAGCTAGGTCCTTTCGTGATTGTACGCGTGTTCATGGACGCAGGATGGCGGGAAGCAGATCATAGACGAGATGGACGATCTGACATCGCCGGGCAGGGAGTATGATGGCGGGCAGCATAGAGCTGACCCAGATCGCCCCAAGTCAAGTATTGGATCGTCGGGGACACGGCGCGCCGGGATGTCCCCACGCGAACCCCGCGCTGGCGAGTGCTTCTCAATTCTGTTTCGTTTGTGCGCTGGCATGGGGCTTTTGGATGGACGCGCTGTGTTGGCTCTGCGACGCCCTCGGGTTGCCTTCGGAGCTCGCGGGGGCTCGCCGCAGGGTGCGAAGGAGGCGCCGAGACGCTGGCTTAGCACGCGACCGCCTAAGCAACAACGGCGACAACGGCAGACAACGGCGCTGCGCCTGTTTATCGCTGCGTGCAGCAGGACTGCGCCCGTTGCCACGTGAGCTATCGGAAGTGTTCTTGCCACGCAAGGGGCCCTGAAGCGAGGGGTCATAGGGGAAGCCGTCGTGTTCCACTCGCAATCCGTCGCCATCGGCTGGTTGGCATGCCCTTAGACTGTGCGCCTTGCGGTGGCAGGGAACGAGCATTTACCGACGTCGTTTGCCGTCCCTCTTGACGCTTCCCGAACCCGCAGCGGCGCATCCACTCATGCTCGTCCACTTTGTACAGTCTACAGTACGCCACGGGTTGCACCACCCCGGCAGCGCCGCGCCCCGCCGGCAGCGCCACGGCACTCCGACCCCAGCTCGCTAACGGCAGTCTACACAGCTGCCCGATCTCCGCTGCAGCTGCCAGCGGTTGCGGTGGCGGCAATCCCCTCGTGTTTCGCGGGTAGTGTCCTGTCCTGGCCGCGTGGTGTGGGTATGACGACGATGTCAGGGCGCGGCTTGCAGAGTTTGTCCGCGCTTGGCACACTGAGTTAGCAGTCATTTGGGATCTTGGGAAACCTGCCTCTGTAAATTAGGTCTAGTGCCTCGTTCCTTGCGCAGCCCCCATGTCCGCCCCTGTGCAGTGCTTTGGCAATGGTTACACGCAATCGTTGTGTCAGTCCAAATCCTTCAGATTGGGTACTGCTCGGACACACGCCATGGCAAGGAAAGGCATGATAACACGGAACAACACGCGAAAATAGTGGCCCTCCTTGGGGAAAGGCGGCTGGACTATACACTACCCGACACACAAGGCTGTCAACAGATGGGCTACACTGGCAACATAACATAAGAGGTGCCCAACCCCTCCGTCGCCTTGGCTCCACAGCCGAGCAAACAAGAGCATGCTGCTGGGCCCTCCACTGGAAGGCAGTACACTGAGCAACGGTCATGCACCTGCGCAGCTTCGAATTACTGCTTCGAATGTCTGAACGCCGCTACTCCTGTTTGTGGTACCCATGGGCAGCCATGGCTGCCCGAACCACCTGCCTGATACACGCCCATGTCATGCAGGGCGTACATATTATTGGAATTATCATGCCTCCGTGCCACTGTACACGAATTAATGCACGCCGCGCTTTACAGCGCAGGGTGTACGGCATTGCAGCCGCCACTCTTACAACAATGAACCGCGCATCTTGCAGCGCTGCAACACCATACCAACAACTCGCAAATTACGCATTATGCTGTGGGTGTCTGCATGTACGGGGCAATTTGAGCGGTGGTGGAGGTTGTCGGCGTGAGCTTAAGTACGTGCGCTCCCCTGATGTACAGGGTTACGGCACCCCCATGGTTTAGCACCGGACCACCAGCGCGATCTAGAGCCGTCAAGGCCGATGCCGTGGGAGCCAACGACGCGACGCCAGCCGCCAGTCTGTACACTTTATCGCTCTGCGCCACCAGAAATAAAACACGTATCCCGTATGCGGTAGAAAGACGGGTCACGAGATTCCAGACCCTCACGGGGCCTGCCTGCTAGCGCGCCGGCACCCGACGCCAGGCAGCGCGCCGGCGCCCAACACGTACGTATGTGGATGCGCCTGGGCCTTGCGCCCCAGCATACGCCCTAAGCCATTGCATCACGCTACATTCCCGATGTATGTGGTCCCATAACGTCCCAGCTCAGGCGACAAAGGCCAGTGCAGCACTTCAGAACATTTCTCAGGCAGTCCGTAGCAGCAACGCTCCCATGCCACAATAGCGTACGGTACCCCGCCTAGGCGGCGGCCTGGGGAGCACCGTTTGCCAACACTAAAGGCGTTTTACGGCCACCACTATTAGAGCCTCAACTTCTATTCCATTTCGTCTCCGTCTCCTTGGCATACACAGGGCTCAACCGCTGCCGCGCCTACTCGTCGACGCGCGTGATGCGGCGGCGGCTGTCGCTGTACAGGCCAGCGGGCGAGCGCGCCTGGGGCGATCCCGGCTGGTCCTGCAGCTGGTGCTGGTCCTCCTGCACCGCCTTCTCCACCTGCGCCAGGCCCTGCGACGACCGCCCCGCGGCGGGGCTGACGCTGGGACCAAATTCCGGGTCCTCCCCCTGGCCGACGCCGGCGGCTGACAGCCTGGCGGAACGGCCCGGGGTCGCGCGCTCTTCGGGTATCACCAGCGTGTGGCCGGCGCCGGCGCCAGAGGCCGCAGGCGCCCACGGTTCGCGACGCGCCCTGACCGCCGACGGCGGCGTCGGCAGGCCGCGGAACTCAAGCGCCGGCGAACCGGGCGTGCCGGAGGGGCTGCCGGCAGCGATTCCCGCACCTGCGGCGGAAGGCCTGGCGGAGCGGGCCTGGGAGGTGCGCGGGCGGCGGGACTCCATGGTCTCCAGGGTGCGCTCAATGCTGATGACCAGCGTCGTGTCGCCGCCGGCGGACGGCGCTGTGCCGCCAGCTGTGGCGGGCGAGCCGGGCGCAGCGGAGGGGCTGCCCACGGGGCTGATGTCGGGCCTTGGCCTGGCGTCGGGCCTGGGGGTGGTCGCAGCCAGCGCGGCGGCGGCGGCCACGACGGCCGAGCCGCTGTTCGGGTCGGCGTGCGAGGTGCGCGCCGAGCGGGGCGCGGCGGTGCGGGGGCGCGTCGGCGCGAACGGCTCCGTCGCCTCCAGGGCGCTCTCCTCCATCAGCACCAGGGTGTCGGCCGACGGCAGGACGACCGTGTCCGAGGTGCCGGGGCCGCGCTCCACGGTGGCCGGGATGACGAAGCTGGCGTGCGGCACCGTGGGCGGCACGGCGGCGCGGGAGGTGCCCGGGGCGGCGCCCGGCAGGAACGAAGGGCTGGCGATCGCGTGCAGGTCCATCTCCTGGGGTTCCGCCAGCATGCCGATGTTCAGGGCCGGGGGCGCGCCGCTGGGGTTGGAGGCGCGGCCCATCTTGGAGCGCGGGCGAGGCACGAACGACTCCATGGTCTCCAGGGTGCGGCGCACGGGCTCGACCGGGGTCTCGCCGGCCGGCACACCGGCGGCGTGCCCGGCGGCGGCGGCGGCGTTGGCGTCGGCGATGGCCTGGGCGGCGGGGGAGAGGGTGCCGGGCGCCGAGGCGATGGCGGGGTGGTTGAGTGCGGGCAGGCGCTTCGGCGGGGCGCGGAGCGGCACGTCCAGGGGCCTGGCGGTCCCGGTGAGACGCTCCGGCTGCACCGGCAGGTCAAAGGCGTCGGCGCCGGAGGCGAAGCGCTCCGGCACGAAGGCGGCGCCGGCATCGCCGGCGAGGGCCTCGTCGGCCGCGGCGACGCGGCTGGCCAGGTCGCGGGCGGAGACGGTGGGGGCGGAGTTGCGACGCAGGGAGTCGCTGCGCAGCTCGGCGGCGGCCTTGGGTCGGGGCTGGGCCTCGGGCGGCGGGGAGCGCGACTGGCCCAGCTTGGCTGGGCTGACCCGCGGGTCCGATGTGCGAGGTGCTGCCGCCGAGCCTGTCGGGGAGGCGCAGGGCGCGGCGGTTGGGCGGGGAACGGTCAAGTCAGGCGTGCTCAGAAGAGGGGAGTGCCCCTCGACGGCCATGGTCGAGAGCAGGGGGCTCGGGCCTGTGGGAGAGACAGCACCTAGGGCGCGCCTCTCCTTGATACCCATGCCAGCCGAGCAACCGGCGAGGCTCGGTGCACAATACTGGCGACCCCAGCCACACACCTGTGGGAGGAGGCGACCGGCGGCGGGGCCGGGCGGATGACCTCGGGCTCGCCAGCGGCCAAGATGCCGGCGGCAAGGGCATCGACTCCCGAAGCGCGGCCAAAGACGTCACGCGGCGACGGGGCGCCGCTGCGAGGCGTGCCGGGGGCGCTGCCGGGGCGGCTGCCGGGGCGGCTGGGGGCGCGGCTGTTGACGCGACTGGCGGCGCGGCTGGCGGCGAGGCTGTGGCCATGGCTGCCCTCATCCCCGGCGGCGGGGGGCAACCCGCCCAGGCTGCTGCGCTGGCGGCGCTCGAGCGGGCCCTCATAGGCCGGGTTGGGCACGACAAAGCCCTCGCGTGCGGAGCTGATGCTGCCGGCGTGGCTGCTACGGGTTGCGATTGCCTGAGGAGATGGGAACACGCCGCTGGCAGAGGACAGCTGGCGGGAGCTGGGCCTCTCGCCTGGCGGCGCGCCGCCCTCGGGGGCAGCATGCGAGGCTGACCGGCGGCGCTTGCGGAGCACGATGGCCCCCGCCACCACGCCGCCAATGACTAGCGCGCCGACGGCCGCCACAACCACGCCGCCGAGCTCGCTGCCGCTTAGGCCCTTCTTCTCCGCCGCCGCGGCCTTCTCGTTCGCCTGGACGGGCGGCTTCTCCTCGCTGAGTGCCGGATCCGTGGCTGGCAGGCCGGGGGTCACGGTGGGGTTGCTTCCGCCAGATGGGGCCGTGGTGGCGGCTGGGTCGCCGGTCGGTGCCTCCGTCGCCGGCGTCGCAGTCGGCGAGGGCGTGGCACCGCCGCTGGGGGTGCCGCTGACGCCGGCCGTCGTGACGAGGCCGTACTGCTGCGCCGCCGCCGCCACCTGCTGGGCGACCAAGGGGTCCTTGAGGGCGCTGAGATCCGACACGGCGCCGCCGAGGGGCGTGACGCCGATGGCGGCGGTGGCGCCGCTGGGGTCGCTCATCACCGAGGTGTATGCCAACATGACGTCCACCAGATCAGCGACGGTGGCGTCCGTGGTGGCCTTGTCGAAGGAGCCTAGCGCAGAGCCGCTGCGGCCGAAGACCGGCTCATCGATGGCGCCAATGGAGGACCAGCGCGGGCCGATGGCGGTCGTGACGGTCGCGGACCCCGGCACCACCCGGGCGATGTACATGCGCTCGGGTTCGATGCCCATGGCGGACGCGAGGTTGGAGAGGAAGAGCTGGGAGGTGCCGTAGAACTGATCCACAGTGAGTGCGAACGACTGGGAGATCTGGGGGGAGCATGGGAGGCGAGGTGCGAGGGATGGGGGAGATCAGGGCAGGGGAGGCAGTGGCCTGGCACAACCTAAAACGACGCACCCCCTGGTTGGACGCCAGCGGCAGCATCTCGTTGCAAACACCCCATGCACCGCTCATGCACAAGGCCGCAAGCGCCTTGCATACGCCGCGCCGGTCTACCCAGCTCCCCCCCAGCTCCGCCACCTCACCATGACAACGTTTTCGGTGCGGATCTCCAACGACTTGCCGCCCATGATCTTGACGTACATCAGGCTGTTGTCCTGGTCCCAGAAGTGGGCGCCGTGGCCGGTGCCGTCTCCGACGGCGACCGGCTTGCTCTCGGGCGGGACGCGCCCCGACACGGGGCCGTTGCCCGCGGCCAGCCACACGAAGCGGCGGTTGAGCGACGACTGCGTGGCAAACACCAGGACCAGCTCCGCCTTGGAGTCGGCATAGGGGTACCACAGGCGGAAGTTCTGGGAGGGCGTCTCCGCGAATGTGACGTAGACGGTCTGGAAGCTGGGCAGGTACGTCCAGAAGGTGGACAGGCGCTTCTGGCAGCCGCTGGTCCCCGTGCAGTTTCCGTAGTCCATGGTAGACGTGACGACGTCGATGGAGCCGGACACGTTGAAGAACACGGGCCCGAAGTTGCGGTCCTCCATATCCCTGTCGCGGCTCTCCAGCACAAAGTGCTGCGGGTCTCCCCAGATGCCGGCCGGCGGAATGGGCTTGGGCTTCAGCCGCTCGTCCAGCAGGAAGGTCGTGGAGCCGATGCCGCAGCGGTACGAGTCGAACACGGACGTGTAGGTGCAGGCGCCGGGCAGCACGGGCGAGCCCTGGTCCAGCGGGAAGATGCGCGGCTCCGTAAAGACACCGGCGATGGTGCCAGCGCCCGTGGGGTCGCCGCCCGCGATGAGCGAGCCGTCCAGATCCCGCCAGTAGGCGTGCGCGGGGCCGGCGCAGTTGAGCGGGATCTGGGTGCCGTCGGCGCGTGCATAGACCGCCGTGCCACAGTCGGCGTCGTTGCGCCATCCCGGGTTGGGCGCCGTGTGGAAGAACATGCCCTGGGCTTGCCTGCAAGCACGGAAATATAGAAGCACGCAGCTTGGGGCAACGTGCCGCCAGGTGGCAACAGCTGCAACATGCAACTGCTGCGACATGCCTTGTGTGGAGCAGACATGGACCCTGCATCGCTGCAAACAGGTACTTCCGCAACCATGACCCAGCACAAGCCCCCAATGCCACCCACAGCGCCAGGTGCATCGCTTTGGCATCCAGCGCTCAGCCCCGGCCCTGGCCTACCCGTACGGCATGTTCACGACGTTCATCTGCGAAAAGAAGTGCGGGTGGAACGCGTCCGGCGCCTCCGGGTGGTTTGCGAAGGCGTAGCTGCCCGCGCCGCTGTCGCCGTTGCAGCCCGCCGGGCCCAGGAAGTCGGCGACCGTGACGCCGCTGATGTCAAAGCGGCCCTGGAATCAGCAGGCAGATAACCGTGCGATACATGGGAGCTCCGCAAGCGCAGGCGGTGATACCGGTAGCATTTAATGCTCGACAGGCATGCATGGCATCTGAGGCACCCCGCGCCTGGCAAGTAAGGCAAGTAAGCAAGGAACAAATGCGCGTGGCAACCAAAAGGACCGATACGACAGATGCCCCCCGCGTGCTCACGTGTACGGCGCTGTACATGGTGGGCTTGTCATACGCCTCGGTCTCGGGCCCGGCGCTGAAGGCCAGGGCAAACATGGCCGACTGCAGGCCGACCGCCGGTGTGAAGGGCTCGGCCTTGTTGTAGGACGAGGGCGCCAGGCTCTTGTGGCAGCCCAGGTCTGACAGGCTGGCGCAGGCGGCGCACACGGTGTCGCTGGACTGTCCGGCCAGCAGGCCGCCGCGCCATGACAGAGAGCCCTTCTCCGTGAAGCCGCTGGCCCGGAACACCGTGACGCCCGAGTGCTTGGTGTCGAGCACGTTCACGTTCTCCATCGCCAGGTCGGTCGGCAGGCCGCGCGTGGTGACGATGCCGAAATCTGGGAGAGGAAAGGAAACGTGCAACACAAGTTGGCGGAGGCAGGCGGGTTGTACTGGGAGTGGGACTCCCCATGGACGCCCGGGACAGGGCATGACAGCAACAGCAGAGCAAAGTGCTACGCAATCAACGGCGGCGACGGGCGAACGGCGCAGCGTGCGAATGGGACAGGAGAGACGCCTGCGCTGGGCTCACCCCAGTTCATGTAGGTGGTGAAGTTGCGCAGCGCCGTGCAGCCCTCCGCCACCGCATCGGCGCTGGCCTGCAGCCACATGCCCGCCAGGCAGCTGTGCGCGGTGTTGTTCAGGAAGGAGCCGGTGCGAAAGAAGGCGCTGCAGGGCACTCCGTAGTAGGTGAAGCCGTAGCGGTCCGAGCCGGCCGCCACGTTGTTCTCCACCCAGTTGGAGGCGGACGATATCTTGAAGTTGGAGGGCGCCAGCACGTCGACACTGCTGCGGCCGCTGGTGTCCTTGGTGGCGCCCAGCACCAGGTTGCCCTTGATGATGTTGCCCCTGTGGCGAATGCACGAGGCGGGTACCTTAGGCACGTGTTCGTCCTTACAAGTCGGAGGTTTGCTAGGTTGCAAGGTTGTTTTGCCTCGCTTGCCTGCTAGCATGACTGTCTGAGCACGCCCTTATGCGCATAGAACACCGATGTTTGAGGGGTGCATGCGTGCGCGCATATGTCAGGCTCGCGGGTGTGTTCAGGACCACCCAGGAACAGATGAGTCCATTGAGCAAGCCCCTAGCGCCACGGGTGCTGTTCAGCTCGGCTGATAACCGCTAGCACAATCCGGGATCCCCGAAAACCTTAAGGACTCACGAGGTGATGACTTCGACGCCATGGTTGCCCAGGGACTCGTACATGACATTGTCCGTGACGTTGATGGGATGGGCCACGCCAGGGGAGCCGCCGATCCGCAGGTTGCTGTTCAGGGCCTTGGCCAGGGCGCTGCGCCGCAGCAGGCTGGGGTTCGGCACCGGCGCGGCGCCGGCGCTGGGCGCGACAGCGCTCAGGCGGTCAAACAGGACGCAGGCGCGGTCCGTGAAGCCGGCCTGGCCGCAGTACTCCATCGCGATGTTGCTCAGCCGGCCGGTCGAGTTGCCAGACACCACCACGCGGGCGCCAAAGGCCTCGGTGCCTTGAATGAAAGAGTAGTAGCTGTTGTCGTTAGTGATGAGGATGTTGGAGGAGAGCATGGCCACCTCGGCGCGCATGTCGACGGTGGGTCCGCCGGGGTAGGCCTTCACCGTGGCGCCGTGGGGGTACTGCAGCGGCGAGTCCAGGAGGAGCACGGCCCCGCCGCTCTGGATCGCGGCGATGCTGTGCGTCTCGCTCTGCAGGGCGTTGAAGGTGGTGGAGGTGATGAGGACCTTGTCGCCCACGCGCCAGCCGTGGTTGGGGTTCGAGACGGTGATGCTCCAGTCGCCCTCGGAGGCGGGGGAGTTAAGGCGGACCCAGCGCTGGTCGACCTGTGGGATTGGGGTTCCGGACAGTTCCATAGGGCCCATGGTGAGAGGATGCAGGACAACGTCGAGCATCCATCGCACACAATTCAAGTTCTGGCCTGCAGCCTCCCCTCTCGTCACCGCGGTCCCCGGCGAGTATCTGAGAGCTGGGTGCACAAGACGCCAGGCGCATGCATGCAAGAAAAGCAGCACCCTCACACACGCATCCGGGCCGGTGCCCCGAGGACTCTCTGCCGTACCTCTCTGCCGTACAGATCGATGGTGCCGCCGCGCACGGCCGCCAGCACCTTCGAGCCAAGGTTGAGCTGGCTGTCAACAAGGTACTGGGGCGTGTCGCGGGTGCCGACGAGCTTGATGGTGACACGGCCCGGGTGCGGCGCGCTCGCCGAGCCGGCGCGCAGGACGCCCCTGCCCGTTACCAGGATGTATATGGCGGTGAGGATGACGTCCTTGGCAGGGTCAAACTCCACCTCGCCCTGTACGATGAACAGGCCCAGCGGCGGCGGAGACTCGTCGATAACCAGGTCCCAGCCAAAGGGAATGGTGACGTTGTCCCCTTCGACCGGCTTGCCGCCCGGGCGCGAGGCCCAGGTCGCCGCATCCGACCAGTAGAGCGTTCCCTCCCTAGTCTCGATGACCTCGGGCGGCACGTAGCCACAGCCCTGCGCGGGGCAGGCCTGCGCCGCGACGGCCAGGGCCGCATCCGACCGGCCGGCCAGCAGGACGGCGAGCTTGGTGTCGTTGTAGTTGGCGTTTCCCCACCACCAGCTGTTTGCGGCCATGGTCTTGTTGTAAAAGGCCGAGCCGTGGGCCGCGCTGGCCGGGGCGGCCGGCAGGATGGTGAGGTTGGAGGCGATGCCGTTGAGGTTGAAGTGGTCCTGGAGCTGTACGTACTTGGTGCTGATGTACACAAAGTTGGGGCTGTCCATGCCGTCCATTTTGTGCAGCCTGGGTTGGGAAGATAGCAACAGGAACCAGACAAGGTACAGAGACGCAGTTCGGGTCAGGTCAGGTGCGGTCTGATCAACAATACACAACAGCGCAATGCCTAGGTGAAATTGCTTTGCACGGCGTATGCATTCGCACATACACGCACACAGCTCGTGTGGCGCAAAGGCTTGATAGCGGCTTTCTAAAGGACGGATGGACAGCGCCGGGGCGGCTTGCTAGGCACGGCTGCAGCGTTCGACGCAGGCGCATCGCTGTCTTGCAGCGTTGAGGTAGTCTCGCGTTTTGACGGGTAGCGTCCTAGGCCAGCGTCAGCCCGGAGTTGTAACACAACGCGCTCCCAGAACAAACAGCAGGGGTCCCCGCCCATCAGGGATGCACTCACGTAAACTGCTCGGGGTCCACCCGCTCCGTGACGTTCCAATGCACCTGAGGTTGGCGGCAAACCAGGTACGACTCGAGTCAAGGCACTACACCACGACTCGCTCTCCACGCATGCCTCGCGCCCGCCGTTTGCGTGCGATTGCTCGTCGGCCACGGAAGGACGCGCACACGGAGGCCCTGGCAGCAAGCCACACGACAGAAGCTGATGCGCACTTCCCAGGCCGCTGCGGGACCCCGTCCCAGCTGGAGTCCTGGCCCCAGCCCGTGAGTCCTGACCTCGCCCGGGCGCCGTTCACTGCACTCCCGCCAGCCTTACCCAGTAGTCGCGGCCCGTGGCGACCGTGAACTGGTAGCCCTTCTCGTTGGCGTCGCTGTAGCGCACGAGCGATGTGCGGTTGGTGGCCAGCGACACGAGCTGCAGGGTCTTGTTCGCAAGGGCCTGCAAAATGGGGAGTTGAGAGGCGGGTGAGGCGCACGGGCGCAAGACATTCAAATAAACGACACCCGGCCGCAACCTGGCCCCAGACCCGGTCCTTCGCTATGCTGTGCGCCAGTGCAAGGGAAGCCGCGTGCAAAAGCGGCAACCAGCCACATACTCAGCCACACATTTCAGTTCTCCACGAACCATGGACACACACCTCGGGTCCGTGGCCGTTGAGCATGACGCGCCGGAAGGTGAGCGAAGGCCGGCAGAAGGCGCCGTCGTTGCTGGTCGCCGCGCCGCGGACGTACACGCACTCGTCCGGGTCAAACAGCTCGCTGTCCACCGCCGAGTGCCAGGTGGCGCCGGCGCCGAGGGACCAGCTGGGCAGCAGCCCGTCCGGCAGGGTCCTCGCGTTCAGCAGGCTGCCGTCAGTGTCCAGATAGACGCCCTGGTGGCCCCAGCTCCAGTAGGACAGCGCCGGCTTGCTGCCGTCCGAGTTGGCGAACGAGATGTTGGCCGTGAATGTGGTGGAGCCGCCCTGGTACTGCTTGCAGCGACCGCACGCCTCCAGGGCGGTGAAGTTTGCGTTGGAGCCGCCAAAGTCCACGAACGTCACGTTGAGGAGGCTCATCAGCGCAGAGTGCTTCTCGTCGCCCTGCACGGGGCTCTGCGTGGCGACGCCCGCGACGCGGCGGCTGGACGTCCAGGCGCCCGCGCTGCCGCGGCTCCCGGTGGTCGTGCGCGCGTAAATGGTGGCGTTGTTGAGGCCTGCCATCTCCCTGAGCGCCACGTCGTAGCGGTTGCGGTCGTCCACGACCCACGAAAGCTCGACGCCGGCACCGACGTCCTTGCCGCCCTGGGCCTGGTCGCTGGGGCCTCCACCATTGTCGCCAAGAACAAAATTTGCGAACTGGACCAAGCCGACCTATTGGTGTTGGCACAGCAAGGAATGGGAAGGCCCGTGTTGGTCAGGGCATATGCAAATACCTTTCCAGGGCGCCACACATGCGGATGCCCGCAGCACGAAAATGATCGGCGTGCATTTGTCCGACCTTTGTGCACCGTCGGGGCACAGGCAGGAAGGCGCCCGTCCGCATCAAGACAAAGGAACGGTTCATGCTGAAAAGGATGCATCGACCAGGAGCAAAAAGGCACGCATACACATGAGAGCAGCTCGACTGCTCGACTGTTTGCATTGCCTCGCTCGTCTGTTTGCAGCCTGTTTGCAGCCTGTCCACACGCACGCACATTCGCATGACGTAATACACATGAGAGCAGCGCCGACTTCTTTACAACAAAGGGGCGCACCTGCGTGCCAGCTGCGCCCTTGATGCCATTCTTGTAGGCGGTCATGCCGTTGAATACAGCGGGCTGCTGCGCAAACGGCACCACGCTAAAGCCGTTGCAGGGCACGTTGCGTGGGTAGTACTCGGGGTGGATGTGGAGGCCGTTGAACAGGTTGGAGTGGGCGGTGTTGTTAGTGAACTCCAGCAGGGGCGTGAACTTGGGGCAGACGCCAACGGTGTAAGACGGGCCCTCGGGGTTGTCCTGCGGCGGGGAGCGAAGTACGGAATTGGCATAAGCCCGGCTTGCGAAACGGAGGAGCTATGCCACATGCCACACGTTCGAGTAGCAGCTTCCCTCTACTGACCCAGCCTTACAGCCCCGACTTCGAACCCACCAGGAAGCGGTACCAGAAGCCGAAGCCGTTGAGCGAGCCCGCGGCACGGTTATGGCGGACAGTGTTGTTCGGGTTGGTGATCCAGAAAGTCGCGGGCGTGGTGTCCGTGTTAAGGAGCGCATAGGAATCCCGGGTATAGACTCCAAGGTTGCCCTCGATCACGTTGCCCGTCTCAATGCCGTCCTGCGGGGCGTTACACCCGTGGGGTACGCCCATGTCCATTAAGTCACGGATCGCAACTGCAAGCCAACACATTAGACATTAACCATACTAGAGAAACGGCGAGGCAAATGAGCGCGAACACAGCCAATGCCTTCTTTCGACGCTCCCCAGCGCTTTCCTCCATCATCGAGTAAACGATCCGCAGCCAAAGCCCAATCGCCCTCCGGTCCGCACCTCGAGGAAGAAGGCGTGCCCCATGACGTCGTGCGCAACGTTGTTCTGTAACAGCACCCGGTGCGTGCCGTGGACAGCGGCGGCGCGGTTGTAGGTGTGGTGGATGGAGCAGCCGCGGACCCAGGACTGGAACGCCAGGTCGCCCATCAAGTGCCAGTGGATCGAGTAGCGGCCCAGGTGGAAGGCCTGGCCGCTCTGCGCCACCTCCACATTGTCGAAGCGGAGCAGGGCGGGTGCCTGGCCCGACGGCGAGTTGACCATGACCTGGGCTCCGAACATGGAGACGGCGCTGCTCGAGTCTCCGGTGAGCAGGATGTTGCGAGTTAGCACCGCCACCTCGGCGCGCATGTCCAGCGGCGTGGCGACCCCGGGCTGCGAGTGGATCTCGCCCAGGTGCACGTACTTGGTGGGCGTGTCCAGGCTGAGGACGGAGCAGCCGGGCGTGCTCGAGGTGTCCACGGCCGTGATGGAGGCCTCGCTGACCTCGTTGGCGAAGAAGCTGCTGCTGGCGATCACGATGCGGTCGCCGACCTGCCGCAGGGAGGGCATTGGGGGGGGGAAAGGCAGAAGAAGGGGTTAGGCAACCTGGGCAAGGCGAGACCGCCCAGTAGACCCAGACCAGACCTCGGGAAATCACCACACTGCGAGCAGTTCTCACGGGCCGCAAGGCAGCACCAGCAGATAAAGCAAGCAACTGCAACAACGGCCTAGTGCTCAATTACGAACGGCAGCCAGCATAGATACGGCGACGGGCCCACAACCAGGTACCAAGCGATCAAGCAAACAACAGATGGCGGTGCCAGGGTTGAGGACTACCGCAGTCAGTCACCCGGCCGGTGCCCGGGATCTCTAACACCTGTACCCTCCGACCCCACCTGCCAGTTGACGACGCCGTTGACAGTGATGCTGGTGGCCCCAGGGTCGACCGTGCTGTTGAGCGTCGTGTAGTGCGGCACCTTGGGCTGGCCGAAGAATGTGACCACGCCCTGCCGTACGGCCAGCGCCTTGGCGCCGTACATCGGCAGGTCGCGGCTGCTGGGAGTGCCGTGGAGCGTGATGTTGGCGCGACCGGGGTAGGGCTTGTCGGCGCTGCCGATCGTGAAGTTGCCTCCAGACACCAGGATGTAGTCCGCCTGGAGATTGAGGTAGGACAGCGTGTCGTCAAAGACCAGGTTGCCTTGAAGGACGAGCAGGTACAGCTTGGGAGGACTGATGTCCAAGAGGACGGTTACGTTTGACGGGATGACCACCGAGTCCTCAAGGCCAGGCAGCGGGCCGCCGCCCCAGGTGCTGTTGCGGCTCCACAGGTCGATGTACTGGTAGCTCACATTGCCACGGCAGTTGCCGCGCCCATCCTGGAACACCGTAACCGGCAGCGGCGACCGCAGCACGTCGCTGGGCGGCTTGCCGGTGGTGCAGGTGATGGACGTCGAGCTGACCACGGCGACGGAGAGGCAGGTGGTGCCGCCGATGGTGACGGTGGTGGGCAGATTGGCGGCGAAACCGCTCCCGGCGATGGTAACGGGCGTGCCTCCCTCCGTTGACCCACGGGTCGGGGTGATGGAGGAGACGATCGACTCCAAAGCGGGGTTGAAGGTGAAGGTGAGCGCCGAGAAGGCCTGCTCGGCGGCGCCCAACGTGGGCGTCACAAAGAGCGGCGCGGCCACGGGGCTGGCGGGCCGGGCGTCGAGGCCGGCCATGACGCAGGTGAGGGTTTTGCCGTTGCTGCTGGTGACCTTGCAGGCGCTGCTGCCGAAGCGGACGGCCACGCGTGACACGTTGGTGTCAAAGCCGTTGCCGATGATGGTAACCAGATCGCCGCCAGAGCTGCTGCCGGACGCCGGCGAGACCGAGCTGACGCTCAGCGGCACCGTGTACGTTGGGAAAAAGCCGCAGCCCGAGGGCTGGACGCACAGCCAGATCGTGTAGTTGGCGGCGGGGAGGTAGCTTGGTATTATGCAGCTGATTGACTCGGAGTAGTTGGTCAGCTGGATCCTTGACGCCGTGACGGTTACGTTGTTGCAGAAGGTGGTTATGTTGCCGTTCTCGTTGGTGAACTCAACCGTCGCGTTGCTGGGCAAGCCCGCTGGCGTCGCTCGTAGCGTGTCGTTCATGGAGCCGACACCCGACATGAACCAGGTCAGCGACAGCAAGGCGGTCCCACTCGCACCAGCATCGGGAGCGATGGTGGAGGGACTGACACCTGACAGCAGCGGTGTGCGACCGCCGCAGAAGTACAGAGTGTCAGCTGCAAGAGTCAGTTCGAATTGTGGGTTGTTGGGATAGAGGTACGTCACGCGGGGCCGGTAGCGAACCTGCGCCTTGGCCGTGTTGTTTCCCGCGAAGGCCTCTGGGTTGGGTACGCGGAAGCGGGTGAGGCGGACGGTGGCGCTGACGCCGTCGCTGGAGACGGGGATGAGCCACATTGTAGTGGAGGAGTTTGCCTGGCCAGCCGTGGTCTGGGCTGCGATGCACGGAGGGCTTCCGACGCCGCTGACCGGGCACATAGTGCCAGCTTCCCACATCGGCGTAAAGGCGCGGCCCAGTACGGCATCATAGTTATCCTTCACGAGGCCGAAGGCGTTCACGGAAAAGGTGCCTCCACCGAAATAAGAGAACCAACAGAGCGTGGAAGCTGCGGAGAAGGCAGGGCTATTGTAGCTGGTGACGCGAAGGGTGTAGTTGATGACAGGCAGGTCGGTCGCGACGGTTGCGGGCGGCCGTGTGAGGCCCAGGCCTGCGACTTGCACGTTGATGGGCCAGCTACCGACCGGCAGAGCCGGCAAGTTGCAGGCGATGCGGGTGGTGGTCAGAGTAGCGTTTGCGACGAAGGGCGAGACGTCGCTGATGGCGCAGGTCTTGTTGGCAACAGTAACGGTTATCTGCGAAATGGCGGGAACGCTGGGGTCCGTGAGGAAAGTCCCGTAAATGCTCAGGTTGGTGCTGGCGGTGGTGAAGGTAACCGGGTTAATGCCGAAGACGGCCGATGGGCGTATAGAAAGCAGCGTCGGCGTCATTTGGGTCGTGTATACGTATGAACAGCTGCCGGCGGGCAGTGCCACGGAACTCGGCTCAAAGCTAATCGTCGGCTGGTACGGCAGCTGCAACACCACCGTGCTCGCGGGGCACAGCGCCTCGGCAGTGACACCGTTGACGGCTAGGGCAACGGGCAAAGGTTGACCGGGCGGCACGGGGGTGACCTTTTGCCATTCGGGCGCCGCCATGCTGCTCATGGTACCGTTGACGAGGAGATACGAGGCGAGGAGGCTGATGCTGGCAGTACCCGTAACGTGAACATAAGTAATGACAAATTTGTAGATACCAGGGGTCAGAATGGTTGTGCGGGTAGAACCTGAGCTGCTAAACAGCACATCATTGATGTACAGGCGCGCCGTACCCTCCGCTGTTAGATTGAAGGAAACGGTATCGTCCTGGACAGTCTGCAGCAGGCGAGAAAGAGACGGCGTAGGGCCAACAAAAGGGTCACGTCAGCGTCCAGGCACCATGCCGCGAACGGAAGACAAGGCAGTGGGAGCGAGTAGGTGCAGGATACGAAAAGGTAGGACGGCGCGGGCAGCTTGGATCCGCAGCTTGCATGGTCACCATGGGCTTGTAAATACCCACCAACGTGCGTGCGCTACATCCGGCCTGGCCCCCACACCTGAAGGTAAAAGGTGAAGCGAGCCCCAAAGAAATCCGTCTGTATGGAGCCCATGAGGGGTGAGCTGGTACCCCAGTTGATCGCGATGCCCTTTTCGAAGCGCGCCACGACTGAGGGACCGGGAGGGGAGGACGAGCACGACAGGTAAGGATAGGGTGGAGAGGCGACGCACAGCCCGAAGCAAAAAAACCGAACTGCAGGAATCCACCATTGCCCAACCTACAAGACCTTCTTGGACAGCGCACGCGATCTAACCAGAAGTCGCACGATCGCTGCGCCTTACCTGGGTTGGTGAATGTGGTCAGGTCGGGCAGCGTGTAAGTGGACTGGCCCAAGTTCCAGTACTCGGCATACACGTAGCCATTCATGCCGGGAGCCGTACATGTTACTGAGCTACGGCTGGCCTCTACGACCGGGCAGGTCAGGCCGCCGATGGTGACGGAGTTGCGGCTGACGTTGCCGGTGCTGATCCCGTCTGCAGCACCGGCGCCACCGACCGAGATGGTGAGATTCCGACCGCCAACGAGAGAGCCCGCGTTGCCCGAGAGTCCGAGGATGCTGGGCATCGCAGTGAAGGTGCCGCGACCGTAGGGGTCCACCTGTGCCACACCAGAAAGGGTTGAGAGGTTAGTTAGGGGTTAGTATAGGGTGCGTGTATGTTAAGAATGCAGAGTGCAAGTTCCAGGCAAGCAACCTAGCCGGCAGCCCAGGGGGCATGTGTGTGTACGTTTTGCCTTACATCTCCGGGCCGACGTTGGCCTGGGGCGCTACCTGCCCCAACG
>LSYV01000023.1:397255-409644 GCA_001584585.1 Gonium pectorale | reverse complement strand
GAGGTAGTCGAAGGGGTGATGTCCCTGCATGTTAGTTCAGCGGCGACCACCACCGTAGCCCCCGATGCGGCCCAGAATTCTCTCTGGGGTGACCCTATGCAATGCCGTGCTGGGGTGCGCCTAGTCTGGCCTACGTGCATCGCATGTGGGCTGGTGCATGTCTACCGGCCCCCCGCCCGCCCAGCCCCCCGACCCGCTGACTACCGTTGTCTCACCTACAAGCACCGGGAAAGCGATCCGCGCCAGGCGGAGCGGCGGGAAGGGGCAGGGAAGGGGCACAGCGAGGAATGTCAGAGGCGAGAAGTGAAAAGGTAGCGCAAATGCGACGAATGACAGAGCAGGACCCTGTGACCTAAGTGGGCTACGGTGGTGGCGCCGAAAGGGGTTGCGCAGGCGCACGGAGGCCGTAAGAGTGCGTAGGCGGTAGTACGGCAGTACGACTGTGCGCTGTCGTGAAGTGCGGGGATGCGTGACGCCATGAGCTGGCCCGCGTAGGGCTCCCCGCAGCACGGCGACACCGAGGAGATGCACCGCGGCACATGCTTGGTGTGTGTGTGTGTGTGTGTGTCAGAGGATGGACGTTTCCGAACCGGCAGGGTAAGAAGGCGAGAGTTACCGTGGGCAGAAGAGCAGAAGGTAGTGAACCACACGCAAAATGTGTGACACACCCATCTCGCCATATTACTTACCGAGATCTCGCCGTTGGCCTTTTTGAGCCGGATGCTGTATACGCCCGACGCCAGGTCTGGCACCGTGCATGTGATCGTCCCGTCTGTTGCGGCAGTGATGGCACAGAGTCCCTTGACGGCTCCGGCCTGCAGAAACTCCACATCCTGAACTTGAATGAGGTTAGAGCCCGAGAGGGTGACCGAGGTGCCCAGTGAACCCTTGCTCGGTGTGGCGGCATCAATGGAGGGAGTCAGCACCGTAGAGTACCTGCGCACCAGCGAACATGGTCAGCGCTTAAGTAGAGGATGCTTGCTAGCAGCGCCGGGCGCCACCACTCAGAATCAGGTGCACATATTGGTGTCCATCACATGGCGAAATACATTTATCATTCAACCCGATGAATCACAGGATGACAGGCACGTCTGCAGTGAAAGCACGGCATGAGCAGCCCACGGTAAGGGGCCATCAAGCCCCGTCGGGTTCACATACATGCCCCATAAATGGAACCTCCGGACACCGGGACTCACGTGTAGCTCGCCGAGGCGCCAGAGGCCGTGTCGGCGCGGGAGCGGGGCGCGCCGGCCATTGAGGCACAGTACTCCACCAGGATGGTCGAGTTGTAGCCCGCGCTGCACAGCACCACCGACACCGGCTTGGGGGCCGTCGCGACGGGCAGCACGTTCGTGGCAAACGGGTCGTCCGCGCTGGCGTTGGCCGCAAGGTGCGGTGCCGTAAGGCAGGTCAGCCATGAGGCAGTGGACTGCAGGATGCGGCATTGGATAATGCCATTCGGGAAGGTGGAGGAGACAGGCACGGGAAGGAGGACGACATTCTCCGAAGCCATGGGGCTGAAGCCGTAGCCGGTGATGTTGACGACAGTTCCGCCGCCGATGCTGCCCGCGTTGGGCGTTACGGAGGTGATTATCAAATCGAAGAGGACGGTGTCCGAAGACAGCAGCTGCAGGCCGGAGGTGAGCACGACCAGGACATGATACGCTCCAATGGGGACGCTGCCGCTGGTGCAGGCCACGCCCGCAGCGCCAGCGGCCGCAGCGACGCCACTGCAGGGCATACGGGACTTGTAGGCAGCGGAGGCGGCGGTGAAGTTGGTGACGTCGGAGATCCCAGGCACGAGGTACATGCCAACCACATCGCTGGCGGTGGCGCCCGCCAGGGCCACGGTTACCGCGCCGCCGGCAGCGGGCATGAGGGTGGGGCTAGAGATGCCCGTAATCGCGGGCGCGCCACTGTCGACTTGGACGGCAGGACTGGTGGGGCTGTGTTCATCTAAAACGGCGCCACCCTCAAGCACCTGGGCTGCGATGGTAAGGACGGCCCCGTTGGCGGTGCTGCCGCCGGGGTACAGAACCGTGGCGAAGTCACTGCTGCACGCCAGAATGCCGCACCGAACACCGCCTGCACGACAACAGGGAAGCGGATTGAGAGGGAAATGGTGCGACTCGGTGATCGGCTTCCTTCGCGGCAGCAGAGGGTGCACCAAAGGTTGAAGGATACTGTCATACATTAGAGATCATGCTCGCATCGAATTCAAACCCAGGACGGAAAACCCCATAGCGGTACCCCACATGCTGCAGCAAGTGACAACCCACCGACAAGAACCCGGTTGTTGGCGCAGTTGGCCCGGTCAAAACCCCTGCCGGTAACGTTGATTATGGAGAAGCCGCCCGAGGCCAGGACGGCGGACGATGGCGTGATGCCCGTCACACGGAGCGTTGTCAGCGTGACATTAACACTTCCAATGGCGTTACCTAGACCCGCGACGTTCACCGTCACGGCACGCAGGCCCGCGGGAGCGGAATTTGGCACGGAGCAGACTATCTGCGTGTCAGCCACCGAGGTGATGGCGCAGATGGTGCTGCCAACGGTGACGTTCACCGCTCCGCCGGCGGCAAAGCCAGAGCCTATGACAGTGAGGGGCAGGCTGCTCTCGTCTCCAAACGCGATCCGGGTCGGGGAGACAGCTGCAACTTGGGGAGTCGCGGCATCTGCGTAGGTAAACTTGCAGACTCCTGATGGGTGCGCGCAGGCAGAGTGCGCGCCGTTGACGACGAGCGATATGCTACCGGGCTCAGAAACCGCAAGCTGCAGGAACTCAGTTGGGATGGGCGAGTAGAAGGCGTCAGTTGAGCCGTCCATAACCGTCGTCACAGTCACCGCCGGTTCCAGGCCGTTAAGGCCCGAGATGTCGGTCACACGCAGCAGCGGCTGGTCGCCCGGGTTGTTGAACGGATCAAACGTGACCCTGTAGATGTAGCCGGAGCTCGGGCTGCCGCTGGTCTCGACCTTTTGAGGCACCGCCATCCCGGGCAGGCTGCCGAGCTTGGTGCGGATAGCCTCGCCGGAGTCTGTAAGGCTAATAGAGACGGACTCGCAGTAGTTGCCATAGGCCAGGCGGAAGGATCCCCAAATCGGGGGGTTGGCGGGCCGAACTTCGGTAGAGAGCAGCACTCCAGCCGGTGTGGTATCTGCGTGCGACGCGACGATGTTCGGCACATTGTCGAACACGTCGGGCGCAAAGGTGATGTTCCAGACACGCGCAAAATACGTGCCCTCGCGCCAGTTGGTGCTGGCCGATACTGAAACGTTCTGCTGGGTAAGATTGTAAATGGCCTGCTGCATCTCGGCTGCACTAGTGCTGTAAGAGAGGAGCAGCGGGCTGTCGCTGTTGGGAAGACCCAGGTAGAAGTCCCCGCCTGGGACGATGGCCGAGACGGGCAGGGCGGGCACAACCACAACCATGATGCCGTTAGTGATCTTGGGCGTCGGCGTGGGTGGTGGAGGCGGCGGAGGTGCGACGTACGTAACCGGCGTCGCTGGCGTGCAAGTGAGCGAAGCGGCGCTGCTAATCGTGTCGGCGGTTGTGTTGATCGCCACAATGCGGGCATTGGCGATGCGAAAGCCGACACTGCGGGCGAGCACGCTGTTGATTCCAAGCTGGAGGACGAGCGTGCCCTGCCCTCGAATCTTGCGGACACCAAAAAGGTCGCCGCTGTTGGGCATGGATACGCCGCCAAAGGCCGACTCAATGAGGGTATCCATTGAGGTACTGGTCGCCGCGAGCGGCAAAATCACCTTGGCCGAGCCACCACTGAATGTCAGCTGCAGGCCAACGGCTGGGCTGTCCAGCTTGGAATCGTCAAGGGAGGTGATGTTGATGAAGTACGCTGTTGTATTTGCACCTGCGCCATACAGGTACTTAACAAGGAGCTGGCGCGGCTTGGTGCTTGCTGTTACGGCAATGGTTTGGACCTCGGCCAGGGAGTTGGCCCGCGGCTCTGGAACTGGCATGCGGACGGCGAGCTGCTGAGTGCCGGTGCCGACGTTGTTGCAGTGTGCCGACTCGAGCAGGATGCGTTGGTTGGCGGCAAGTTGGATGGGAGCCGAGGACTGGAAGGCGTACTCAGAGTAGGAGTCGATGTAGGTAGAGGTAGTGACGTTGATAATCATGCGCGAGACTTCGGCGCCGTCCTGCAAGGGAGACGTGAAACGGGCAGAAGGAATGGTAACTGTGAGGGGTGGAAGGGCGGCAGGAGCGGGGCATCTGGCAGAATTGGGGAGCAACCTGGCAACCACCATGAGGCCTCTCCCAGTTTGCCGGCATTAAACAACGCGCACATGAATCAAGAGCGAGCGCGCGGCGCGGGCATGGCCCGCCCGCATGCCATGCACCTGACTGCTACACGGACCTGTGCGTACCCACCTGCAGCCACGTGGCGTTGACCTGGCCGAAGTCATCGGCTTGGAGATAAAACCTGCGAAGAGCAAACACAGGACACATATGATCGGTGACGGCAACAGGACAGTCAATGCCAGCCGGGGATCTCAGCAGGGCCTAGGAAACCAAAGCGCTACACGGAACCATGGGCCTTGAGTTCTGACTCGAATGCCTTGTTCCACCCGCCAGTTCACAAGGCGGAAACTGCCCTTGTCACACCAGGGCGCGCGACTGCCGTGCCACTGCCCGCCTCGGTAGAGCCCACACGCCTGCCCGGCTGCCCCACGCGTGCGTCCCTACCCCCTCCCTCCATGCTTGCACGGCTCCGCCCTCCCTGCGCGTGCACGCCTGGGAAGGGCGTGCCATCGCACAGCCCAGGTGGTGCACTCGACCGCACGGGCCCACATGCCCACGCCTGGCAACCCCACGCGCGCCTCCCACCGTGCTGGTGCGGCTCCCGCCCCGCCTATTCCCCCGTCGCATCCATCAGGGGAGGTAACACCAGGTTCTACCCCCTGATGACACAAGGCCGTTCTTGCGGGCCTCCCCTTGGCGCCACGCTAGGTCTCCATCCCCCGTTTGTGCACCCTCCCTCCATGCCCTCACCTGTAGGAGCCGGCGTGCGGCGCCACGAAGAACGCCTTCATGCGGCTGCAGTGCTGGTCCCATTGGTAGTGTTGTCCCTCCCACACATCAGTCACCACCAGCTTGTCAGTGTCGGGGTTGGCGACTTGGATTGTCGTGTTCAGCTCCCACAGCTGACTGTACTGTATCGCGGGCTCGCCCCACCTGTCGTACAAGTCGTACTCGACACCACGCATGCCCGGGTACAGGCCGCGAATGGGCGTCGCCTCGTGCGGAGGGGTCACGGGCTTAGGCCCGGTGACACAGAACACCGTGTCGTACGTGCTGTTTATGACGGTGCACGGCACGCCAGAGATGGAAACGTTGACCCGGTCGTCACGCCCCAGCTCCAGGGTGGGGAAGCCGCGTCCAGAGATCTGGACCAACGTGCCGCCAGCCACGGAGCCGACACTGGGAGATATGTCCGTCACCTCAGCGTACAGCTGAAAGTGGTAAGGCTTGCCATCAACGTTGTACTTGTATGATGACAGGAGCACCTCCGGCAGGCCACCGCGCATGCCTCCCTCCAGGCGCCAGGTGACGTTCACGTTGCCGGCCGTTCCGAGCGTGGGCTGTATGAGCAAAGGAGGGAACGCCTCAACGCCGAACTCGAGGTTTCAAGAATACAAGAAAGGGCTACACCGCAAGGCCACATAGTCATGCTTTTGAGTCGGACACGACCATGACCTCAAGTGTTCCAGCTTTATGATGTTGTCCATGCCAGCGAGCATGGCAATGCACGAGCCACCATAGAGAGGCCATGTAACCTAACACGCTCGCCGTCGTACCTGCGCGTTGCTGCCATCCGGGGCGGGCAGGATGCAGGCCACACGATAGGGGTTGGCCCCATAGCGCTCGTAGCCCTCCCAGTTGGCGAAGCGGATGCCCCCGCGCTCCAGGCTCGTGTCCTGGCCGCAGAGGTAGTCGCCAAAGAGAATGCTTCCGACACACTGCACCTCCCCCCAGCTGGCCTCAATGCAATCGCGGTATCGCAGTGACCATGTGGCATCACCGTACATGAGCACGCTCGTCCCAGGCGGCCCCGCAGATGGCGAGAGCGCCTTCAGGCCTGGAGGCATGGCGGATGGGGAGGGGCAGGGGAGGACAGGCGTGGGCAGGGGTGGGAGCAGCAGGCATAGAAGTGCAGCGAAGGACGGCGGACGGGTCGAGTATTGGGTTGCGCTGCTGGCGCGTAAACGGCTATATGCAGGGCACAGGGCAAACCCGCGGCGCTTCAGGTCGTCGGCAGCCGGAGAGGCAGCTGGCTGGGGTGGTAGAATGAAACGGACGAGAAACCGCGACAAGGACATTGTGCGATCCTGCATGTGCGCTGGGTTTCGTAGGCTGGTTCTCTACCAGCGAGCATCGCTTCCGTAAGCCGTCCCTAGTTAGGATCACGCAGGAAACCCAACCTCGGTGTAAGAAACGCCCGTTCACAGGTGTGTCGTCGTCCCACCCGCTCCAAGACGACCTGCTCCAATTGCCTTACTTGGCGTGTGCTCAGGCGCATAAGTGAAGCCCCATAAGCTGACGGGGCCCTGGCCTCCCACGGAAACGGCCACGATGTAGGTCCCGGGGGACCCGGCCGACGTTTCGCAGGTGACCTGCGACGGCAGACCATGTCAGAGACGAATGATCATATCAGCACAGCACACATACTTACCACGTCCGAGGACGAAAGGTGGGGCACGACGCGACATGCATACGGGCCAACATAGACGACGAGGCTGGTTGTGAACCCGTCGCCGAACTCGCTCCCATAAATCATAAGCCTAAATTGGAAGTGCAAGAAGCACATGCTCTTGGCAAGGGCACCAAGGTAAGGCAGAGGAAGGTCCCGCAAGGACGCCTACCGGGTGCCGCCGGCTGTCGATCCATACTGAGGCTCAAAGCGAGTGACAACGGTTTGTCCGCTGCCTACTTGCAGTGCCGCTATAAGTAGGGCCAAAACGAGAAATGCCATTGCGTGTTCCTTTAGGAGTCCCTCATGATATCATATTATGCAAAAAGATGTATAGAAATTCAAGTCTTTGTGCGCGGCTATTGATTGCTTTGTGGTGGTATACTATTAATGAGCTTCCGTTGTCCTGCGCCGAGCTTCCCAACTCCCTCGCCACGATTTTAACGCTAATTTAATAGAGTTTTACACAGGCATTAGTTTGCGGTCCCTTGCAGGAGCGAGAGTTCACAAGTCTTGGTAAAACATCCCACAGTGCACATCTGGGCATAAGGCAGGCTGAACACGGCTGAACAAAGACAGCAAACATTACATAATGGGATTGTACACCGCAAATGCTTAAAACTCGCACTGATGTTACAAAAGTCACAGCCCCCGTAACCGCCGTGCCCGTCCATCCCGTTCACGCCACCCCTTGGCTCATGCACTATACTATCGAATGGCAGGTACGCAGAACCCTGCCTTTCCAAATTCCTCAACCCCCCAGCTGTTTCGTCTCCCCCCCCCCCGATCACTCTCGCCCATAACACTGCATTTGATCTATTTGATTGCCAGGCTTCATCCTCGGGTGACCGCAACCTACCCAAGAACATGACGCACTTCAGCGCCCCGTTCACTCCCTCAATCATCGTCAACGCATTTCATCTTTTCCCGATGCACGGCTTCCCCACGTCCCCACGGATCGCTGACCACCTCCCTATAACAACAGAGATAGTCCCGCGTGCCAAGCCGTACGCCCGCGTGTCAGCCCCACGCCCGTTGCGGTTTGAGGACCCAGTTCCATGCAATGAAGCAAGCAGCAGCGCCGCCGACGCGAGGGGCGAAAAATGCAGCACAGGCATCAAGCCCACGGCTACAAGGTGCTTTATTCGAGAGCCAGTGGTAGAAGCTGAGCATGGCCATGCTCTACTGCTTCGGCACCCAAGGCTGTCATGCCTTTCACTGAACTGGCACTGGCAATAACTCACGCCTTCTGTGCCCCCTGTACATGTATGGGAGGCCTTGTCGGTTCCGGTTGGTGCAGTCCACCATTCTGCGTTGCCCGCTGGGGAAGTCATGGGCATGCACGTGTTTCGCACGTCGTGCATGGTGCATCAAACGGGACGGCCTGCCGCTCATTGTAGTGCCAGTGCCATCACGGGAACGGAGTACAAGTGCTGGAATGTCCTTCTTTCACGTTCCGCAAGATCTTGCAGGAAGGAGTAAGGCACAGACAGTCAAGCGGCTGCACTGCGGTGCGGTGCACTGCACAACGGAACCCAACACATGCCGCATGTCGACGCGGAACGGACTGGACAGACAGGATTGGCGTGCCGCAGTACCACACCATACAAATGATATATATTGATCGCCCGACGAGGATGGCACACCCGTTAGCTCACGGATGAAGGAAAACGTTTTCATGGCGGACTCGAAGCTCATAGCATATCACAAGCTTTTACACATGTAGCTGTTATCCATTAGCATGGGCTGCTTTTCGTGGTAACGTGACGATAATGTCAGCTCTCCGAAGCAGGCAAGAGAAGACCGATTGGGTCGTGTATGCAGCATCTTTAACATAAAAAACACTAGCAAATTTCAAGTTGCAAAGAGGGCTTGCAGTAATCGTACCGGTACCGGTTTCCCTCTCTGCAGCTCGACTGTGTCCCTACCAAACAGAAGCACTGTACTACTTCACACGCTAAGATTGCTGAAGTTATTTCCAATTTTTGGACCTGGCCTTCCTGGCGCTTCCTCCGTGCTACCGCTCTCCTTCTGGTCGGCATATCTGTGCCTAAGGACACACACTCTTGTACATATTACAACATCAAGGATTGCATACCGGCTCCGCACGCGCACGCGTGCTCGCAGCTTTCGGAACGGTGGAAATGGCGTCTTGACTGGATCCGCGGACATACAATGCCGAACCCGAGAGCATATGGATTATCTGCCGATGGGCACCGCCGGCTAGCCTGGCTACTGCTTGCGATGGTGTGCATGCTGCCGATGGCCACGGGCACAATTGAAGACGGCGCGCGCCTCATGGAGTTCAGCGCTGGATGCGATGGTTCCGTTGCCGGAGCGTTCAGCTCGTGGGGGAGTGGTTTGGACCCCTGCGCGGAGGGGTTTGCCTTCGTCACATGCAACGGTGACGGCCAAGTCGTATCGCTAAGCATCTCGAATATTGACGTCCTGGGCTGCACGGTGCCTGCATCATGGGATCCAAGTAAGTTCAGACGGCTTGTGGGATTTGCAAGGGGATGTGAGTTTCCGAAGCGACCGCTCCCACCAACTCCTATCTGGCATGTATCTAGTGTAGCGGCCGCGCGCGCCACTTGCATGAGTGTTGCTGTGACCTACAGAATATGCAACCGCACCAGTTGCTCTTGCTTCCTGGTTCACACTGTGAGGAGGCATCCCGACCTGCCTGGGCCATGGGGTTCCTGCCTGGAGTCGAGTATGTACAGGCGAAATTGCACCCTGTACCTGCAGATAATGGCAACCCCGGGTTGGAAGCCCTAACGACCCTAAGCGTAACGGGCTGTACAAACTATGACATCACAACCGATATGGTGACTGTGACGCAACTGCGCGTACTAGACCTGACGGGCACGACTCCCACAGGTGAGTAACTGGGTTAGGGACTGAGACATGGCGGCCCAGTGTGCCAGCGGCATGCTGCAGCACCTTGTGGCGACTCCCATTGTCTCCTGCGTCAGTCCGTATTTGCTTTGCAAGAGGGCGCATACCTCGAATGTTGGCGCGTGTGGACCCTTGTGGCCCAGAGCTCCGCACCATGGGGGACCATTCAAGGCTGCGACATAGCTAAGGGCGTATATATTAAGGGAGTAGACACCGGCCACAGCGCACCCAGCATCATCGCGTTCAAACGGCACATTGGCGTCCCCTGATTGCGTTGCTCGACACGTTCCGCTATGCATTTCATCTAAATAGCCTGGTTCCGCACCCGTAAGGGAAGCGAGCCTGCCATCGCACCAGTACTGCCCTTGTTGAACTTCTAGGCCCCGTTCAGTTACCTGCTTGCCCATCTGGCCTCCTGCCCGTGTTTGGTCTCTCCGAAGGTGCTCAGTTGCCCCTCCTGGGGGACATAGCGGGCCTGGTGCATCTGGACACGTTGCGGCTGAGCGGCTACGGCTTTGGAGGTGCGTTCGTGGGCTCTTCGTATTGTGGGAACGATCCGGGTATATTCGCACGCCAGGTCGCTTGTCGATGTGGATTGCATTGAGTTCCCTGCGATTAATGTGGGCTGCAACGAAGTGGGTTGCATATTGGCGCTGGCAATGCGCTGACGTTTGCCCTGTGCTGGTGGCCGGCGGCACCTGCAGCTGCAGTAGCACTTGGCGACAGTATTAGAGGGGTGCATGTGTAGCTTGACGACGTACAAGTGCAGCCGCGGCTCCTGGGGCTGCGCTCTGCCCGCTGCTCCGCTCGCAACGAATGGGAGCCTCAGGCTGCCAGCGCACAAGCTTGCTGCCTGTACGCTGGCCCTGCCTCAGGTTCCATCCCGGCGGCGTTGAGTGTACTCACGGCGTTGACAGAACTGCGTCTGGACATGAACTCTTTGACGGGTGCAATCCCCGCGTCGTTCAGCGATCTCACCAACCTGGCCATCCTGTGAGTAATGTCAGACATCTGTGGGCGTCAGCTGCCGTGCTGTGTCGCTGCCGTGGTCTGTGTCCGTGCCTCCAGCGGTCGCTCCTTCGATCAACATCTGGTGGCCATTCCGTCCCTTTCGCAGGGATGTCAGTGACAACCCCTCAATGTGCGGCCCCATTCCGACTGGTCTGAAGGCCTGTACCACGTTTGACTACTCGACGACCAACGTCGGTGCGTGCGGTGATTTACGCGACGGCAGCGGACGCGTACACTACTCCATTGTACTGTACGCAGCCCATTGGCGGCCTGCTGGCAGCGTGTGTCGCAGCGCTGCTGCGGCAGACTTGTCCCGACTGGGACGTTTCTATGGCCAGGACTGGGGCGTTTCTATGGCCAGCCCCACGAGCAAGCCTTAAGAATTCAAAACGCTATACACGCTGAGCTTGTTTGGTCAATGCGAGCGGCACGAGCGTCAGTCTGAACTGCTCTGCATAACTTCGCGTATAATATCTAACCTGATGGCGATCTTGCCGCTGCCACAGCCGCTCCAGCTCACATGTCATTACTCCTTTGCACATTCCCTCAGTCCTTCGACTAATGCCGCGCTCATCGTGATTGCCGCCGCTTGCAGATAAGAACTGCCTCAACACAGCGGAGAATCTTAACACTGCAGCGAGCCATACCGTGTCCTGCGGTGGCTCGCTGTCCCCTCCGCCGCCGGATTCCAGTTCGCCGCCGCCGCCCGATTTGAGCTCGCCTCCACCCGATCCCCCGAGCCCCGTGCCGCCTTCGCCGCAGCCACCGTCGCCGCCGAGCCCACAGCCACCGAGCCCCGTACCGCCTTCGCCGCCGCCGAGCCCACAACCGCCGTCGCCGACACCACCTTCACCCACGCCCCCTCCTCCAAGTCCGCAACCGCCGTCCCCCGAGCCGCCGTCGCCGCAGCCACCTTCACCTCAGCCGCCGAATCCCCCATCCCCTCCTCCAAGTCCGGAACCGCCATCACCAGGTCCCCCATCGCCCCAACCACCATCACCGGCGCCACCGTATCCACCTTCACCCCAACCTCCATCACCGCCGCCAAGCCCAGAGCCGCCGTCTCCTGAACCGCCAACACCACCGTCCCCTCCACCAAGCCCGCATCCCCCATCGCCTCAACCGCCATCTCCGGAGCCGCCGTCACCAGAACCGCCCAGCCCGTCTCCCCCATCACCCCAGCCCCCAAGCCCACAGCCACCTAGTCCTCAGCCGCCGTCTCCCGAACCGCCAAGCCCGCAGCCGCCATCACCTCAACCACCAAGTCCAACGCCCCCGTCACCGCCGCCACCGAGTCCTCAGCCGCCGTTGCCGCCGTCGCCGGCGCCGCCTAGCCCAACACCGCCATCGCCGGAACCGCCTAGCCCCCCCCCAGAGCCCCCTAGCCCTCCGCCCCCTTCACCAGAACCTCCAAGCCCTCCATCGCCGGGGCCGCCAAGTCCCGAGCCACCATCACCGCCCCCCCCTAGCCCGATTCCTCCGTCACCCCCAAGCCCGGTGCCTCAATCGCCGCAGCCGCCAAGTCCTCCTCCACCTTATCCGCCGAGCCCTCAGCCGCCCTCACCCCATCCCCCTAGTCCGGCACCGCCGTCGCCTGAGCCGCCCAGCCCCACCCCGCCGTCGCCTGAGCCGCCCAGCCCCACGCCGCCGTCGCCTGAGCCGCCCAGCCCCACGCCGCCGTCGCCTGAGCCGCCCAGTCCCACGCCGCCGTCGCCCGAGCCGCCCAGTCCCACGCCGCCGTCGCCTGAGCCGCCCAGCCCCACGCCGCCG
>LSYV01000023.1:366041-381006 GCA_001584585.1 Gonium pectorale | reverse complement strand
CGCGCGCTCGCCCGCCAGCCAGTACTCGATAAGCAGGCGCGAACATCGGGGCTCTGGGTCTGCCGCTTTCATGCACCCAGGGCCTCTCATAACATGCGCTGGGCCTGTGGGCAAAGCTTCGGTGGTCTTCTGAACACGATAGCCGTTTGTCCCTCGCATATTTCACCTTTCCTGGTTAGTCCTTCCCGTGATCTTTCCACAGGTCTGTCCACAGCAAAGGAAACCAGAACACGCTGGCACCATGTCGTATCATGAGGCGATACGAGCGTACGTCCTGATGATGTGTACCGCACAGAATGACCCAGGCAGGAAGACCTTTCTATGCAGCTCAACAACATGGTCGAGCGCCTTGATGCCATGGGATCTGCGCGCTGGCCGCAAACCATCTTTTACCTCACCTCAACGATCGTACGCGCCACACGTATGCCCTGCTCAACGCACTCCCGTATGATGATGAGGAAGCCTCAATGCACAACAGTTACCGCCATTCTCAGTTACTGCCAAATGTCATTGGGATTGTGCAATGCCTGGCGACCAGTCTAGCGCGGGGCCTGGCGCAACGCCGTTCGCCGGCTCTACTGCCATCCTGCGTGCAGCCATCCGTACCCGAGTCCCCCGCCGGAGGGCCCGCTGCTGTTCCCCCAGTACTGCGCTTGCGGACAGTGCCAGTGTCCCCAACCGCCCCACGCCTCCGACGCAGGCCACTGCTGCCAGCCGCCCGAGCTCGGCCACGCACGCGGCGATGGCGGACAGACCGACGCAGCCGAGGCCGGAAACCTGCAGCCAGCGGCCAGCTCCAGCAGGGCATGCGGCAGGGCAGGGGGTGGGGGCGGTGGGAAGGGCGGCGGGGGCGGCGGCCGCCGCCGTGCGCGGCTCCCTGTGCAGCCCTCCGGCAGCTGCTGCTGGTGCTGCGGTGATGGCGGCGTCGGCAGCGGCACCTTTGATGGTACCGCCGAGAGCCTGGCGGTATTCGCCGAGCCCGGCGGGCTCTGCCGTCCAAGCATGTGTCCCACGGGCTGCGAGGCCATCGCGGCGAGGGCCGGCGCTGCGGCTGCGCCACTCCGGGCCGCCTTTCGGCCGGCCTCACTGGCGCCCAGCGCTTGAGCCGAGCGCCCCGGTGTTGCTACTCGGCCGGCCGCCAGTGCAACGGCAGCTGTGGGGCCTGGGGTGGATGCCAGCGCCTCCACCGGAGTGGAGGCCATGACCGCGTGCTGGCCGCTGGGCGACGGCCTGTGGGCTGGGGCCGCCGTTGCACGCGCAGGTTGAACAGATTGCTCTGCGGAGCTGTGCTGTCGAGAGGGAGGCGGCGGGGACGGCGCTACCGGTGGCTGCGACGATGGTGGTACGTCAGTCGCGGCTGCTGGGCTGCAGGGTGCAGCCCCGCTCATGGGGTTACGCTCGCCCCCAGGTGCAAGCGGCTGCGAGTACTCCGCCGTCGGAGCAGCGCGCTCTGCACTGCTATCAATGCCCGCATCTGTCGTGCTCTGCTCACAGGACGTGCTCGGCGGTAAGGTCCTGTGACGTCGCGGCAGCGCGGGAGGCAGGGGCGGTCAGGAGCACTGTGCCAGGAGTGGTCTTGCCGTATTGCCATACTGTACCCGGCGTGTCCCATCACTGCACTTGATAGAGACTGTGACCCCCGCGGGCGCCCCTCTGGCCCGCAAAAACCAGCTTACTCGCTATCAGCCTCCCCACGCAGGGGGTGATGCTCCTTGTACTTCTGCATGGCCGCCATGTACGACCTGCCAGCAGAGTCCCGGTCAGTCAGCAGCCATTAGAGCTAGCAGGCTTGGTAGTCGTGCGACTCACTGGACAAGCAGGTCGCTTGCGAGCCAAGCTAGGGCACCCATGATGAGTAGCCGTAACTTATTCCGAAAATTTGTAGAATCTATGCGTTACATGCACAGAAAGCGGATGAACGGTAGTTATGGCAAGGGTGTCCGGTCCCAGTGTCACAATGCCTCACTCAAGATGGCTCGAAAGCTGCAAGATGCAGAGTGACGACTTGAAGATGAGTGCTAACTTTATTGCCGACACAGGCCACTATGGGTGTACGACGTGCGTACGACGTGTATGACACGGGTGGTTCCGAAGGTTGCTTCTGCGAGCCCATAAGCATGCGCGCTTGAATTTGCAAAAGTTCATGACTGCAGAAGTTTATACCGAACATGGAAAGCACATTACAGCAGATCGTAATCACCTACACGCTCGTCCTGCGCCTCAAAATGCCGCTCGCACCGATGGGCTCGCTCCCACACTTTCGGAGAACAGTTACCGTCCGCATCCCGCGCTCGATTGAGCCACTTGGGCTGTCCTTGTCGGTCCACCAAGCCTTTCGCAGTACAAGAACCCTTGCCGAAGAACACGCTCGAAGGCGCGGCGTGCCCAGTAGGCCTCCCAGCCACACTCCTATCGAGACGCCAATCCCAATCGAGCGGGCCACCGCCGCACTGTCATCACGATGAACGTCAACCGTCGCCAAATGCCCTTGCAGGACCGACAGTACAGAAGTCCGGGAAGGCTTTAGTGACCACATCGCACGGACTGTGTTCCAGTGTGGAGGGTTGGGGGGACCGGCGCGCGGCGGCCCCATCAGCGCCCCGAGGCGCTGTCAGTCCGCTGGCATCGGCCCCCCCCCACCATCGGTCGTGGGGACTGCACAGCTATCCCGCTCTTCATGGTAGCTTTTGTCAGCAACAATTCTCTACCACCGCTTGGTCAGCGACATCAGGAGCTCCAGGAACTCGAACGGGTTACCCCGCCGGTCTCGCCGGGTCTTCACGGTATCCGGCTCAGCCTGTGGGCGCGCGGGGTTAAGACATTACGGTATCGGTACCGGTACAGGTGAAGGTTAGGCGTCGACCTCGATCCGGCCTAGCACAGCTCCTCTGTGGCAGGTGCACATCGACAGCGCAGCAGCCGCTAGCTGCAGCCGTGGCCGCCCGCCGAGCCGGTTGACGTGGCACCTCCACAGCCCGGAGATGGTCGACGGCACGCACGCAACGGGGGACTGCCCCGTGTCCCGCCTCGTCGCATCAGCTGACGGAAGCGCCCCGGCACGGCGAAATGGCACTTGGGGCACGGCAAGGAGTGCAACGGAACGCCGGATTCTGGGATGCCACTCAGGCCGCACACGCGCCTCCGCATCCTGGCGCCGCCTCCCCAACCTGCGCTCCCAAGTCCGCCCCTGACCCAACTCCATGACTGGGGCCAAAAGGTCGTGTTCCCGCGTGTCTGTCCGCGCCTCCTCCCGCAGCCCCGCCCCCACACGACCCCATACAACCCCGTCCTGTACAACCCCGTCCTGTACACCCCGTCGCCCCCGCTCCGCCTCGCCAATCCTTCGCCCGCAACCCACCGGCTTGGTGGCCGCCGCCAGCGCCGACCGCCAGCCCACCAGCAGCACGCCGTTGACTGCCATGCTGACCGCGATGAAGGGCACGGGCGGCACGTAGCCGCGGAGCAGGCCGCGGAGCAGCAGGCCTGTGGGGATGCCCACCGCCCAGCACTTGGCGGCGGTCAGGGCGGCGGGCTGGACACCCTGCTTGCGAGCCTCCGCGCCGAAGCCGCCCAGGAGGGGCGCCGTGGCGAACCAGCCTGGCGCGGCGGGGAGCCGAGACGGCATGTACGGGCAACAATGAGCAAGTAACAGTAGACCACTTAGACAACAACTCGCGAGGCAAAAAGTGGATTTTGCTGGCAGCCCGGGGGCCAGACGTGGAGAACATGAGCAAAGAGAAAGGGGCAGAAAGGAGAAGGAGAGCTGTGTACGGCTACGGTTCGCCAAGGACCGCAGCTTCCGCGGGACCTGCGGTCCACAGCAGATCCCGGTACCCTGGTCCGCATGCGCCTGCTGCGGTTGGCAACGGTAGACCCTGATGGCGCTGACCGCTCGGCTCCAGCCCAGACCCCAGGCGCAGAGCCACGCGAGCAGTATAGAGCGCCCATAGAAGCTGGGCCGCTCGTACCTAGGATGAAGGGAAGGGCGGTGCTGATGACTTCCGCTCCGCCTCCCTCTCCGTGGTTGGCGCGCCCAGCCGCTGCGAAGACCAGCAGCGCCGCCAGGTCGCCGGCGACGAGCGTAGCGGCGCTCCTGTGCGGGGACCGAGGATGCCAAGGGCGGGAGGGCGGGCGCAGGGGAGAGTCACTAGAATAGTTGCGAGACAGAGAGGCGTGCGGGGCGAGTGAGGCTGACGCTTTGGGGAGTCCCATGGGCGAACACATCGTGCGTCGGGTTGCGGGCGGGCAGGTGGGGTGAACACACGGGGCAGTGTGCGAAAGGCGAAGAGAAAAGTGTCGGGGCTCAGCCCCATTCCCTGGCGCAGAGCGACTGCACAGGATGGCCGATGCAGCTGCAGGGTTCGCACTGCCCCAGGTCGCCTCCCACAGACGGTCCCGACCGGCATGTGCCTGGCCGAGAACGCCAGCGTCGCGTGCCGGCTGGTGCTGTCAAGTGACACCCGCGCTGTCAAGGCGCTCCATGGGTCAACCCATGTGGCCCACGACGCCGGTTGCGCAGCTACGCGCCCCAAGGCCGCCTTGCAGATCACGCCCTGCGACCCAGCCCCCGAGGCAACCGCGCGTGCCTGCCTGCGCATACTCAGAGACGTGGCACTGCCCGTGTGTGTTGAAAAGGAACAACGCATACGACTGCCCGTGTGTGTATTACGCATGCGTGACGGAGTGCAAAAAAGGGTCTAGAAGGGAGCTAGCAAAGGCATCGTAGCCAGCAGCCCGAGGACCCCCTATAGTGCCCGACCCAACAAAAACAACCCCTAGCAAGTAGCAACCCGTGAGCGTGGAGGGAGGGCCAGCCCGAGCGGGGCTGCGGCAGAGTGCGGCATCCTGGAGGGCAGCATGTACGGCAACTCACGTCCAATCGAATTGGGCGCTGCTGCCCCGGTCCACTCGGGCCACGCCCGCCCAGGCGTCCTCGCCGGTCTTCTCCACGGGAACCACCTGCGGGTGTGGGCGCGTTGGGAGGGCACCGGTGATGCCCCGAGAGGCCACTGCTACAGCAAAGGTGGGTCGCAACGTGAAGAGCGGGGGGAGGGGTGGGGCGGGGCTTCCATGAACGGTAAGAGAGCGTGCGGCCCAGGATTCTCGAGGCCTCGCGCAGCTTGTGGTCCCGGTGGGGCTCACTGCGGTACACTACCGGTACGTGTGCGGTACACATGCATACTCCTACCTCCAGCGGTTGGCCGTCAGGGCCTAGCATGACTCCCGGCCTCGGCGGCATACCGCTAGCTGGCCGCGGCGGGGGCACCGGCCTGGCGCCCGCGGGGCGGGGCCCAGGCGCCGGGCGCGGAGCTTGCTGCGGGGGTGCACTCGTCTCGCCGCCCTCGCCGGCTTGTGCGCGTATCAGCCTTGAGCCGCAGCCTGTGAACGGCTTAGTGCGCCGGAACCCCGCGCCGCGCGCCGAACGTTGCGAGAGCATCACAAAATCACTTGACGTGGGTGAAATTCGCATTAAACGTGTTAAGGTTCTTGGTTGTTTACCTAATTCACAAGAACTGTGTGCTTGGCACGCGAGCATCGAGAATTCGACTGCCGTAAAATCGTATGTTACGTCCGTACGTTGTTCAACCCCTGGTCATCGCCCACAAGTCATTCCCCAGCGTCGCATGCCGCCCTTCCTGCAGTGAAATACACGAGTTCTGTCTGCACCAACGCCGAGCTTCTTGCAGACTGAGGTGTCCCCAACGCTACACATATGCGCCACTCTCATCGGGGGGCAATCCCTCCGTAAACCCTTTTACTAGGTTGAATAGCCAACACCGTAGAGAGTCCTGACCAGCGGGATCGTTCTACCCTATATAGCCCCTACACCCCGGAACCGGCCCAACCATGGTGCTTAACGAGCTAGGAGCGAGGATCAGCAAGGCTGTGTCCAGTTTGGGCCAGTCTATGCTAATTGATGAGAAAGTCCTCGACGGTGTCCTGAAGGAGATATGCACAGCGCTACTACAATCCGATGTGAACGTCAAGCAGGTTGCGAACTTGCGCAACGGCGTCAAAAAGCGCGTAAACATCGCGGAGCTGGCCGCCGGTCTCAACAAGCAGCGTGTCATTGAGAAGGCCGTGTTCGACGAGCTCTGCGACATGCTGGACAGTGGGGCGGATCCCAAGAAGCTGGAGCTCAAGAAGGAGAAGGGCAAGCAGCAGACGGTCATGTTCGTGGGGTTGCAGGGGAGTGGCAAAACCACCACGTGCACCAAGTACGCCTACTTTTACAAGAAGAAGGGATGGAAACCCGCGCTCGTGTGCGCTGACACGTTCCGTGCGGGCGCCTTCGACCAGCTTAAGCAGAACGCCACCAAGGCGCAGATCCCCTTCTACGGCAGCTACAAGGAGACGGACCCGGCGGCCATCGCCCAGCAGGGCGTCCTCCGCTTCAAGGAGGAGGGCCGGGATCTCATCATTGTGGACACCAGCGGCAGGCACAAGCAGGAGGCGGCCCTCTTCGAGGAGATGAAGCAGGTGGCCGCGGCTGTGTCCCCTGACATCATCATCTTCGTCATGGACGGCAGCATCGGCCAGGCGGCCTTTGACCAGGCCAAGGCCTTTAAGGAGGCAGTGGAGGTGGGCGCCGTCATCATCACCAAGCTGGATGGCCACGCCAAGGGTGGTGGCGCGCTGAGCGCCGTGGCGGCCACCAAGTCGCCAATCATCTTCCTCGGCACAGGTGCGTGGTAGCACAGGTGGCCCCCTCGTGGAAGCGTTCGAGCACTCCGGCGGGCCCGACTGGCGGGGTCGATCGGGCCGCAGCTAGTCGTGCTCTGCAGTGGCGTCCATGCCGATTTGCGGTTCTGGGTTTTGGGACCCATATCAAGAAAGCATGGGGATATGCAAGGCGCACCGCCGAAGAGCGGTGTTTACAGCTGGCGCCTGCTCAACGCATGCTGATGGATATGCGCGGCGCGCTGGACGGCTTTAGGGTTCCTTGCTCAAGTTGCCCATGTACATCAGCTGGTAGAGCACCTCGGGTCGCGGGCGGTAGCCAAGGGCAGCCGTCGACGTGTTGCGTAGCGTCACCCCTGAAGCGCTGGCCTTGCCTTCACATATGGCGTCATGCCGACCCAGATGAGAGGATATCAGCGTCAGATTTGCGACGCCGGCAGTATTATCCGCGTACTGCTTGGCGCGCCCGGTCCGTGCCTCCCGCCCTGCCAGGCCTGCCTCACACACCCGGGTGCTGTCATCCTTGAACCGCCCCGCCACGCAGGCGAGCACATGGACCAGTTTGAGTCGTTCGAGACGAAGCGCTTTGTGCAGCGGCTGCTGGGCAAGGGTGACGTGAGCGGGCTGATGGACAAGATCCAGGACGTGATCCCGGAGGACAAGCAGCCCGAGCTGCTGGACACCATCTCCAAGGGCAACGTCAACATGCGCGTGCTCAAGGACATGTTCGAGAGCGTGCTGGAGCTGGGCCCTATGAGCCAGGTGGGGCGGGTGTTGCGAGGGGTAAGGAGCTCAGGGACTTGGGAGGGGCGTGGAGCAAAAGGACCAATGGAGGAGGGATGGAATTATGGAAGGTGTACTGTGACGGCCAGTTGACACTGTGGGATGTTACATTCGGGCTACGCCTGTGGGCTAATCAATGCTAACTCCAAAACCTTGTAGTCCGGGTCGACGAGCGAGCGATGCATCGGCGCGAGGGGCCGCAAACCTGAGGGACTGTGCGGGTGCACGGTGTCTTTGGGTGCCCTTGAAGGTTTGCACCACACTGGGAGCTGGCCTGCGAGGCCCACCCTTTAGCCCGGACTTCATATACCGGCAGAACGAGCTAGTCTTCGCGACTGTCTCAACCGCCACCCGATTCGCTGAACATATTCTCCCTGCACACCATCCGTCCGTCCGAAACGCTCCCTCTCCCTGCCCCGCTCGCTGCCGGCTGCACCCCGCAGATGATGTCGATGCTCCCGGGCTTCAACAGCGACCTGCTGCCCAAGGGCAACGACAAGCAGAGCCAGATGATGATCCGGCGCTACATCACCATCATCGAGTCCATGACGGACAAGGAGATGGACACCACCAACATCAAAATGCTGCAGGAGCCCTCGCGCGTCAACCGGTTGGCCCGCGGTTCGGGCTCCACACCGCACCAGGTGCACGCACTGCTGGACTCGTACAAGCACTACTCCAAGTATGCTACCCAGGTCAGTACGCGACCTGGTTCGGGGCTACCCGATATCTGGTGGCCCTGATTGCCGGATGCGATGGGGACTCGCCACTGCGTCGTGCCGATATAAGTCAGAGCCGTCATGGATTGGCCCGGTGGTAACGCCGGGGTGCACCCAACCTGACTTCGATCGCTTGCGGCGGAGCATCCTGCCGCTTGTGTGCTGACCTCGTCGTTTGTCCCGGGAGCAGGCGCTGAAGGCAGCCAACCTGCCGAAGAACCTGAAGAACATGAAGGGCGACGTGCAGATGAACCCGCGCCAGATGCAGCAGGCGCTGGGCAAGATGAGCCGCGCGCTGCCGCCCCAGCTCATGCAGCAGCTGGGCGGCATGAACGGGCTGCAGTCGCTCATGAAAGGGCTTGACGGGAAGCTGGGCGGCCTCGGGGGCCTGGGAGGGAAGTGAGGAGGCTGGGTCGGGAGCTTGGGGTGGGAATCAAGGTAGTGGGCGCAGGGAATCGAAGTGTTGGGCGGGCTGAGCGAAAGCTGGGCGGCGTTTGGGGTGTATGAGGGATCAAGATACAGGCGGGGCGGGCGGGAAGGGTAGTACCGCTCGAACTAGATGCACACCGCTGAATGCGTGGAGTTTTGCATGCCGACACTACCTTTGCTCCTGGTGCTGCCGCCCTCTTGGGATGCAGATGAGCACGCGTATCGCAGCGCGTATGCTGTGAAGCTTGTATGTGTGCCGGGAGCTGGTTACTGACGCGGTGTGCGCACTCAACGCGCGGCGGCAGCGGGCTTGTAGCATGGAGCTAGGCTCTATCTGACGTGGGCTTCGGCCGAGAGCCTGCAGATTGTGCGGCGGCTATTCTCGTGTATCACTAGTCCTAGTAGGCAGGAGGACGGTTGCCTGTTTTGTTTCGTCAACCTTGACCCGCAGGACTCGCTAGAACTGCCATATGAAGAGCCAACGTGACTGCACTGATTTATACATATGACGTAGTGGCGATTTGACGTTGCGGTGCTTTCTCTAGAGCTGCAGGAGAGCGGCCTGAGGCTTCTATGCGTAAGATGCAAGAGGTTCCACATATGCCGCCCTTGCCTGCCGCTGCCGCACCGTCAATGGCGCCGCCCTTCACCGCTCCCGTACGGCATCTGCCGTAAGTTGTTGTGGCAAGGGCTTGTTGCTTGGACCAACGCCGCTGGGGCAACCAACGGGCATGCGGTTTGGCATGTGATGGGGCTACTGCTTTTTGTTTGGACCCGGACGATGCCGTACAGCTTGGTGGGTGGATCGTGGCCTGGTACCGGTGTGCTTAGGGCCTTCTATGCTGTGAAAGCTGCCGGGTGGAGCATGGCAGTACGCTCTTTAAGTGTGAAAGTGGGATACGTTCAGCAGGGATGTTGCGGCCGCCTCGCATCTGTCAGAGACGGTCCGATCACCCATATGTTACAGACTGGAAAGTGGTATCCATTTGTACTCCCTTGTTGTCTTGTGCGAGCACATTCGTGCCACGGCGCGTCGTGCGCAGCCTCGAGCTTCTTACAGATAAAGATTACAGGCTTCCCAGAGGGACTGCAGGCCACACGAGCCGATTGGCTCCCGACCCGCCACAGCAGAGGGGTGAAACACCCGTTGTCTTAGCCGTGAGGCCCAGAACACGAAACACAAAAGAGCGCAACGTGACACAGACACCAAGTTGGCGCTGTGAGGACACGTATGCAAACTTGGCAATTGCAGAAAAGAACCTGAGCGGTTCGTGGGCCTAGTGGTTCTTGCGAGCCTTGTTCATCATTCCAGGTCTGTACACGGCCGGCTGGGCGGGCTGGGCGCACGAAGGTCTGGCAACCGCTGAGCGCCGTCGGACCTGTGGCCATGACGACACCACCACCGCAGCTCAACCTTGAAACCTTGCAGTACTTCAGGTGCAGTTCGACAAACCGGGTAAGATGGTAAGCCGGTCGTTTGGGGGGCGGGAGTAACGTCACATGCCTTGAATTGTACCCGCCCGCCCTACTGGAAACGTCGCGCCTTCGGGTGTGCATGACCGTAGAGGCGGGCTCCCTCTTTCTCTGCAGATTTCTCTTTTTTTCATACGCATCATTTGTACAGCTGACGGTATGTTAAAAGTGCTTCTATGGTACGTCAAGGTCGCCTACTTGCAACGCTGACGGGCGCATACGCGGGGTGGTGTCGTGGAGAACTTGACAGACAGGCAAAAAGAGAGAAACCTGCCACCATGGTCACTTAGCCAAACCCCGACGTCGGCAGGCGTCGCGGAGCGTGGCAACCCTCCCGTGTGCCGAGACTCTGCGGCACGTACTAGCAAATGACGTACTCTACGCGCAGCACGGCTGTCACCTCTTGGATCCAGCTGCTGGGGTCATGTTCGTTCTATCATATCATTCCTTTAAAGCCGTGGTGCCTAACAGATGATAATGCGGGTAGGAGAATTCCAAGAGCACCCCCATGCCTCGACAGTTCGGAGCTAGCCGTGGTTACCCCTTTGTCGCAAGCCTTTGACGGACGGTAGCTGATTAGATGCTGCATTTCGGGCGCCTATGCGGGGCGAGGCTGGGGCCTGTGTTGCAACTTCTTTCCAGCAATGTGCACGAGGCCGTCGGCCCCGTTCGGGGGCTACTCGGTACTGGCGAGATTTCGAGAACGTCGGAGCAAGCACTCGACTCGAGCGACCCCAGCAACGCCCTCATGTCGAGGGCATACCCCGCCATCGGCACTCCACACGTTCCGACCGGGGTAGCTGGGGCATCCTGCCCAGAGCCATGCGCGGCCGCTATCACGCGGCTGACCCCGAGCTGGTGGCGTGACCCGATGGTGCTGCCACCGCCACAATTGGGGCCGCCTGCGCGATGGCAGCAGTCCCCATCCTGGACATGCTTCTGCGTGCGGCTCCTTGGCACCCGTGCTGACCACCAAGCGACCGCGACGAACGTAGCGCCACCGACGGCCAGTCAGCGGCCTGTGCAAATGGCCAAGCCGGCTGCAAAGCAGAAGTGAGGCGCGTGAGCTGTGCTGGCTGGGGCTGGCCTCATACCCGACTGCTGACGGTGCATGGCGACCGCCCGCCGAAATACCTGCCGAAACCCCCCTCTACCGGCCTTCCGGGTCGAGGGGAGGGGAGGGACAACCCACGACCGTGTGCTCTGTATGGCTAGGAGGGATGGTCGCGCACGGCACCCAATCGTGGTGCTGCGCAGGAAACCCCGCCCATGATCCGGCCCCTTCGTTAGGGCAGGGCAAGGATGTCACATGGACCGTGGACACCGTGCCGCGTATTGCGCGCACGGCAATGGGGAATACCCGCCCGCGCACCCCGCCCGCGCTGTCGATCGCGGCCGCCACCTTGTCTGCCTCCCCCCTCCCGCCCCTGCAGGGACAACAGCAAGGAGCTGCAACTGCGCCCCCGCATCATGGAGCACGACCTGGCGACCAAGCTGCGGAGGGCGGAGGGGTGGCTGGCTGACGGACTCAAGTGAGCCACGGCGGAACCGGGGCCGGGGCCTGGCGAGGGAGCACTGCCGTTAGGCGATTGACTGCAAGGGCTTTGGAAGGCAGGCCCGAAAGGCCCTGCCCAGCTGCTCACCGAGCAGCTTGCTTGCCGTGATAACAGCCCGTGCACATTGTAACACCGTCACCCCTAATGGGAGCACCCTCTCCCGCTTTCTGTGCTCGCTCTCGCCTCCCCGCTCCCCTCCGCCCAGCCCCCAAAAGCACCAAGTTGTCATGCTCGCCAAGGACCCCTTGATCCTCTTGCCCACCTCCCCTCCACTCTGCGTGTGAGCATGTCCCCTACGCCCTTGCGCCCCCACCCCGAAGCGCCTTCTCACTTGACCCTGATTTGATTAAGACGATCTAGCCCCACCCGGCCTTTCCTCCCCGCGCCTCCCCACCCCACCCTGCCCTCGGCCCGCCGCAGCGTCAACCTGGTGGTGGCCTTCCGCGGCGAGGAGCAGTCGGAGCCGGCCGCGCAGCTCTGTGACACCGTCCTGGAGCGCCTGGACGGCAGGGCCCGGGTGGACAAGCCGCGGAGGGTCCAAGCGGGCGCGTGGCGGGTCACCCTCAAACCGCCGCCGCAGAAGCGGACGCAGCCGGCGGACGCGGCGCAGCCGGCGGCGGCGAAGGCGCGAGGCAGCGGCCTTGCGGAGCCGGCGCAGGCCGGGTAGAGACGCGTGGACAGAAGCGAGGGCCGCGTGGACTTGGCCCGGAGGATGGCGCGGTGTCGGGCTCGGGGCGCGCACGGCGGCGGCGCGAGGGAGGTCCGGGGGCAGGGGTTGGTGAGGCGTTTGGCGGCTGCGTTTCGAGGCGATGTGCGCACCGCGGCGGGATGCGGGGAGTACGCGCTTGAACGGGGGCTAGAAAAAAAACGATAACCAGAAACGGGGAAGGCAGCCTCTACGGACATACACACCCGAGGGTATGATGTTTCCAGCAGGGCGCCGAGTACAGGGCATCTGAGTTTGCGGCAGCTGCCAGGCTCACGCGTCCCGCTCTATGAAGGTGGAAGTCCTGCAGCTGGATGGGGGTCAGGTTGCGCTGCAGGAGGAGGGCTGTTGAACGCTGCTGTGTGGCGCTGTGGCTTTACTTCTGTGGCTGGCCGATGGCCCCTGTACGAATGCGCATGGCTCGATGTCCAGAACGAGACGAGGTGGGGCGCGTGCGACCTGAAGTGCACACCTTGGCCTGGGCTCGCGGTGTGGTTCGGCCTGCCGCACAAGGCCACAAGGCCTGCCCCCTACGAGATGTTTGCACCTAAGGAGCGGCGACCGGGCGGCTGAGACCCTGGGGCCTAGACAGGCCGCTCAAGGGTGCTGTAAGCAGCGCGCGAGTGCCACGTCTGCCCCAACAGTGCCTCTACGACCCTTGCCTGATCCCCTGAAGGCGCCGGTGCCGCATATGAGGCAGCGGTGCACCAGCAGCGCATACAAGCGCGCACCAACCGTGCCATCATCGGTCATATACCCCTTTCCCCGACAGTGCTTGAATGGCCCCAAGCTGCGAAGAGGCTGCTCGCCGCGTTTCTCCTTTCATTGCGTACGTCGCTGAGGGCGCTGGTGTCAGTAAGATGACTGAAGTGCGCAATGAGATGACTGTAGGGACGGTCCCGACTCCCCAGTCACTTTTTTCTGTTACACAGACACACACAGTGCGCGGCGGCGGCCGGCACCAGCGGCGCTTTACGCCGAGGCGGTGCCGCTGCGCAGGCGCTTGGCCAGCTGCACCTTGCTGAGCTTGCGCTCCTTGGTGTCCTGTGGGTGGCGGAGGAGGCGGGAGGGGGCAAACGTTAGGTTCTGGGCGGCGGCCGAACCAGGGACCATTGAACAAAGAATGAACACCACACTGCATTCCATTGGGTCCAGCCCAGGAAGCAGGTGACGCGCCATCATGCTGCCACCGACGCAGGCCATACGGCAGTTGCACACGCCTGGCGCCCAACAATTGTGCGCCCACCGGGCAACCGCGTCTCCGCACCGCCGAGCGCCACGTTAGCCTAGGCGCCACGCCAGCAAAGCGCACGCACGGATATGCCCGGCAGCATGAAAAATCCTACCTCGCGCCCCCTTGTTACGCCCGGCACGAGCGAGAGTACGGATTGCTAGATCCTGGAGCATGCACAGCAGCAGAGCGCCGCACCGACCCGCCACAGGCCCGCAACAGACACTCGGACCTCCACTCATTTGCTGCTGTCGCTCAACGTCCGCGCCACCTCCGTGTCAGCCCCGGATGCCAGCAGCTGCCCTACCGGCCTCGGCAACAGCCAACACTCCTCGCATCACGTACCGGGCGATATGCGCCCCAAGAGTCGATTAGATCGACGCCGACCAACGGCACACGCACACCCTCTGCAACTCGTTGCAACGTGAAGGAACTCGGGCATTAGCCCGCCGATGCCCCACAAACCCAGCCCACCGCCTGATCCCTGAAAACACGAGAAGCACCCTTCCTCGCGAGCTCTCTGACTCAATAGCTGCTCAGAGACGAACTTGGCCTCCCAACAGCTGAATGATGCCTCTCCGCCTCTCCGCTGGCCTACCGTCCGCCAATCGTGGCTTGGCTCGGCAACCTCACCTGCCGCAACTGCCTCCACCTCCTCCAAACCCAATACCCGAGGGGCACATGCGTCGTCCCTCGTCACTTGTTCCAGTACCCTCGCCCGCCGCGCCCCATTCACACCCCTTCCCCTCCCCTCCGATCCGCGCTCCACTAGTTCCTCGCTTTCTCCACCCGCTCGGCATTGCCAGCCCCTCCGAATCCCATATTACCCCGGACTCGCCGTAAGCTCGGCCCTACATACTCGGCCTTTCCAAGCCCGCCCCCCTTATCCTCTCCTCCCTTCCTCCCATCATCCGCACGCCCAACCGTACCCCTCCCGGCCCCGCCCAACCTGCTCGGCCTTGACGCCCGCCGCCTTCTCCGAGATCATGAGCTCGATGTGGCAGGGCGAGCTCATGTACGGGTTCACACGGCCGTGCGCGCGGTACGTGCGGCGGCGCTGGCGCATGGCCCGGTTGACCTGGATGTGCGAGATGTAGCAGTTGTCGATGTCGAGGCCCTTGACCTGGCGGCGCAAGGGCGCGGGGGAGAGAGGGGATGGGCGGGCAGGGAGGAGGGAAACAGGGTGTTGAAGAGGCGGTGGCGCGCGATGGAGCAAATGGAGGCCAAGCGGAACCCCACCCGGGGGCCCGGTGCCCATCGGACACGGCGCGGCCAAGCTGCTAGCCCTTAGCCGCTAGCCGCGTTGTGGTTGCCGCCCCGGCGATGCTGGCCGAGAGTTCCCCCATGCTGCTGCCGCTGCTGCCGCAACTGCTGCCGCTGCAGCTCC
>LSYV01000023.1:241542-283064 GCA_001584585.1 Gonium pectorale | reverse complement strand
CCGAGCAGCGATGATGACTGCGGCGCTTTGCCGGGGAACACGAGTGCGGGCCTGGGAAGGGGGAAGGGACACCCTCCCCGAGCAGCGCCGATGACTGCCCCGCTCCCCGGACCTAGGAAGACAGTCCGCGGGACGGTATTCCATTTCACAATGATTGGCTCGGGGGCTAAGTTGGTCAGTTGCTTGTGCTCCAGTAAGAAAGTGCTTACGTGGGTGGCTGGGCGGGTGGCTAGGGCGATGGAGTGGGTGGGTGGGTCAGTCACGTGAATCGGTTGGCGGGTCGTTGGGTGTTTGGCAGCCAGCGCAGCACCACGTGCCTCTGCCCTCGGCTCTCGCCCGACGCAGCCCTACCCCCAGACAGCCACCCTGCGCACGGCCGCCCGCAGCGACAGCTCGGACGGCTGTGGCGCATGTGATACCTGTGACGGGGCGGGGGGATGGGGCCGCTGGGCCGTGGCGCGTGGGGTTGACAGGGTGGGCCGGGGCCATCCGGGAGCGGAGTTGGGGGGTGAGTACCGTGACTAGCGTTTGCAGGATCCCGCCCGGCCGAGAAATTGCGCGCACGCCCGGATTGCACACGATCCTCGGAACACTGCCAGGAACGAAACCTTGCCGCACTTGCCGCCCCAAACCCTGCCGCGCACTTGCGCACAACCCCGCGGGCCCACAGCCCGCCTATTTGCCTTGTCCCTGCTGCCTTGCCTCTCACAGGAGACTTCAACTATGGGAAGTATCGGCTTGCATGAAGGTCGGTACCGGTACGTGGCAGGTACGTTCAGAACGCGTAAGCGTGCAAGAGCAAGAAGAGCGGGGGGTCTGGAAGGAGCGGTTTCAGAGCCGGCTGGACGAGAGAAGGTCGTCCAGCCACAGAACTCAGACCATGCATGATTGCACAATCTGTCAGCGTACCGATCTCCATATACTTTTGAAAAATGCAGGTCCAACGCATTGCCCACAAGGCCACCGCGCGTCCGGTCGGTCGCATCTCGCTGCGGCCCCTTTGCGTGGCGCGCCCGCAAGGGCGGACCAGCGCGGCCCCTAAGCATGAGGTCAAGCTCATGTCAACCGCGGTCCCTCGTAAGTGCACGCACGCACTGTGTCCGCCACGGCATTGTAGGTGTCGACCTGATGACCCACCCAAATTCGCCCTCCGGCAGTTTTCAGCCTAGCCGCCGCTGGAGGTCTGTCCGATGCCTTCTACAGCTTCCTGTCGCCCCAGGCGGAGTACTTCAAGACTCTCAACCTTCCCGAGGCGAGTTGACGCCCTTGCCCTGGCCACGCTTGCTTTGCATGACCTACCGCCATTCCGCCTGAGGCTGGCTCTGTTCCCCGAGCGTAGGCGCTGATCCACTGGGGCCACCCCGGCAACATGGCGGTCGTTCTGTTCGCCATGGGGGGCTACGGAGCCGGCTACCTCGGCTGGCAGATCAGGACGTCCACGGACGGGGTAAGCGCGGGCGTGGGTGCTGTGCATAGCAGGCCTGCACTTGGACCAGGGCTGGCGCGGGTGCCATTTCCATCCGAGCTGTAAGCGTTGGCTGTTCCCGAGCCGCATACTGTTGTCACGCCGCTGCGCAGGATGTGGTGGCCAAGGCCAAGGACATGCATCCCAAGGTGCGGACGACGCCTTGCACGCGCTCTGCACAGCTTGCTTCACCGTTGGGGCACCGGCTGGGGCTGGTGTCGCGTCGGCGATACTATGCGCGGCGCGGGGCGTCCACGGTCGTGCAGGGTCGTGCGTGTGGTGCGATGTCGTACGTCGTACGTTGTCCCACACATATGTATCGCGCCAGCGCGTGCGTGCGTGCGCCGGCGTCAGCACACTGCGCAGGGCTTGTGCCGATGACACGCGTGCCCACAGCACTCGCCGCTTGCCGGCCCAGCACCCAGCTGCTCAGTGCTGATGCAGCCGAGTCGCCGGCGTCGCGCTCCCCTGCCCTCCTCTTCCGCCTCCACTGACTGCCCAAGCCCCCGCACGCTGCCACCGCCCCTGTGGGTGCCTGCTGTCTGCCTGTAGCTTGCCGCCGGCATGTTCTTCTTCTTCGCGCTGGGCGCCATGGGCGGCATGATGTCGCTCATGATGCAGGACAGGCCCATCTTTGAGAGGTGGGCGCGTCGTCGCGCCTGCGAGGCGGATGCGGTGCTCACAGCTGTTGCACCACATCCCGTTCGTTTAAGCATTCCTAAGCATCCCGACAGTGGTAGTTGGTGATGCACCCGATTGATGCACCCGACTCCGAATAGGGGCGTCCACCATTCTCCGGGTGCAGTTCTGCCGTCCCATCCCAATCTTTCCACAACCTCCGACCCCCACTGTGGCCCCATGACTTTGCGCTTTGTCTCCGCGCGCCATCCCACACTGCGCGCCACTCCACACTGCGAACTTGCGCCCGGGGTTTAGGGGCACGTCCCATGTCCACCAGCAACTGCACAGCCAGACCCACGCCGGCAGCACATCCCAAGCCCCCCGTCGTTCGCCCCGCCCGTCGTATCGCGCCACCTACCTCGATCCCACCGCGCAGCCCGCACGTGTGGACCGGCCTGGCGGGTCTGGGCCTGCTTGGCGTGCAGTCTGCGCTGCCGCTCGCCTTCGCCAGCGGATCCGGGGAGGCGCGCACCGCGGTGGGTGGGTGGGTCGATGTGACCCGTGGGTGACCCGGTGCATTAGCTTTGTCGAGTCACGGCACTTGCGGTAGTGAGGGGCAAACCACCGACTCATTCTCCACCGTCATTCCATTTGAGAGCGTCCCCGGATGGCGGCCCCGCGCTCCCGTACCGTCCCGCATGTTGCGCGCTCGCGCCCGCATGAACGAGACGTCGCCGCTCGCTGCCGACGCGTGTTTCCCCGGCCCTGCTCACCCTCCTCGCCCGACCTCCTGCCTGCCCGCGCAGCACGCCTACCTGGGCAGCGCCATCCTGGCCCTGTTCCTGGTGCACGCCGCGCTGGGGCTCAACCTGGGGCTCAGCATTTGAGAGCCACCGGAGTGAACGGCAGTGTGCGAAGACGAGGCGAGCCACCCCCGTGGGCGTACGTTGCTTACCTGTCCAGTTGCGCCTCTGGCGCTTTTGGCAAAAGTTTTGCGAGAGGCCGAGAGGAGTGTTCGAGTGCGTGAGGCGCGTAGTGGACGTGCGGCTGATAGCGGGTTTGCGGGCGCAATGTCCTGCTAGCTGGCTGGCTGGTGCCGAGAGGGTGAGAGCGAGTGAGTGTAGTGGTACAGGGTGGAGACCTGGGTGTCATTTCTCGTTCTTTCTTTAACGCTGGAGGGCCGCCCAATTGCGGCGCCGGCGAGCATTCTTTCTTCACGCAATGCTGGATGAGGAGGAATAAGATTGACGGTAGGCCGGCGTGTGGGGTCCACTGCTGCTGCCGGCAAGTGCCCAACGGATGCAAGGGGAAGCTTTGTTGTCGAGCTGCCAACATGCGACGATACGACACGCACTCCCAACACTGCATGAATGCTTTACAGCAGGTGCTCGGGAGTTCCTGCAAAATGCACGCCAACGTTAAGAGTCCATTCCAAATCCGGGCGGCGGGGAAGCATGTCGACACCTCGCTTGCGCACTGCAGCGGCTGCCTCAGACAACCCCAACCGCCACGTCTGAGCGTCCCCAGCCCAGAACGACATGAAGCGCCTACGCGCAAAGTCAAAAACACTCGCGGTAACAAAAACACGTGTATCCGGGGGTCCGTATGCAGTGCAGGGTCAATGCGGCGCACCGCCAGCTAGAGCCGTTGAAGGACATGCCCGGGGGCAAAGGCGGTGGCAGGCGCACAGCTCAACAAGTCTCTAGGGCCACCCGGCCTGGTGCCCAGCAAATCGCAAACGCTCCCCACCACTCCAACCGCAATGACCCTCCGCGAAGCAAAACCCACAATGCCCCGGCGGCTCAAAGCCTGTGGGCGCAGCTGCCCGGGGACGTTAGCCCAAAACTGCGAGGGCGGTGCCCTCCCCGCCCGCGCACAGGCTCCATCATAAAGAGCGGCGGCGGGAGGCGCAAGCCTCTGTATGTGCATTGGAGGCAGCTGCCCTCCCGTGACCACCGTCCCCGGCAGCGCAGTCCGTTCCATATCGTCGGGTCAACCTCCCATACCCGCGCCCAAACACACAGCATCCGCTCTGATGACAGCTGCTTCCGACATCATGCTCGCACGGGACGTCCCGAGCTTCCGCTCTCAGTCCTCCGCCGGCGCGAACGGCTGCCGCGATACGGTTGGAGGCGTTCGCGGCTGCGCCGGCTCGGCGTGTGTCCGTTGACGGCGGCGGCTCGGCGGAGCCCGTCTTCACACACCCGCCGCTCCTTACATGCCGGCGCTGGCCGCCGCCGCCGCGATCTGGTTCATGTGGCCAATGGCCAGGCCGGTGGTGAGCAGCCCAAAGACCAGGAAGGGCTGCGCGGAAGCCTGGTACTTGACGTCGTTGGCGATGGGGTCGGGCAGGAAGTACTTGATCTGGAAGAAGATCTGTGTGGCCGTGTGGGGTCAGAGAGGATTGCGGTTAGAAGGCGAGAACCGGGACGGAATGGAGCCAGACAGGCTTGTTGCAGTAGTCAAGCGGCTTGAGGCTTGATGGAATGGAAACACCCCCCCTCTGCGGCTAGACAAGAGGGCGTTCCTGCCCACCGAAATCCTTGCACGCCCCGTCCGAGGACGACTCCCTGTGAGAGTGGCCCGAGTGGGTACGCCCGCTACACCGATGTGCCGCTTGCCCCTTGCTTGCAAATCAAGCCTCAAGCCACTCACGGTGTCCAGTGTCCCGAAGCCCCGGGCTGCTCCACGCCGACCCCCTGACAGCAACCCGCCGCAGCCCACCCCATATCCCAGCCCCTCTCCCAGCCCAAGTCACGTCACCGTGGCGACTCGCCAATTCACCGATCCAACTGCCGAGGCACATGGCCATTTCCGGAATCATGGATTCATGGCCCCACACAAGAGAAATCGGTCACCCCAACTTGATCATCATTGCACCCTGCCGTAACCCCGCCCGCCCTAAGTCCCGATCTTTACCCTGGGACGCCCTTTCTTGGTACTACTTAATCGGCCCGTCACCACGGGTTGCGCTGATCCCCGCATCCCCCCCTTTGGGAGGGAGTTCCGCACAGCTAGGCACTAGGCGTGCCCGTCCCCCCCGACCCCAGCACCCCTCCGCAATCCCCCGCCCACCTGCCCACCATGCCCGTCCCCTGCAACTGGACCCCATGCGGCCCATCCCGCGCCCCACGCAACCCATCCAGCGCCCCCGCCTGCGACTGTGCGACAAGATCAAACCCATTCCATGCCTACGCCACTTCATGCCGGCCCGCACCCCCGGAGCCCGCCCGCCCCACACCCAACAAGCGCCCAACCGCCCCTCTCGCCCACCTGCGGCAGGATCAACCCCTTCCCACGCCCACCTGCGGCAGGATCAACCCCTTCCCACGCCCACCTGCGGCAGGATCAACCCCTTCCCACGCCCACCTGCGGCAGGATCAACCCCTTCCCACGCCCACCTGCGGCAGGATCAACCCCTTCCCACGCCCACACCCGCACGCAGCTAGCCCACACCCCCCTCCCAAGCCTGCGCCCTTCCGCCCCCCGCCCCCCCACCTGCGGCAGGATGAGCGCCAGCAGCACGCCAGCGTACGTGTACTCCTTCAGTCCCCACGCCAGGTATGCCGCCACGCCCAGCTGCGTCACGTCAATGGTGGACACGCAGATCCACTTGGCCGTGTCCACGCCGAACGCAACCGGTAGCGACTGCAGGCCCATCTTCCTGTGGGACGGGCGGGTAGCGGCGGATGGAGCGGGAGAGAGGGGCGGAGGGGTCGGGAGGGGCGGAGGGTGAGGGTGGGAGGGGGGCCGGGAGGGAGGGGCCCCGAGGATCGGCGGGCAGGCGGGCGCTGGGAGAAGGGAGTCATGTGGGCGATCTGGGTCGCTCTGCACACTGTCGCTTACGAGGGGCCCAGGGGCCCGGGCAGCAGATGGCTCCCGCCCGCCGCCGCAGTGCCTCAGTGCCATATCCTGCGTCGGCCGCTGCATTCGTGCCCCGCCCCGCCCGCACCCTTGCCAGCGCTTCAGAGCCGCAGCGGCCGCATATGCAGCTGTGGCTCATCCCTGGCCCACCTTCGGACCGTGATCAGCGTCCGGCCCGCCTGTCACCAACCCAATTGTGTGTGGCAGCTCTGGACCCTCGCGGCCGAGCGCCGGGCGCCGCAACCTTCGTGGGGTCCGCCGCGCGCTCAGCCCAGTCACTGCTCCACGGCCCCCACACCGCCTCCGCCTCCCCGCGAAGGGCCCAGGTCCCCGACACTGCCCCGAGCTAGTCCTGGCCAGTCCCTGGCTTGGCCTGGCCTGGCCTCGCCGCCGCACCTGTCGCCCTCAATGCTCTTAAAGTCGTTCACGATGGCGATGCCCAGGCCCGCCAGCGAGTACGCCACCGTCAGGGCCATGACGTCAAGCGTCAGGGTGCCGAACAGGGCCTGCGGGGGGCGGAGGTGGGGTACTTCGTCCGTGGTTGGGTGGGTGGGGAGGGGCGGCTGGGCGGGGGGCAACGGGGTTGCTCTGCCCGAGAGCGATCTGGGCAACGATTACGACTGAGGGTTGGTCAGAGTTGACGTGTCCGCCCCTGAGCAGCCGAACCCTGGCTGGCGAGATCGAGGGGTGGAGGGTGTGCGCTTTTGGGGAGTGTGTGCCTGTTTAGGGGTGGGGAGAAGCCCAGACCGGGGGAAAGGGGAAACGATGCCACAGCAAGCGGATCCAGGAGCCGTACCGCATGCTCGTCAGCGTGGATTCAGGATCCGGGCCGGTCACCCTCCCCTTCCCTCCCCGCCCCGCCGGCCCCGCAACCGCGCCTCGCCGCGCCCCACCTGGCCAGCCCACCAGGGCAGCGCAATGTAGGACGAGCCGAGCGCGTAGTTGCCCGCCCAGCCGCTCTGCTTGAGCTTGAGGGGAGGTGCCGAGTAGATGTACGAGATGAAGGAGCCAAAGACGGCCAGGATGAGCAGCGTGGGCGTCTCGTGGCCGGCCCAGCGGTCCAGGCCGTAGGCGACGCCCAGGCCGCCCAGCAGCAGCACCCAGATCTGGATGATCACATCCTGCTCAGAGATACGGCCTGCAGGTGGGAGGGAGGGGGAGATAGGGTTGGTTCCGATGTTCCGGACATGGCCATTGCAGTCCGAGAGTGCCGGGCTGTCGAGGCAGGGGCTGCGCCCGATTTATGTTTGTGAAGGGCGCAGGGCTTGTTGCTCGAGAGGAGGCCCCCGACTGGCGCTGGCCGGCAGGGGCGCAGGCCGGTCAAGCGGGCACACCGAGGAACCCATTGGGCGACGGAGTTGGCCGCAGCCCTGTGAGCCGCTGACGGCAGCCCCGGGAGTGTCTCAGCAACTGCTGCCCGACGACCGTGCTTGCAAGCTGCGCCACCTCCACGCTTTCAGGTACCCCTTGCTAGTGCTGCTCACAGCCATTTGTCCGGAACCGAAGACCCAGACGTCCATCCGAGCTCTAGCTGGTTTCACCCAGATCCAAATGTTCAGGGGCGTGACGTGGCTTGTGGACAGGTGGGGGCAACCCACATCGCGCCGCAACGCCCGGCCGGGGTCAGTGTCTCCTTGTCAATCCCGCCCCTCCCGGCCCCGCGCACCCGAGGGAATGGGGCGGTAGGGCTCGTTGATGGCGTCAATGTCGCGGTCATACCAGTCGTTAATGGTCTGGGTATACCCGGTCAGGAACGGACCCGACATCATCATGCAGGTCAGCAGCTGAGCAATGTTGGTGGGGTCGTTCCACTGGTAGTTGCCTGAAGCCGCAGCGCCGCAAGCGACACCTGCGCGCAACATGCCGACCATGGGTCGCGGCTCAGCGACTGACCCTGACTCCCCGCGCGGCGTCAACCACGCTCACCCCAGATGAGCGGAATCCAGGTGACCGGCTTGGTAAGCTGCACGCGGATCTTCCAAATGTCCGTCTCCAGCGCTGCGCCCTTCATGCCCAGCAGCTGGCGCGCAGCGCTGTCGGAGTTCTTCTTCTCCTCGGTAGCATTCTTAGCCACGGCCTTGAGGGCCACACGACCTGTCCCAGAGGCGTTTACCAGAGAGTGAGGCCTCAGAGCGGTGCAACCGCGATGGAACCGTCGGCCACGGATCGCTCACCAATTGCAGGCCGGCAGCACGCTGTGCCAAATGGGCGCGCAGAAACGGCACGAGAGCCCTTGGCCGCCACAGGGCGGGCCCCGTTGGTGCGAACAGACCGCAGCGCTTGCATTCTCTCTTGCGAACACAATAAGCGACGGATCTAACTCGAGCCCTATCAATACAGGGTCCCAAATTGTCAAACGCAAACGCACAAGGCACTCAGACGCGGTCCCGGAGCGGTAAGTACTACGACTGGCTTGCACGATACCTCCGCACGCAAGAAATAAATGTGACAATACATGTAATCTTAGGGCGCTGCTTCGGCGTCGATGCAAACAGGACGAATGGCCCGACAGACTGTAGCTTGCAGTCCAACAAATAATGGTTAGGGAGATCACGTCAATGCTAGCCGCAAGTACTTTGCACCAGTCCCTAAGAGTTGAGTTCACGAGGTGTGTTTTGGTACGCACACAATCCCGATGGTTGGGGACTGCCACATAGCCCTACCTTGCATACCTGCATGCGGCCACCCTACATGTGCAACCAACCCCTTATTCCTCTACCAGCTACCCCGTGTGCATCACTTCCACCCAAAGCTGCCGCTCACAGACCGCGCTAGCTTTGACCCTAGCTTGCTGAGGCGCTGGTTTATCTTCTCCAGTTTTCCGCGAAGTCCAGCCCTATCCACCTCGTTCAGATCCCTACGGGGGCGGGGGAAAGAGCAGGGGAAGGATAAGTTGGCTGGAAGACTCATTGCCATGCACATACGTGTAATGCTTTCTCTGCATCTCCCCCGAAGGTCCTTCAAAGCGCACATGACAGCAGGCAGCGGGCTGCTTCCAAAGGAAATGCACACACCTGTTGGCCGCCAGCTGTGTCTCGTACTCTCGTGCCACCTCGGCCAAGTCCTCGCTCTCGTCGATGCGGCTGACCTCAGGCTTGAGCACCAGGCAGTGCCGCCGCCCCTTGCGCAGCACGCACTCCGGGTCGGTGTTGCGGAACACGTACCTGCGGGGGGTGGAGAAAGATTGAGAGGCAAGCGATGTGCGCACTGCCATCGCCCGCGCAAAGGCGCTAGGAGCGCAGGGGCCTGCATCAGGCCAAGGACCCACGCACCTGTTTCCTTTGAGGCGGTCGTCAATGACCAGCTGCTCAAAGCCCCAGTTTCCAGGGCCCAGCGTCTTGCCCTCGTGCCACACCTGCAGGAAATTGTGAACAGCGCCAAGGACATGTAAGATCGATGCGTAGCGCATGGAAGTAAGCGTCCAACACAGTGTCGCTTAAGTCAACTGTGCGCTCGCTGCCCCAGCCAGCCCGACGGCCTTGCAATGCCGAGCCCCGGCGTAGCACCGCCGCACTGCTCATGCCTCCCACCTTAAGCGCCAGGATCTGGCCCATGTCGCCCGTCTGGCTGTACAGCGTGAAGCGGTCAACGCAGCCCCGCTGGAAGGAGCCCTTGCCACGGGGGAGTGCCTGCGCCACTGTCGCTTCGCGGCCTAGCAGCTCCACATGCACCTGTCAGAGCAGTCAGCACCAGGAGAAAGATGCCAGACCATCGACACAAGACGCCTTACGTCAAGACCGGGCAGAATGCTACCGTTTCATATCATGTTGAGGGACACGGGTGTGGGCATGCTAAGCGTAGGGCAGATGCTTGCTGGGCTCGAGGTAGCAGACGCACCGTGCTCTTCCCCAGGCCCGCATTCAGCTTGTCCGCCGTGAAGACCTTGATCTTGTAATTGTACGAATTGGCATGCTGACCGCGGCGCTGCTTGAGCGGCACCTCCGTGAAGCCGTCGCCCTTGGGCGCCTTGGGTGCAGACGACGTGGAGGCTTCCGCTTCTGCGGCGGCCCCGGACGCGCGGTGCCTGGATGTGCCGGGGATAAGGTCGTTGTAGCCCACGCGGGACGCGTCCGGCCTGTAAGGAGGTGGCGAACATGTGAAACGGGCATACAGTTATCGACAATTTTGGTGCCGGGGTATCAATCCTCATGACGGTCAAGCCCGAATCAATCACCGCTGCAAGTAGCAATCATGTGACCGACCTTACGGTCTGACCAGTGGCCTCAAGCAGGTCCTCCTCAGTCAGGCTGGCGACGGATCCACTGCTGCTGTTGTCGCGGGGAAACTCCAGCTCCTGTGCGCGCCGACGTTGCGTAAGCTATTTATGAAGCAGCCGAAACAAGGCAAACGACGGTACTCTCTGCCCAGCAGCTCTAGTGCACCTCACGACGCACGGTACCCGCCTACAGTATCGGAGCTCCAAACGATTTCTCCCCAGCACCCAGTTGCACCGTTCGGGCTGAAAGTAGTAGCGCATTTGCGCAGCCACTGCCAGCGAGCGTTTGCCTTACCTCCGCATACTCCGCCCACGACACCCGTTTGCGACTGGTGCCCAAGAAGTCCACCGCAACAGAGCTTCCGGCCATCGCCGGTGGCCGCACGCCCATGGGCGCGTACATGACCAGGGAGGCAGCCGATCCGCAGGAGAGCTCGCTGCCCTCAACCGACAACTCCGATCCGCCGTCACCGTCATCGCCGCCACCAGAGATGCGCACTCGCCGGCGGCCACCAAGTGCGCCACCGATACCGCCGCTGCCCAAAGAGTCCAGCGAGCTCTCGGCTTCGAGGTTGCTAGACAAGCGCCGGGCCACGCCGCGGCGGTTGGCGGGCGGCGTCGGGGGCAGCGGTTCTCGCCGCTTGCCGCCGGCGGCACCATCGGCAGCTGCGGAATCGCCCAGGCCATCGATGGATTCCCGCCGTCGTGGTGCGCCGGGCGGAAGCGGCGGCCGCGGGCTCACAAGCGCGGGCGGCAGGGCCTTGTTGGAGGACACGGGCCCGAGGCCAAAAGCACCTGGGAAAGCCCACACAATTAGAAATCGCCGGGATGGATGACGTATTAGAAAGAATGAACAGCGGTGCAAGACCGACCTGGAGGTAAACTAAGTATAAGTGAGTGGATACCGCATGCGGCAACGAGGATACGGTGGAACCTCGATTTCTCCTTACCCGTCGAGATCATGCCGTCCACCTCTTCAATGTCCTCATCCAGCACAATGCCTAGCCCCGTTGGCACATTAGCGGCCACCCGCGATCCCGACGCGGCGCCACTGGCGGCCGTCGCGGCGGCAGTGGCGCCCGCGAACGCCGAGGCGCTCTTCCCGGCTGGGGCGCCGCGCCCAGTGGAGTTGCGGCCGCCACCCATGCCCGGCAGCAGGTCCTCCCCACCATCTTCGTCATCGCTAAAGTGCACGCTGCCGCTCTGCGTACTGGGCTCTGCCCCCACACGGCCCGCTGAGGTTTCCTGGCCCAGTGGCTGCCGACCAGGGGGCATGGCGACGGGCGGCAGGCGTCCAGCGCCGCTGCGTGCGGCCCCAAAGCCACCGCCAAGCCGCATGTCACTCCCCAGGCCGTGACCAACGGCTCCGTTGTCCACGGGAGAGGGCATATCCGATGACACATCAAGGGACTCGTCTCCAAGAGCCGCCATGCCGCGACGGGGCCCGCCTGCGAGCGGGGCGCTGAACGGCGGGCGCTGGCCCTTGGTGCCCGCACCGGCCGGGAGCCCTGGAGGCGCCTTGCTCGCTGGCGCGCTACTGCCGCCGCGGGGAGAGCCAGGTTCCCGCGAGTCGGCCAGGCGGGAGAGGCTGTTCTCTCGGCTGATGCTCAGCTTGCAGCCGGGTAAGCGCACCACCCGCCCGCCGCGCTGGCCGCCGCGCACCCAGTCGTGGATGTCGAACCTCCACTCCAGGCCCGTCATGAGCTGCTCAATCGTGATGCTCTCAACGTACCAGGAAGCCGAAAAGCCCTCGCCTGCGCGGGAAGTTAACAGTTTATACAGTCAAAAGCGCTGCATACAGTTGGCCATCGGCTACAAAGACGGCAAGCAGAGCAGGCAGGATGAGCCGCCGATGCAAAAAGTTAACAGCCCACCGCTGACCTTCGTGCCAGATGTATACAGCGGACAGGTCGCCCAGGTCGTTGATGGCGTCTATCATGAAGTCATCCACCGCCCCCTCGGCAAACAGCTCCTCGCCGCCGCTCATCGAGCCGCCGCCTTGTGACGTCCCGCGCAGCTGCGCCACGTGCGTTGCCTGGCTGCCGTACAGAGTGAGCCGCACGGCACCCATGCTGCAGCCTGCCCCGTTACGCGTGCCAGTGGACACCTGTTGCAAGGGCACATAGCTGCAAGTTGGAAACGATCCCTAACCCCGAACCTGCGCCATCTTCAAGACAAGACAACTGATGGAAGATGCAGCAGAGTAACACGGCGAGGACATGCATGCCCTGATGTATGGACGGTACACCCCATACAACATACCTGCACGCGGTAAGCACCGCTGCTTGTACTCATGTCCCCTAGCGAGTGCGCAAAGGGCATGGCGGGTACTGCCTTGGGCTCCTCTTTCGCCCGAGCGTCAGGCCGTGCCAAGCCGCCGTCAGGGGCACTCGCCGTGCTGAGGCTCGGCAAGCGCCCGTGCGGCTGCCCCGGAGCGTAAGCGCTCAGGAACGAGGAGGCACCGCCGCCACCGCTGCTGCGCGCCGGCGACTGCGCCGGCTGCTGAGGCGCAGGCGGCTGCCGAGTTGGCGGCTTAAAAACCTCCAATTCCATGGATGAGTCATCGCTGTATGACGCTGATGCCCCTGCCATGGCCCCCTTGCCTGAAGGCCCCGCAGACAGGCCCCCGGCTGCGCCTGCGCCCGCATTGTTGCCATCATTGCTACCGCTGCTGCTCGTGGCATCGTCGCCGTCATTGTCATAGTAATCCAGACTGCCTTGGACTCTGGAGTCATCCGCGCCACCGCCGCCGCCAGCAGCCGCTGCGTCGAGTTCCTCGTCGCCTTCGGCAATGCTCATGCCGCTGGCACGGCCTGCCAGGGCATTCGCAGCACCGTGCAGCCGTTCTGTCGCCCCTGCGGACATCGATGAGAGGTCCATGTTGTGCTGGCTGACGGTGCTGCTCAGCATGGCGGCAATGCGCTCCGCCTCCATTGACAACTCCGGGTTCAAGTCCACTGAGGCACTGCTCCGCATCGAGTCCAAGCCGCGCGCCGGCTGCAGGGCCGCCGACGGCGCTGGGCCGCCAACCGAGTGACGGCTGGTGCCGCCACCCAGGAGCCCCTCGGAGCGGCTGGCATCTAGTGACAGGCCGCCGAGCGCCTCGGCATCTGCGCTTTCGGCAAAGATGTCATCTTCTGGCTCGTCATCGAGCAGGCTGGCACCCATGCCGTCAGGTGGCGCGATCAGCGCCATGCTGTCCTCCGACGAGAGCCCCAGGCTGCGTTGGCTAGGGCCTGCCGCCAGCGAGGTGTGCGCAGTAGCCGCCGCCGAGCCTGCCGCCCCAGTGCTGCGCATGCCTGGCGGCAGTGGTGGCAGCGGCGCGGCGCGAGGCCCGGCGGGGATGCTGCCATTGCCGGCCGGTACTGTGGCGGCTTCGATGCTCCTGCTCCCGCCAGCGGCGCCGTCCTTGCCTACACCAGCAGCGGCAGGACCGCTCTTGGGGCTAGGCCCTTGTGGCGAGTTGAGCGAGTCACTGGCGATGAACGACTCGTCCCCGACGCCAGGCGGGTCGCCGGGCAAGTCCAGGCCGAACGAGCGACTGTCCGTATATCCGCTCTCTCCCAAATAAACGGCGGGTGCGGGGCCTCGCTTTGCAGGCGAGTACGCCTGCATGAAGGGTGATGTGGGCGCGCGCACGGACGGCGAGTCGTCTAGTTCCTCCGGACGGGTAGTGGCAGGGTGGCACCTGATGGCAGGCAAGTCCTTATCGGCTTTCAGAGTATCCACAACAGGGACCGTGGAGCCCTCGACCAATGAAGCGGCCGGGGAGAGGAGGCTTGTGGAGCCGCGCCGCCGGAACTGGCTGCGGTCGCGCTTGACGACGGGCCCGCTGGGGCTCGCGCCAGTGCTGGTGCTGGGGGTGCCACCGTCTTGCGAGGTGGTGGGGCTCTCCGGAGCTGCGGCGCTGTTGCCGGGGGCATCGACAGGTCCCGTAGGGACAACCAGCTCTTTCAGGCTGATCCTTCGTGAGGACTTGGATTCAAGCGCCGTTGAAGCCTGAAGGGACGGCTGCAGCTCGCTGTCGTTGTCTGAGTAGACGGACTCGTCAACGAACGACTCCCCCGAGCCGTCCTCGCCATCGTCCGCCGGCGCACCTTGTGCTGTCTCCTCAACCGGAGGCTGCTGCAAGTCGCGTGGTGAAAGTGGCGCGAGCGGTGCAAGCCGGAGCTGCGCCCTGGCAACTGAGACCGGCTCGGCTGACGCCAGTGCCTTCGCCTGCAAGGGGTCCTTGGCCGGCAGGACCGAGGCCGCAGCCGTGCCGGGGACCTGGGACGCCGAGGCCCGAGCGTCAGGACCCTCAGTTGCGTGCGTCATAGACGCCTCGCGCGACAACCCGGTCGTGGAGAGGCTGGCTGAGCCGGCGGGAACCTCCCCGGTGACCGGCTCCGACGGATGCGCGGAGCCCGAAACGGTGTCGACATCCGTTCCAGCCAGGGGCTCTCCAGGTTGCAGCGTCTCGTCTGCCGCGGAGCCGTCAGGCGGGTAGGGCTGGTCCAGCGGCTGTGACATGAGCAGGCTGCGCAGGGGACTGATGGGCGACGCCGCGGCAGGGCTGACTACATGGTTCGCGGCCCGCGGGCTCAAGGGAGCTGACGCATGCCCAGGCAGCACCAACGGCGCCGGCTTCAGAAGCTCTGCGCAGACTGGGTCTGCCGCAGACTCGGCTACCGCTTCGCCGCGCCTCTTGGTGGGCCCCAGGTCGTGCAGGTCCCCTATTGACATGTCCGAGAAGCCGCTGTTGTCGGAGCTGCCAACCCCCTCGTCAACCCCAACATCGGCAGCGCTTGCCGGAGCCGGGGCAGGAGCAGGTGGCTTGCCCTCGGCACTTTGCCCCGCTGCTGCGCCCTGCGGTGCTGCAACCGGTGGCAGCTGGCCACCAGCAGGCCGCAACGGTGCGAGAGGCGCAAGTGGCGCCAGCTTGCGAGCTGGTAGCTCTCCCGACGCGGTCAGCGAGGACGCGGTGGCAGCTGTCTCACGGTCCTCTGCTTGCGGCTGAGCCGATGGCGGGTTGCTGAGGGGCGCCACTGAGATCGAGCGCTTTGAGTCGGTGCCTCCAAGGGCAGACGATGCGGAGACACCGCCAATGCTAGGGCGCGGCGGTGCCAGCGCCTGCAAGGTTGGATGGACGGGTGTGGTCATGTTACGAGCAAGGGCACATGGGGCGGCGATCAAGCTAACATCTTATAGTTGACAACATGCATACAACAGATCAGTACTCGGTGTCCATTCGACGCACCGAAAGGTCGCCGCTAAGGTTTCCGCTAAGATTGCCACTCAAGGCGCCGCTAAGCTGTCCCAGCGTGGGTCGCAGAAGCGGCGGTGTGAGCTCCAGGCTGCGGGTTGTGGACCCCACGGGTAGGGGCGGCAGGGGCGCCCCCGCCCGGAGGGGTGCCAGAGGCGCAAGCGATGGTAACTTGCGCCGCCCCAAGACATCGCCGCTGGCCGAGAGCAAGGCCGCCGCGCTGCTTGAGAGCTGCAGCGGCGCAAGTGGCGCCGTGCCGCTGGTGCTGAGGTGACTTGCATCTGCCGGAGCGGCCAGCGCGGGCTCATCGGTCTGGGGGGCGGGGGCCGGCGGCTCAGGCACTGCAGGCGTCGGTGGCGCGGCGAGCTCCGCGACCTTGGGCTCCTGCACAACGACTGGAGCGGCTGGCGGGGGCGCCTCCGGAGCGGGCTTGTTGGCCAATGCTGGGGGCTTCATGGCAGATGCAGGTCCTGACGGCGGCTGACTAATAGACGACGCGGGCGCAATGGCGGCTCCTGGCCAGACCTCGTCCTCATCGTCATAGTCGAAGCCAGACGGAGGGATCCCAGGCTCGAGCTCAATATCCTCGTCCACATCGCCGCTGTCGGTTGGGGACTTCGTCTGTGCAGCGACCTGCCCGCCGCCGCTCGCGGGAGGCTCGGCCTCAGCGGTAGCCGGTGACTCCGGCTCTGGGGCTGGCGGCATTGCGAGAGCAGCGTCCGCAGCGGGCGACGCCACCTTCCCGCCAATCAATGGCAGCGGAGCCAGCTCTGCTTTTCTGCCGCCAATGGGCGGCAGTGGAGCCAGTGCTATGGCTGGTGCCTTGGGTGCAGCCGGTGCAAGCGGCTGAACCTCGGCTTGCACTGGGGCCTTGCGTGCAGCAACGGATGCGCTGGAAGCTAGAGGAGGGGCAAGGCCGGCGAGCTCCAGGTCATCGTCGTCGTCAAAGCCGCTGCCGGCATGACCCTCCCCTTCCTCCTCTTCTTCCTCCTGGTCCTCCTTCTCGCTCTGCTGAAGTTCCTCCTCCCGTTCCGATGCGCCACCTGACTTTTCTGGAATGACGCCGCCAGGGCCCTCGAGCGACTCATCATCCTCGTCGCTGCTGCTGCTACTACTACTGCTGCTACTGCTGCTGCCCACAGATACCTCCTCATCGGCCGCGCCCTGCCGGAAGGTCTGCTCGCGGCGGAATGGCCCTTCGTCAGGGAACCGCTCCTGCTCCTCCTCGTCGCCACTGCTGACAGACACCTCCTCATCTGCCGTTCCCCGGCGGTAGGTCGACTCTCGTCCAAACACTCGGGGCGAGTCCTTTGCCTTGACCTCAGCCTCGTGACCATCCTGGTCATCAACAGGGCCAGGCGAGGAGAGGTCTCCAGATAAACCCAGGCCAGAGCGAGCTGCGCGCACAGCTGCCAAGGGCCCAGCGGCGATCACGGGCTCGGGAGGCGCAGTAATGACCGCCGGCGGGTCCGGCCGCTTACGGTCGCTGCCAGTCGCCTGCGAGACCTGTCGCAACGCCGACACGCCGACGGCGCCGGCGGCCATGGCTGCCGCCGCGCTCGGGGAGCTGACTTCGGCACCTGCGGGCTCGCCACCCGAGTATGCGCCACCAGCGTAGCTCACCTCGTGCATGAGCGCGTCGGCACTGGCCGTTCCGCCTGCCGAGTTGGTTGGGGTCTTGCGTGTAGCCGGCGCACCGCTGTCAGTAGTGTTCCTGCTTGCAAGCTGCTCATAGTACAGTGCCTTGTCGCGGACCGATGCCTCCTCGGACAGAGGAGGTAGCGGCAACGGTTCAAGTGCCCTCGGATGAGTTTCAATTGGCGACAGCTGGGGCTGTGGAATTGGCGTGGGGTGCCCAGACGTTGGGGCTCCTGCACTGCGCGCGCCTGAGTCAGGAGGATGAGCTGATCCAGAGCCCTCCTCGAATGAGTACGAGAAGAGCGGATTGAGGATCGCCCGCTCCTCGCCGGACTGTGTAGCCGGCAAGCCGACGCCAAGGCGCTGCGCGGTAGCGGTATTCTCGCCAGCAGCATTCCCATCTCCGTCCGCTCGCAGCAAGGAGCGCACGGGAGTGGCTGCGGTGCTGCCGATGGCTGTGCTTGGCAGCACAGTCGGCAGTGTGGCAACTCGAGTCTCTAGCTGCCTGAGGCTCTCCTGCAGCTTCCCTAGGCTGCTGCCATGGTCACGGACGTCGCAAGAAATGCTGCCCAGCTTCCCCGCCGTTTCCTCGCCGGAGGCGGCGACAAGGGCCAGCTGCTCAGCCAAGCGACCAGAGTCTTGCGCCAGAGAGTCCAGCGCCTCTTGCGCCTGAGAAAGCTCGTAGGCGAGCTCCTCAGCACGGGATCGTGCCTCTGACGCAGCCTGCGTTGGAGGGGAACATACCATGACAGGGTTCGAAAGACAAGCGCAAGCTGCTGCGAACAGACAGCTCAATCTGTTGAGCAGCGGTCGTAACTGGAAATCATGATAGGAAGTCTATATGCATTAAAGCAGAACCGGCAGACCGTGCGATTAGGACACACCTGCGAGTCCCTGCTTGCTGCGGTTACCAGCTCGCTCAGGGCGTGAACCTTCGCGTCCAACGCCTCCAGGCGGTCCTGTTGCTCTGCTGCGCCAGTCGTAACCTGCGCGGACCGGGACGTTATGAAAGGGGCCCACAAGATCTGGGGCTGGCCTGCCTGTATCAGGCATAATCCAGGGACGCCATTCTACAACCGTCCACCTAAACCTGATACTCACCCTCTGCTGCAAGTCGCGGAGTGAATTGTGCACATCGTCAAGGGCCGCAAGCTTGGAAGATAAGGCAGCTGTCTCGCCCTGCGAGCCCTGTTGGGCGCTGTTGCTTCGTTCCCTGGCCTCCACTGCAGTCTCGGTTGCCACGGCCACCTCGGCAGCCTGGTACTCAAGCTGCCGCGTCAGCTCCTGAAGGAGACAAGCCGCGTGAGCAAGTTCCTTTGGTTACGGAAGAGCTGCGCGTACCGCCCTCGGCGCAAACGCACCTGCACCTTCTTGTCCTGCTCGCCGACCTTGCACAGCGCCTCGTCAGCCACACTCGTGGCCCGTTCCATGCCGTCCTGCGTTGTCATCCGTGTGAGGAAAGTATCGTAGAGTTTCGTGCGTGTTCCAAAGGCGGTGGCAGGTACTAACTTCTGACCAGGATATCACCGCACCGGGGAAGCCTCACCTGCAGCTCAACGTAGCTGGACAAGATTTCCTCCCGGAACGCCAGTAGCTCATGGATTTGGGCATCCAGAACCTGCAGGCATAGCGCATGTTACGTTTGTGCCTTGACACATCAAGCCAACAGATGGTACATGAAGCCACATCACGGTCGAAAGATAACCGCATGCAAGCCATGAGCCAGAGGCACCGACTGTCCCGTAGCCTACCTGCACCTTGCTTCCCAGCTCCTTTCGGACATCCCCGAGGCTGCTCCGCATGTCGGCGAGCTTGGCTTGCAGGTCTACTGCTAGCTCATCAAGCGCAGCCTTATCAGCAACGTCCTCCGGAGACCGCCCCAGCCAGGCGGTCGGCGACTCCCGCTCCCTTTGCAGCGGTGGAAGCTCGCCCAGCCCCCGGCCTATGGCCGCCTCGCCCGCTTCCTCTGCAGCAGCAGCCGCGGAGGTCGCAGCAGCCAGCGCATCAGCTGCTGCGCTAGCAGCAGACGTCAACTCCGCCTGGAGCTGACGTTGCTGATCTTCAAGCACCGAAACCTGGCCGTTGAGCTCCGAGATCGTGCCTTCTTGCGAGCCCAAACGATCCGAGAGCTCCCTAACCATCACGGAAACGCCATCAAGCCGCTCGCTAAGCCGTGCGAGGGCCGCGAGCTCGCCGCGTGCTTCTTCCAAGTCCGACTGCATGCCGCCGACGGCACCATCAGACGCTTCCAAACGGGCCTTGAGCTCAGACATGTCCCCGACCACGCTGCCACGGAGCGACTCCAACTCGTGCTGGACCTTGTCCAAAGACGCCTGATGCCGTTGCAGCCGCCCGAAGATGCTGCTGTTATCCTCCACCGCGGTGCTTAGCTCCTTGACCTGCAGCTCCAGGACCATGAGCCGCTCCTGCGTCGCCGCGGCCGCCGCGGCCGTTGCGGCTATGTCCACTGCGGCGTTATCGCCGCGTGGGGCAGCGTCGCCGCCGCCAAGGGCTGGGCTCTGGGCCATTGTAGCGATCTCGTTCGACAGCATGTCGACGCGGGCACTGAGCGACCGCAGCTCCGAGACCCACTTCTCGGGAGAGCCCTGCGGACCAGAAGGACGCAGGGAAAGGTCACACGCACAAGGACCATGCTCACTCTTGGAGGGATGGATAACTGCCATCTTACGGCCATGCAAGGCTGGTGCATGCATTCAAGGACGTTGCTGGCAATCTGCCCGACCGCCACTCACCAGGCCCTGTCCCTTGCGCAGCTCGGTGACGTGCGCAGCAAGCTTCTCGAGCGTCGGCCCCACAACATCGTGGAAGTCGCGACGCAGCTCCAGGACAAACTCCTCTGCCACTGCCAAACGGGCCTCCTGCAACCAGCGCACAAAGGACGGAAGGTTGGAATGATGGAAGCATGTGCATGGACAGTGGTTTGGACGCGTGACGTTCGGCAGGGGCGCCCGGTGTCCTTGTGGGCGGTTTCCTGCTTCCATTCCAGGAGGCCCCAAGCGCACACTTGATGCCGAACGGAGTGGCAATCTGAACCACCGGATGGCAGCTGTCATGACCAGCAACTCGCCCCGCACGGACCGCTCACCTGCGCCATGGACTCGATGCTGCTGTCGGAGCGCACAATCTGTTCCAAACGCTCCATGCGCGCGTTGAGGGCCTGCATGGACCGTGCGTTGGGGCCGGGGGACCCGAAGGAACTGCCCTGCAGAAAAGTATCCTCCAGCACCTTGATGCGGTCGTCCAACTCCTGTAGTGGCAAGGCAAGTAAGGCATCGACGGACGCATGCGACCGGAGATGCCTCATGGGATGACCGGTTTGAGGTGTGCTCACGTGCACATGGCCGGCCCCACAAGTGCCTGGATTCCTGAAACGCAGCTTCTACGCATTCTGCGTAATGACGGTTTCCTCTCCTACATCACAGATCCTCCTACATCTGTGATGGCTATCGTCAAGTATTGCGGAATGTTCAAGCACGGGGACAATAATGACGAATTCCCTTTCCGCACCTTCACAGTCATGGGGCTGTCGAATGTGACGTGCTGGTCGGCACGCCGCCTGGCTGCGCCTGCTATCGCGGCGCCCCGAACCGACGACATAGGAGACCCAGTTGCATCGCCGAACCAATTTGGATTGCCGTCGCTGGACCTGCGACGAAAAGTAGGGGCATTCTGTAAGAAGACCCGGTATGCGAGCACGTAAACCACTTCAGGGCGTACGCGGAAAAATGCCTCAGGTCGGCACGGCTCGGTACGCAAGACTAGGGGAAGACATCGAATCAAGAGCATGGAGTCCAGATACAACTCCCGGTCTACCGTACCGCATGCTGTTGGCTGAAGGTTGCGCTTGCAGGGCCATCTGCTGTGGCGGGCCACGCCGTCGGTCACGGTCCTGCACACTAGCTGCCGGCTCGGCCGCTGCAAGTCGTGCAACCTGCTGCTCGAGGGCTGTGACGCGGCGAAGCGCTTCTTGTGCGCTGAGGTCCGGCTCAGGCACCGAAGGCGCAACCTCTGACAGCGGTGCAGCAGACCGAGCAGTGAGTTGAGGAGGCGAGGCCGTCATCATCCTGGCGACCGTGTCCTGCAATCCCAAAAATAGCCGTTCCCGATCACGCATACAAGAGACTGCAGCAGATGAGGTCCCATACCCCAGGGCCATTGGCGCACCTGCAGCATGGCCAGTCGCGCCTCCACATCGCCCACAGGCTCCAGCCGGGCCTCCGCGTTGCCCGTGCGCGCGAGGCGCGCCTCCACCTCGCCCAACCGCACAAGCTTTCCCTCCGCCGCGTCGCCAAGCCGGGCCATTCGGGCTTCCAGCTCGGTCATACGCGCCAGCTTGGCGTCAACCTCGCCGACGCGTGCCAACCTGGCCTCCATCTCACCCAGTCGCGCGAGCTTCCCCTCCATGTCGCCAAGACGTGTTAGCCGTGCCTCCACATCACCCGTACGGGCCAGGCGCGCCTCAAGGTCGTTCAGTCGCGCGAGCTTGACCTCCATGTCCGTGAGCCGCGCAAGGCGCGCCTCAACATCGCCGATGCGGCTGACCCGCGCCTCAACGTCAGCTATCCTGCCGACACGGGCCTCCAGGTCTCCGAATCGGCTGAATTTCGATTCCAGGTCCCCAAGGCGGCTGAACTTTGACTCTAGATCTCCAAGGCGGCTGAGCTTTGATTCATGGTCTCCTAGGCGGCTGAGTTTGGACTCCAGGTCTCCCAAGCGGTTCATCTTTGCTTCCACGTCCCCCATCCGTGCGACTTTCACCTCGAGGTCATTGAGGCGGGCCACACGCCCCTCCAGGTCCGGCAGACGGGCTACGCGCGCTTCCACATCCGCCACTCGCGCAACGCGGCTTTCCATCTCGCCAAGGCGTGCAAGCTTCAGCTCCAGATCGCCGAGCCGCGCCATACGGGCCTCCACGTCACCCGCCCGCATCAGGCGCAACTCCAGCTCCCCAGTCCGAGCCGCTGCAGCCTCCAGCTTTGCAGACAGCTCCGCGTGACGGCTGGCGCTGACATTGTGCTCGGATTCCGAATCCGAAGTCAGCTGCAGGTAGAGGACATTCGGGCAAAAGGCCTAAGCAAGCGCGTGACAGTGGAAGATCCGCCATTACAGGCTGAAGCATCGCTCCAAATTGTACATGGCTGTCAAGAATACGCAATACGATCCGTACCCCACCTTTTGTGTTGCAGCTGTCAGCTGTCGGATCAGGCGTTGCTGCTCATCCAGGCCGGCAGTGCTCCGGTCCTGGCCCGCCTCCAGTTGCACCATCTTGGCAGCGATGCGGGACACCTCCGCATGGAGCTCCGTGGTCCCTGTCGCGCAAGATATGCGGGTGACCCGAGTCAAGCCAAGATGGCGGGTGACCCGAGCCAAGCCAAGATGGCAAGCCGGCTTGCTTGACAAGGGTCTTAGCCATGCGCAAAATGTTCGTAAGATCCGCTTACCAGCCCGCTGCGAAAGCAGCGTGTCCACTTGTGAAGATACCAGGCACAGCTTCTCCCAGTGTTGCCGCGACGAGTCCTGCCGGTTTAGGTTGGAGTGCAGGCCCGTGGGTTGGCATTTAAAGTGGTAGATGCTCGTGAACCATTGCTAACGTTAGGGGCGGTTTCACAGGATCACGCGAAGCGGCCCAGCATCAACCGCGCCTGGCTGTCACAGCCGGCAATGCTGCCCACCTGTAGGCTCAGGAAGCGCTTCTCCGAGTCCTCAGCATCTTTGGTAAACTGTTTTGCTAGTTGCGCCACCTCGCTGCGGACCTCCCCAGAGAGCTTCTCTGCAGCATCCGCCTTGTTCATGGCAAGGAGGACTAGCGGGGAGGGCCCAGGGTTGGTGGTCGCGGCAGCGGCGGTTCCGGGGGCAGTGCTAGCGCCACCGGTGCCGCCGGCGCCCACACCATTTGCCACCGCCGCGCCATCCAAGCCGGTGACGCCGGGCGAGGGCACTGCCGCCGGCACCATGCCGTTATAGCTGCCGTACAGGGGGCCCTGCGCGCTGGCCCGCAGCACCATCTGTTGCTGTGGCTGCGTTTGCTGCTGGTGCTGCTGTATGACAGCTGCCGCCTGGAGGGCCTGCTGCAGTTGGGCGCGCAGGCTCTGCTCCTCCATGGAGCGCTCAAGCGAGCGCTCAATCTTATGGCCCAGCTCCAGCAGCCGCTGGTCAATGGCCTTAACGACCTCCTCGTTCTGGGTCAGGGCGGAGCTGGTGACAGACCCTGGCGTGCCTGAGACCATTGCCAGAGCATGCGGCGAGCCTGCCAACACATCCGAACCTGCGCGTCGCACCAATCCCACGGTCAGACAGCCGTTCGGCACCCCAGATGGTATCGATGCCTTGGCAACCTTACGCCGCATCGAGCATCCGGGGGTTACTTATCAAGCAACGCATGTGGTGAACGGCCATGGCTATTCATGCGTGCCCATTGTATGTGGTCATACCAACTGCAAGCGGTGCAATGGACCAACGCCGATCCGTCCATACAATAACTTACCATTGGGAGTGGCGAACAGCGGCCCGAAGGGCTGTCCCAGCTGGAACTGGGGCGCGGCAGCGGTCAGCCGAGATTGGACCGTTGGGGTGATATCCACAGTGTGCCGATGCTCACGGGGCCGCGGTTGGACAGAAGTAGATCGGCCCTTTGGCACCGGGGACATGTCCCCCGCGACGACTGCGCTTGCATTGGTGGAGAGGCGCTTGGCTGCTGCGACCTCGACGCGGAGGTCAGCAAGGGATCCCTGCATGAAGGTGCAGGCGAACTGTTGACCTGCTGAGGCGGCTACAGAGCGCGTGATTGACGCACCTGCACCGCCGCAAGGAGAGAGCTCAGCTCTGCTCTTGCATTAGCAACGGCCTCGGGGGGACGGTTGTTGGCCTGCGCGAGCGACAGACCCGGGGCTCCAGCTGTCGGCACCCCGGCACCACGCACAAGTACCAAGGCACAAGTGTTTACCCGAGAGCCCACAGCTGGGAATGCAGCCGGTGCTGGAGCGGGCTCTTTGTGCGGAGGCTCCTTCCGTATCTTGTTCAGGTTGACGTCCGTCCCATCGACTATACTCCCAAGCATGGCCCGCCAGTCGGAGGCATCCCCTCGGTTTGTCATCACGATATACTACTTTGACAGTCGCATAATGTCAGCAGGGGCCTACGGCGCCCTCGACGCCTACGGTGTTGGCTCTGGTCAAACCATTTAAAACGCTGTCTTTCACTCCTCCCGTACCCTAGGTGTCATGTTTTTACCGTCAATGTAACAATGCATGCATGACTCTCAACTTCGGTGCACAACTCGCAGAAGCCGTACGGCGTGGGGTTGTGCATTGCTCTTATCGCTCCCATCCCCCCTCTCCCTTCCTGTTCCTCCACCCCTCCCAGCCCAAACATGCGCAGCGCCCAGAAACTCATTGCCCCGCTCCTCGCGGAGGCGGGCTGTCTCGCTACGGGCGCAGGCGCTCGCGGGTACGTGGCCCCCGCTCGCTGGGCTGCTCGTGCTGCTGAGGAGGTTACGGCTGTGGAAAATGCGCACCGGGCTCCCTCGGGCGTCATGGAGGTGCGCAGTAGTGCAAGTGAAGTCTTACGTGGAGCTGCCTCGCGACGCCTCAGGCCCAAAGACCTAAAGTGATGATGTTCGTGCACTTGTGCAGGTTCCCAGCCGCCTGCTTATGGGCCCGGGCCCCGCAAACGCGCATCCGCGTATCCTCGCCGCCCAGAGCCTGCCGCTGCTGGGCCACATGCACCCTCCCTTCCTCAAGGTAAAATCTAGCTTAACGAAGAAATTGCGCCTCTCGCTATGGCAATTGCCTTGCAAGCCGCGATAGTAGGCTACCCGACATGTCCCTGCGCAGCACTGCCCGAAACACGCCCAAACCACTCTGCGTTCGATCATCGCTGGGGTATAGCATTAAGCGATGTGGGGGGTTGGGAGTTGACGCATTCCGGCCCGGGTTGGGTTGTCTCACGCCGGCTTGTAGTGCATGCGTGAAACACACGCAATCCACCGGTGAAGCTCTGCCCATTCAGGTTGCTTTACCTTGACAGGGATCACTAGATTTGGGCTGTCCTCTTGCATGGATTCTTGGGTACGGAAGGGGTCTCCACAGGGATGACACGATTCTGGGCCTGTCCCTCTCCCAGATCATGGACGACATCTCCGAGGGCCTGCGCTACACGCTCCAGACCAAGTCCAAGTACACGCTCATGGTGAGCGGCACCGGCCACGCGGGCATGGAGGCCGCCATCGCGAACCTGGTGGAGCCGGGCGACAAGGTGGTCGTCGGAAACGCCGGCATCTGGGGAGAGCGCGTTGGCATCCTGTCGCGCCGCTACCAGGGTACGTGCGGCAGGGTGACATCGGGGGCAAACGCTCAACCAGCCTGCTAGGGAGCTCCGCGTTCCTGGCGTAAACTTATCATGCACTTACATTTGATTTTCTGGCACCTCACTGGGCCCCGACATCTAGGGCACGAGCTCAGGTTGCCTCCCGTCTTGCCCCTCCGTAGCCGACGTGGTTGAGATCAAGGTGCCCGCTGGCCAGACGTTCTCGTACGAGACCCTGAAGGCCACCCTGCTGGAGCACAAGCCCGCGGTGCTGTTCCTGTGCCAGGGAGAGAGCAGCACCGGCACCCACCAGGTGCGGGCAGCGGGGCGAGCAGGGCGGGTCGAAGGGTTTCCACTTGGACAAAGACGGGGCAACGGGCAACAAGCTTGCACGTTCGGCCGCATCTCAGGGCCGTTGCTGACGCGAATGTAGCCCTTCAGCTGACAGCGCCACGCAGCTCATGACGCTTGCAGGCCCATGAACTGGATGCCCCCCTCACCCCTCTCAGCCCTACTCTGCTGAACGCGCCCCCTCTTGCCCCTCTCGGCTCGCCGCCAGTCGCTGGCCGGCCTGGGCGATCTGTGCCGCCAGACCGGCACCCTGCTGCTGGTGGACACGGTCTGCTCGCTGGGCGGCGTGCCCCTGTTTGCGGATGCCTGGGGCGTTGACTGCATCTACAGCGGCAGCCAAAAGTGCCTGTCGGGCCCGCCGGGTGGGTGGTCTGCGGCACGAAGAGCACAGGGGCCAGAGAGAAGGTCGGACGGGTGCGGGCAAGGCACAGCTCTTTGGGAGGAGGATTTGTACCGTCCTCTCCTGAGACGGTGCGCAACAGAAGCGGCGTGACGGCCGTGGCAGCTGGGGCAATCCAGTTCCAACGGTACGGGGCTGCCGTGTTTGCGTCCTGAAACCCATGCGCAAGTGAAAGCATCTCAGCCTACGACCGTTCAGCTGCGATCTCGAGTCTTGAGGCAGACGCGCCATCCGAAGTTCCGCCCGCTGTGGCCCCCTCGCTAGCGCTGTCCTTCCGGCGTGGATGCGGCCGCAGTGGCATGCCTCCGCACGTTGCGACCCAGTCGATGGCAGAGGCCGCAGCTTCAAGGTGCAATGGCGCCGCGCTTGACGTCCGTTGGGGAACGGCATGTCGAGTGCGCGGCCCCTGGCACGCCCCCGCTTTCCCGGCCCGCAGGAGCGGCTCCGTTCTTCCTGTCTGAGCGGGCTATGGAGAAGCTGCAGAAGCGCAAGACGCCTCCCGCCACCTACAACCTGGACATGAACCTCATCGGCGACTACTGGGGGTGGTTCGGAAAGCGCTCCTACCATCACACCGGTGGGTGGCTGGATGTGGCCGACCCAAAGCTCAAAGGGATCATGGGTAGATGTCCTGATTGACCACCTCCACGGAAGAAAACACTTAAAGCCTCCCGTACACGGCGGCCCTGCCTCTAACCGCACACAGGCCCGGTGAGCACCTTCTACGCCATGCGCGAGGCTCTGGCGCTGGTGGCGGAGGAGGGCCTGGAGTCCATGTGGGCCCGCCACCAGGAGCTGCACAACAGGTGGAGCGGGCTGTGATGCAATACTGGAAGGGGGACGTTTGCACTTCGGTTAGGGCTTAGTGGACGGCCATATGCTGCATCATCGGCATGTGTGTTGTCGCCAAGCCCGTCGAGTCTGGCGCTGCCTTCCGTCGACCAGAGGTGCTGGACTCTGAGTGGCCCTCCTTGTGTGAAGGGCGGTGTCCGAGTCGCTGCCTGGCCCCTGGGTTTGCCCGCTGACGCGCTGCACCTCATACCTATCTCAGGTTGTGGGACGGCCTCCGCGGCATGGGCCTGAAGCCGTTTGTTGAGAAGGATGAGGACCGCCTCATCACCGTCAACACCATCAAGGTGAGCTGGGGGCCAGGACGAACGAGCGACATTGGAAGGGCTCACATGCATGTGCTGGAGGCCAGTCACCGGACTCAACGGCACCCGACCCCCCCTCCACACACACGCACACACACCCAACGTGACCATATTTCTGGCCCCAACTTTGGCGTGCGGGTGTGGCCCTGTGTGGGCAAAGAGGGCAGGGGCGGCACGCTCACGGTTACGGCCGCGTTAGCTGGATCGGGGCGAAATGGCGTAGACTCGTTTCCCCCATGTGCGGATCAGCCGGAACTCCTTCATGCGGGCAGTTGGTGCGCGCTCTGCCCGCCCTTCACGTGGGCACCCTACCCTACTTATGAGCGGGTGTTGTGTTGAAGTGGCCTGACATACCTAGAGGCCTGTCCTTTGAGAGAACTGTCCGCCGGCGTTGCCCGGCCAGCCAGCCGGTCTGCGTTGCCTGACTGGCCCTGCCCCGGCGGCCCCGCCTCTCCCCGCCTCCCCCCCCCCCCAGGTCCCCGAGGGCGTGGACTGGGCTGCGCTGGTGAAGCACGCCATGGACACGTACAGCCTGGAGATCGCGGGCGGGCTGGGCCCCACGGCAGGCAAGGTGTGGCGCGTGGGCATCATGGGCTACAACGCCAAGCCGCAGAACGTCGAGCTGGTGCTCACGGCCTTCAAGGACGGCCTCAAGCGCCAGGGCAAGCTGTGAAGCAAGCTCTCGGGGCTGTTGAGGTTTACCTTGATGGACATCTTGGACCTGGTGGGCTTGTCGTTTGCGGTGTACGTGTGCCGGCGTAGCGAGGTCGCGGCGCAAAGGGCAGGAGGATAGGCGGGGGAGCGGGAGGGGAGGAGGTCAGCGCGCGCCACGGCGAGCTGAGGTTCGGGATTACGGGCGCATGATCCTCGCATAGCTTAAATATTACCGGAAATCGGATACGACTGTGCAAGCCGATCTCGTTTCCATTGTTTCGGCTGGTTTTGATGGTTGTGGGGGTAGGCCCTATGGAGGCTGCTCCACGAGCTTCAGCCGGGATGGCCCTTTTTGTAGTTTTTAGAATGGCTACATCGTGGGAGCATGTGCGCCCTCTTCGGACAGACACGCAACGCACGTTCTGGCAAGCGGGCTTCGGAGGCGGCCGTGGGGTTCCCGTTTTTGTGTTGGGTACCCCGGTGGGCTTGTCCTACATGAACCCAGTGCATGCGTTTACAATTCAAGACGGGATACCATGCAGAGGCGGTCAACGCGGCCGGTACCTTATAGCACCTTAGCCGCCAGATAACCCTTTAACATCACGTATGCGGGTGACACCGTAGCTGCATGCTACCGTACCGTGATTGACATTTTGCCCAGCCCTGTGCAACGAATCAAGGAGCGTTTCTTTGTGTCTGCCAGGGGGTACGCCCGACATGCGCCCGTCCTTGCACGGTCTTGCGGCAGATGAAGCCACAGGCTCCTTGCGGCAGATGAAGCCACAGGCTCCTTCATCCACCTGTCCGCACCTCTCAGGTCAGGGGTCGTGTCACTCAGGCGTCAGCTGTGGACGTTTCGACAGTCCTGATCATGTACGGAGGACTGACCCCCGGGTCGCTCAGAAGCGGGAACCCGAAACGGACCGAAAAGGCGCGCAAGAGCAAGCAAAGCATCTTCACCTAAAACGCGCTGCCATATAACGACGTGTCTAGGAATGAGCGAGGACAAGACTCGGGAGCGCTGGGCCGCGCGGCCGGGCGAGGAGGTGTCGGAGGTCGACAACGCGCACCGCGCGCCCTCTGGAGTCATTGATGTGCCCAGCCGGCTGCTCATGGGCCCGGGGCCCGCCAACGCGCACCCGCGCGTCCTCGCCGCCCAGAGCCTGCCCCTGCTGGGCCACATGCACCAGCCCTTCTTCAAGGTGATGCGGGCAAACGGGCTGTAGGGCGGCGCCCAAGTGATGCGGGCCAGTGCTGCAAGGGGTGTCGGTTGTGACGCAGGGGCTCGCCGACGCGACGCCTCCGCGGCAGGTTGACGCGATGTGGCCAGACCCCGCCAGTGACGCAGTCTCGCTCGCGTTCAATAGTTCTGGCATCGCGAGGGTAGCAAACGTGTTTGCCAGCGTGCTGTCCCGCTGGTCCCGGAGGGGTTGTACAAGGATATCTTGGGGACTGGACCCGCAGCTTTTTGACGGCATCGATCCCCGTGTGGCCCCGCCAACAGCCCTTTCCCCTTTCTCGACACCAACACTCTTATCTCCTCTCCGCTCCAGCCCCATACCAGTCAACCCCTTAATCCCCCTTTTGACCGCTCCTCTCCCAGATCATGGACGACATCTCCGAGGGCCTGCGCTACACGCTCCAGACCAAGTCCAAGTACACGCTCATGGTGAGCGGCACCGGCCACGCAGGCATGGAGGCCGCCATCGCGAACCTGGTGGAGCCGGGCGACAAGGTGGTCGTCGGAAACGCCGGCATCTGGGGAGAGCGCGTTGGCATCCTGTCGCGCCGCTACCAGGGTACGTGCGGCAGGGTGAACCATGGGTCGGCACCGTGGGTGGGCTAGTTTGCGTTGGCTGGCGGTGCACAACGCCAGCTGGCAGGGCATGCAGGGTGAACGGGTGCTAGGGAGAGGGGGTGCAGGGAGGTGCAGGGAGTCAAAGTGTAGACGACTGTGGGTCCAACGGTTCATAGGCTCGACGACAATGGCGGGTGTGCAGGTGCTTCCGCTTTATGGGGGCTGAGCGACATTGCAGTAACGTCTTGGCCCGCATGGTGGGTGTAGCGCAGGCGCCGGTGCAAGGTGTCCGCGCGCCCTCTGCCCAACCACGGGACCCAGCTGTCAGCGTCTGTGACTCTGCGATCATTTGCGACTGGCGTGCCAGCCAGGCGCTTTCCCCCTACGCTTGCGCTCCCACCCACCCCGTCTCACCGTCCCGTCCGCCGTCCCGCCCCTCCGTAGCCGACGTGGTTGAGATCAAGGTGCCCGCTGGCCAGACGTTCTCATACGAGACCCTGAAGGCCACCCTGCTGGAGCACAAGCCCGCGGTGCTGTTCCTGTGCCAGGGAGAGAGCAGCACCGGCACCCACCAGGTGCGGGCAGCGGGGCGAGCGGGGGCTGTAGGGGGGCCGGGACATCCGTGGCAGGGAGGGAGGGCCAGGTGCCGCACGTGAGAAGGCCAGAGGCGCGCTCGCGCGTTTCATCAGCCGTGGGCCAGCACGCCAGCAGGACTTGGCCTATGGGTGGGCTCCAGCCGCGGTGTCGCTGCCATGATGTGCGCGAGTGCACGCGGCGTCCTGCACTTACCCGTGATGGCGGTGGAGCTTGTTGTTAAAAACAATCCAGCTGCTGCTTTAGCACCCGCCCTCTCGCCCCCGCCACCATGCCCTCTCGCCCGCCCTCCACCACCACCATGCCCACGCGCACCCGCCACCATGCCCGGCCGCGCGGTACCCGCCAGTCGCTCGCAGGCGTGGGCGAGCTGTGCCGCCAGACCGGCACGCTGCTGCTGGTGGATGTGGTTTGCAGCCTGGCGGGGGTGCCCATCTTCACGGACGCCTGGGGCATCGACTGCGTGTACGGCGGCAGCCAGAAGTGCCTGTCGGGCCCACCGGGTGGGTGGCAGGAGGATGGCAGGGGACAGGGAGCCGGGTGTGTTGTTAAACTGTTGGAGCGGGCAGGGTTGTGGTGGCTGGCCGTGTGCGTGGCTGTGTGCAAACATGCTGTGCGCCGCTAGGTTGTTGGCAGCCAAAGAGCAGGAGCTAGGAACGACTTTGGGGTACAGGGGGACAGAGGGGAGTTGAGAGGGGCAAGAGGGGTTTTAATGGCACACTGGATGGGCGTGCGCGGCAGCGGGGGCGGCGCTCTCCGTACCAAAATCCACCCCACCATGAGTTGCGCGCCATGAGCCGTATTGCCCGGCCCGCAGGCGCGTCTCCGTTCTTCCTGTCTGAGCGGGCTATGGAGAAGCTGCAGAAGCGCAAGACGCCTCCCGCCACCTACAACCTGGACATGAACCTCATCGGCGACTACTGGGGGTGGTTCGGAAAGCGCTCCTACCATCACACCGGTGGGTGTGCGCTTGCGGTTGCCGTCAAATGAGGGGATGGATGGGTGGGTGGGGGCGGGCTAGGGAAGGCGGAAGGACGGGGCAGGCGGCATGGAGGCGCAGACGAGCGACGCCCGAGCAGGCGGGGTGCCTACATAACGGTGCAGGGTTGCGTGCCTTGCGCGAAACGAGCGGCAGGCGGACGAGGTTGGAGGACACCGCACTTCCAAGTTCACTTCCTCAGCGTCCCCAGCAGTCAGGCAGTGTGTCCGGCGCCACGCGGCATGCAGTCACACACCCGTTTCAAGTTCGTCGCCCGGCCCCGGACCGCCCCGCCTCTCGCCGCACGCAGGCCCGGTGAGCACCTTCTACGCCATGCGCGAGGCTCTGGCGCTGGTGGCGGAGGAGGGCCTGGAGTCTATGTGGGCCCGCCACCAGGCTATGCACAAGAGGTGCGGGCGGGCGGCGAACGGGCGGCAGGGCACGGTCGAATGTGCGCAGAAATATCCCGTGCTGAGAGCCGTACGGCATCCGGACCTGGTGCACCTGGGTCATGCCGTACGCGTGGCGGAGCGCATGAGCAGCCGAGAGTGTGTACAGCAGCACTAATCGCCCCGAACGCTGCGTTTCAGCGGTGAATGTTACGCGTCCCTCGAAGGGTCTTGGTGCAAATGGAAAAGGCATATCCTGTGGCAACGGCGAAGGGCCTCGGCCCTGCCCCGGTCTCCGGCTCCTCGTAAGCTCCCCTCCCGCGGCTGCCGGCAGGCTGTGTTCTCCGTCAGCCCGGGGTTTGGGACTCTGAACACGTCTCGTATGTAAACGGGGAGCCTCGGAACACTGCCATTGTCCTTGTTGTGTCCGCTTGCCTGACCCCTGGGGGTCTGCCAGTTTACGCGCTGTGCCTCACCGTTTCCCATCCCAGGCTGTGGGACGGCCTCCGCGGCATGGGCCTGAAGCCGTTTGTTGAGAAGGACGAGGACCGCCTCATCACCGTCAACACCATCAAGGTGGGCCGGGCCCCCAGGGGGTGAGCAACGGTAACGGGGAACGGGTGATACGGGATGGCAGGGAGTCGTGGTCGGCTTTGCTCCACATCCGCTCTTCGGGGCCTGCGGCATGAGGGGCGCATCTCCCGAAGTCGAAAGGCTCGCTTGGCACACAAAAAAACAGGGCCGAGTATGCTGATGCCCTACCTCGCGCGACGGCGCAGGACGCGGGGCACAGGCCACAGGGGGATGGTCGCAGAACGAAGGCTTGGCCTTGAGCTCTTGACCCCCCTCCCCGCCTCCCCCCCAGGTCCCCGAGGGCGTGGACTGGGCTGCGCTGGTGAAGCACGCCATGGACACGTACAGCCTGGAGATCGCGGGCGGGCTGGGCCCCACGGTGGGCAAGGTGTGGCGCGTGGGCATCATGGGCTACAACGCCAAGCCGCAGAACGTCGAGCTGGTGCTCACGGCGTTCAAGGACGGCCTACAGCGCCAGGGCAAGGAGCTGCCGCTGCCGGAGGAGGCGGGGGCGGGGGCAGCGCAGCCGCAGCCGGCTGCGGCCCCGGCGTAGACGTACGCCAGCGGGGCGTAGCGCGGGGCGAGGAGTGCAGGCACGGCGGCGCCGTCCCCGCTAGCAATGGTTCCTGGGGGTGGTTGTGAAGATGGGAAACTGTTCGACAACCTCTAGGAAATGGGTCATACGCCTGACGCCGAACGCATTGAGGGTTGATGATTGGTGGCGGTCGTCGACTTGGTTGATATGGTTGGTAGCTGCCGGTGTGCTACGTGTCGCGGTAATTGACGGCATAGGAAATGCGCAGAGTTGCCCAAGAGGGTTGGGGTTGCCTCATAAGGTCGTGCCTTCGGTTCAGGACGTTGGGTTGTATGCTGGACCGACCCACGGGTCGGCATGCCGGAGGGGCAGCGGTACGTCGGGATGGGTTGAGTGTGCCGTACGTGTACGGGACCTGCGCGGCCCGGCAGGGCGCAATCGTAGAATATGATGCCCGATGCGCCGATGTTTGCATCAGCGGCACGTGACTGGAGAGTGCAACGGTGCGGAGCATGATGGCGGTTCACGCAGGGTTCACGTGACGGAGATAGGTCAGCAAGTTTACTGGTGTGACGTGCACCTGGAGAATTCCCCTCATCTCCTAGCATACAGGGCACTGGTTCGTCATCATTGGCCTGCCAAACCGCTACCAAACTACCGGCAAGGCGTGGAAACCCTCGTCAGTGCACTTAGTCCAGCCACCACACGTGCCGACGCTAATGTGACCTCGCGGCGAGGGCCAGCTACCTGCCTATTCACCTGCACAGCGCCTGGCCTTGGCAGCTGCGCTGTGTGGATGGGCCCGGATGTGTGCCTGAACGTGGCGTGATGCGATTTTGAGTACTCTCACATGCTCTCGCATAGTCCGTTGCGTCGCGTCCCCACATCGACCCACACCATGCTTAGGTGATCACACCCCCGTCTACAGCAACCCGCTCCACAGACAAGAGTAAGCGCTGCTCCGCACTCCACGCACGTCGTGGACCCAACGCGGCTTGACCACCAGTAGCGCCGCTGTGCGCTCCAGAGCGGCCTGCCACAAGCGAACAGACCACGCAGGGCCGGCACGCACCAACCCAAAACTCATTCAACACCAGTCCACACGGACGGGTCCCAACCACGCTGCCTGTTCGCAAGCCGGCGGAGCACACCCCGTTGGGTCCCACCCCCGCACAACCTGGCGCCTTGCACGCATGCACAGCGCATCCAATGCGCCCCATACGGGCACACCACGGCGCGCAATACAAGAAAGGTTGCAGGCGCTCCCATGCGCTGTACAGCCTCAACCCTCACAGGCGCTCGCCGGCCGCCAGCAGGGGCCCCTGGGCCGCCCACAGCGACCCGCCCCGCCGCCGCCCCGAGCGGACGGGCGTCGCACCGTACGAGCTGCTGGCCGACCCGCCCCCGCCCCCGCCCTCGCCCTCCTGCTCCTGCCTCGCCTGCATCCCACCCTCCCGGCCGCTTGAGGCGTCGGCCCCTGCGCCGTCATCCACCGCTACAGCGCCCCGCTGCGCAGCCGCCCAGCCCCGCCGCCCCCGCCGCCCGCAGCCGTTGCCCTCCTCCGCCGCGCCAGCGCCGGCCGCGTGCCTGCCGCCCAGCGGCCACACAACCGACCGGAGCGCCAGGCTCGGCAACAGCCCCGCGTGCGGCCTCGATAGCCACCCGGCGGGGATTGCCCACTGCCAAGGCCAGCTCCAGGGCCACGACTGACCCACGGGTCGGCGACCCACGCCGAACACGCCCAGCTGCCGCCCCCCGCCAAAGCCACCGCCGCCGCAGCCACCTGCGGTGCGGCGGGCGCGTGCCACCTGCACCATCAGCCGCCAGCACGCCGTCGCGATGCGCGCGTCTGCCACCGAGCGTACGGCGATGGAGGTCCACGTGCCGATGTACAGGCCGAGCAGCGCGGTGGACAAGAGCGACTCCGCCGGGGGCAGGAGGCGGCAGACCGCCGCCAGCCGCCGCCAGCCGCCAGCCAGCCAGCGGCGCAGCCGCCGACGCGCGCCGCCGATGCCGCCTCCCGGCTGCCGCAGCTGCAGCTGCTGGCCTTCGTGCTGCTCTGTGGCGCCGCTGCTGCGGCCCCAGCTGCGCTGGTGGCGGCCCGCGCGCTCTACGCCGCTGCCGCTGGGCGGGTCAGAGGACCGCGCGGCCTCCGCCCGCGCCTCCATCTCCAGCTGGCGGCGCCGCTGCCTCTCCCGCAACTGCTCCGGGCATAGCAGGGCCACCGCCTCCGCCAGGGCGGCGCAGGGCGACAGCGGCTCGCCCGGCCGGCCGTCGTGGTGGCGCTGCTGGGGGTGGACCTGGCCGCGGCTGTGGGCCTCGGCGGGGCCGGAGGCGTTCCCCGGGTGCAGGTTGAAGGAGCGAGGCAGCGGCGCGCGGCAGAGGGGGCAGTGCAGGCGGCCCGCCAGTGGGCCCAGCGTGTGCCAGCTGGCGGCCGCGTGCTGCCGCCAGGCCTACGGCGAGGATGGGGCAGCGAGCAGGACGTGGCGGAGGAGGGCGGGGGCAGGGCAGTTCATTGCAGGGAGGAAGCGAGAGGGAAGAGGTGCGACACGGCATCCGGGCCAGCGCAAGACGGTCAGCCCACGCGCCCCGCCAACGCCTACGCCCCGCTCCCGACTCCCGGCGGGTGCGACGCCCATGCAAACGGCCCACACGCCGCCACATACCGCACCCGTACGGCCTTTCCCCCCTCCCATCCCAGCACACCCGCACGCCCGCGCGTCCGATCCCCTCCCCATCCCCTTCCTCTCCACCGTCATCCTCTTGAAACCCACTGCCCTCCCTCACCTGGAAGCAGTCTCGGCAGTAGGCATGGCCGCAAGGAGTCACCACTGGATCCAACAGAACGTCGCAGCAGATGGGGCAGCTCAGGCAGATTAACGCGGCCTCGGCGGCGCCGGCGGGGAGCAGCAGCCGCGGCGGCGGTGAGCTGGGGGCCGGCGGGGCGGGCCCTGTGCCGACCGCGCTGTCGGCGGCACCTTTCCCTCCTTGGCTGCCAGATGACGCCATACCGACTACCGCAGTCGCCGGTGCGCCGCTGGGCACGAACCCCTTATGGCTCCTGGCCGTCGCCAAAGCCAAAGCCAACCCAGCAGCTCAAGCTACAACACGGTAGGCGTTGACAAGGGGACAGTCGCGAAAAGATGATAACCAGTGAAAGGTGGCAAGAAAGCAAAGATTGCGTCGCCAAACAAACAGAGAAAAATGGTAAGAACTGCAAAAGCTTTGAAAAGAATGAGTACCGTGACGAAACGGCGTGACGAAGCTGGCGGGGAGGTTCGACCCGTGGGTCGCTGGACAAGTTGCGTCACAGGGCATCAGGGGTATGGGGTTCGGGGGCCCGTTTGGGCACCGAGCATCTCTTCGTCGCAGTCCTTGCCCGTGACTGTGTTCAGATCATGCAGAATGGAGGTCTGATATGGCACATAGATACGGGTCTTCCGTCCCACGAAATTCCTCGCGACCCCGACGCTCCGCATGCGGGCCCTCCGCCTCCCTGCCGGCGGTCCCAGACAGCCCACCGCAGCGACACAATAGGGTAGCGCTCCAAATTACACGCCACATCGTGTGGGTAATCCAGTAGTTCAATACCGATTTTCAGAAGTATAACCGCACGTGATACGCTTGGGCGGCAGTCCGACCTCTCTTGCTCCACCACTCCCTCTTACCCCCTCTTTCCCTTTCCGGTCGACTCCGGGCTCAGCGCTCACGATTACAAACTCCAGCACCCTCACGATGTGATGCAGTCCCTCCACTTCTCCACTCGCCAGGGCCGGGGCCGGGATGAACCCCGACAGGCCGGGCCGGACCATGCCTCTTTCCACCGGCCTGCTCACTCGTCGCCTGCTCACTCGTCCTCGGGTTCCCCAAACGCAAACACGACGCTGTGCCTCTCAAGCGTGGGTCCGAACAGAGCGTCGGGCCGCCCAAACCAGTGCATCAGCCCCTCGAACCGCCGCCGCCCTGCGGTGGCGGCCCCTCCGCCAGAGCCGCTGCTGGCGCCGCCGCCACCCTCCCCAGATCGTGCCGCCGCCCGCGCCGCCGTTGGCGGCTCCACTCCAAGCCGCGTCCCGTGGTGCCACTTCCATCTCGCGTCGCCGCTGAGGTGCGCCAGTCCGCCGGGCGGTATGAGTACGTCAAGGTCGTACGACGTCCAGGATCCGGCCTCGGATTCGCGCCGGATCTGGTCCCGCTCGTCCACGAACGCCAGCATGGCGAGCCAGCGCGTGAGGCGGTACCAGTTGACCGGGCTGAGCGTCAGCACCGCGGGCGAGTCGACTGAGAGGATGAAGACTGTGGGGCAGGGAGGGGGGCGAGGGGGAGGGAGGCCGGATGAGGGGTGCAAGTCAGGCGGGGCCGCCGGTGACCCTTGGGACGATATGGTACCAGAAGGATGGTCGGCTACCGCCCAATAGGACGCTGTGAGATGGGGCGTCGGCCGTTCGGATCTCTCCGCTCCAGAAGCTGCTCGCTCCCTCCCCCTCCCCTGCCCCAATCCGTTGCGCCCCCGCACCCCACCCCACGGTACGCGCATCCCCGGTCGCCAAACCCTCCCCTCCCCTCCCCGTGCCTGCGCCTGCTGCCTGCTGGCACTCACTCACCGTTCTCCCCATCGGCCGCCGGGTCGACGTGGGGGTCGAGTCGGAGGAAGCCAGAGTGGCGGTAGTTGACGGTCACGTCGCGCAGGCGGCCCAGGCGCAGCCCCGGCAGCGAGCGGATGCGGTCCGCGGCGGCCTGGATGGGGGGCGGAGGGTGGAGGGGGGTGGAGGGGGCCGGCGGGAGGCGGAGGGGGGCGGACGGGGGCAGCGGGGGACCGAGGGGGGGGCAGAGTACAAGAGGCTTGGGGCGGGCGGTGTATGGGATCTCCCGCCGCCCGCCTCCGGTATGGCCCCTTCTCGCGCCTTGTGTTGCAGATGGCGGCGTCGACTTGCCTGTCATGCTTCACTGGGGGTCAACAACACTGCCCCGTTTCGAGCTCCCGCCCTTTGCCCGACTCTCTAGTCCCAACCTGCAGTCAGTGCGGGCGGCAGTGCTACCCACCGTGGCCCCTCCCATTCCTGCCTCCCGGTCCCGCCTGCCTTACCCCAGGCAGGGGTTGGGTGGCGAAAAAAGAGAAACCTGCACAGAAATAGGGCGAAACCTAACCCACCTTGATGGCGGGCGGCAGCGTCGACTCGTCCAGCTCGTCGCCGTATCCCCAGGGCCGCCGCTGCTGTGTGTGCTCCGGCCGGCCCGTCACGCGCAGCATGTTGACGGGAGGCGGCCTCGACATGTAGCTCATCTGCCACCTGCACGGTGCCGTAAAGGTCGCCATGGAGATTGTGCTGGTGAGAGAACGAAGTGACGCGGGTGGGCGCCTGGGCGAGGGCGTGGAATGCCGGGCCCCAGGCAAAAACATGGAATGACACACGGCATCCAGGGTTCCAACCTGGCGGCGGCACAGTACACGAGGTGGGCAAGATACCGATTGTTGCCTGATAGACACCAGCGACATAGCAGACGCATCGGACTTATCCCACGCCCAATACCCCGTCACAATTGCAGGGTTCATCACGCCACCGCACTGCCCACTACACCCGCCTGTAGATCGCCGCATGCATCGGCTCAATGAGGTTAATGCCATAGTTTGCCTTGATAGGCTGAAGTTCCTCCAGCATCGGTCTCGTGTCGGCGAGAAAGTCCGAAAAGACCCGGACTCCTGGATTACGCGCTGGTTCGACGGGTTTACCATCTGGAATTGAGCGAATGAGGCTGCACTGCTCAGGGGTAATAGGGTCGTGCTTGCTGGGGAGCGCGTTGTAAGTTGGCGCAGCCCAGAGCAATGTCGCCGCGCCCGCTGAGCTACCCACGCCAACTAGTCCAATCAGTAAGCGACGTTTTGACACCATCAGGTTTCAACTTATGGACTTTGTCCCTTTTGAAACCTGAAATGCATTATTACTAATCCTTTGATCTTAGGCGAATAGTAGGCAGACGGCGAGTCCTAATACCGCCATACGACGTGGTATTCGAGCACCGTTCAGGCCAGGCCGGGCGGTACAGCGTACGGCAGGGTTGTGCATGGTTGTACAAGTGCCGACTCGGTTGTACGGGGTCCAACATGGCTGGAAGAATGACCACAACACCACGCCCTTCAGCCGCTGCCCGTCCGCCTTCAGTTCCCCAGCCCACCTCAGCTTGAGTCCGCCAGGCACCTCGGCGCCCGGCAGAACGTAACTGCCAAGCGCAAAGCGCCGCCAGAGGGCACCATACCGGCCTGTAATGATGTCAGCAACGACCCTTGCCTCGGTCCAGGTCACCCCTGGTCCGGGCAGGCCACCGCATGGCACTGCCGGTGCCCACAACGGGGCAAGCTCCAGGGCGCCGCTTCAGGACGCCGCGTCCCAAATACACATATGACTGTGCAGGTCGCGAAATAATAATCAAAGGCTTGAAATGCCACGATCAATACAAACTGTATGAGGTACAAGCCCTCAGCAGGTGGCACACCTGGGGCGGGCCAGAGCCTGAACTGCCAGAAAACGAAATGCCAGAATGACATACCCCATTACGGCTACAATCCGTACAGCTCATACAGTCAAAGAGGCCACGACCGCGGATCTGGCCGGATTCATCTACACGCTCCGCGCTCTCCCACCTCGCCACAACCCGCTCGTTCGCACGAGGGCACAGGTTGAGTCAGTCATCCGGCCGCAAAGCTCGCCGCCGTGACCCAACTTTGCACGCTTGGTTGGTTCGCCGCCCCACGATTCTGTCCTCTGATCGTATCCCAACCCGGGCGACCGCAGCTCCAGCCGCCGACGCCGCTCCCCCTTGCTGGTTGCCTTCGCCTGAGCTCGATAGCAGCCGCTGCGGAAGCTCGGGCCGCAGGAAGTCGCAGTCAGCCGCACACACGGGCTGCATACCATGCCGGGTATGTGAGCGCCCAGCCTAGCCGGCGCCGTGGCCGCCTCCGCCTCCACCTCCACTGTCCACGTGTGCAGCCCGTCACCCCAGCGCCCCAGCGTACGGCAGTACGGCACACGTACGAACAGCACACCGCGTAAGCTTCGGCGCGCGGGTCGCGCGCTCCCCCGGTGCCGAGGGCGCCGTCTCAATGAGTGCCGCGTCACCAGTTCTCCTGTGCGGTCCGCCGGCAGGCGGCAAGGGGCGGCCATGGGGGAGTCAGGGGCCAGGGTCGCGCACTCAGACCGCCCACCGAGCCTGCTCCCCTCGCAAAACCTCCCGCGCCATTGGACGGACATGCCAAATGTGCTCCGTCTCCTCATGGAGCCCAGCCAGATGGGGTCGCCCTTAACCCCACTGCTGTCCTGATGTCCATCTACGCCAGGACCCGCGACCCAGGGCACCTCCCCCGGCCACTTCCCAGCCACAACGCCTGTCCTCAATCTCATCCCCTTACCCCACCTCCCTAACATTTGGCTGCCATACTCAAGCTGTCAAGCACGCATGCTCGTCCCGTGTGCGAGGATGCCGAAACCGCCCTCCCGCGTGTGCATAAGTTTGCTCGGCGCCTCCTGAGCCCGCGCGCCGAGTATGGTCTGAAGCCCCCTACCCCTGCCCCCTGCCCCTTGCCCTCACCCCCTCCGCCCCCTGCCCCCCGCCCCCCGCACGCACCACGGGGAAGCCCTGCCCGGGCGGCACGCGGCCCGACACGGCGTCCAGCTCCGCCACCTCGGCGTCGCTCAGCCGCCAGCCCAGCGCCCCCGCCAGCTCCGCCAGCTGCCGCTCGTTCTTGGCGCCCGGGATGGGCAGCGCGCCCTTGCAGATGCACCAGTTGAGGGACACCTGGCGGGCGGGGGGTGGAGGGGATGGTGGGGGGACACACAAAGCGGGTGGTGGGGCGCAAGCGGTGGGGAGGGGATATAGGGTATGATATGGGGGGGGAGCGCCGGCGCTGCAACCGCGTGGCTTCACCTCCGCCCGGATTGACCTCCCCTTACACCTTGTTATCAAAACGCACCCAGGCCCCTGCTGATCCCCTGCCCTCTCCTGAGCGCTCCCTCGCCCTAAGCCTCACACGCCTCCGGGCTCCGGGCCCCCGACCCCGCCCCCCCCGCCACACCCCTCACCTGCGCCATGGTCTTGCCCCGCTCCTCCGCCACCGCCCTCACCGCGTCCAGCACCGGCTGCACCTGCCGCAGCCGCAACTCGCCGTACACCAGCTGCCGGGGGCCGCCGGGCTTGGCGCCGCCGGCAGAGTACTTGCCTGAGGAGGGACGTGGCGGCACGGTGTGGGGTCGTCGTGGTGGCTAGCAGGTGGCCGCCGACCGGCGGGTGGGTGGGAGTAGAAACCCAAGATGCCGCGGACTGCCGAGTGCCGACCCGGAGGCGGCTGCTGGTGCCGCCGGCCGGGTGCGGAGCGGAACTGGGAGCGGCGGCGCGGCGCGGCGCACGAGCGAGGCAGTGGGGCTGGTGGTGTGGGGCCCGGCGGTGAAGCGCGTGGAAGTGAGAGGAGCGGGGAGGCGGATTCCGAGGACTGGCCGCTGGGCAGATGATACCGCCGCCGGGCTCACACGCCCCGCCCATGTCCGTATCTGCCCCCCACCCACCCACCCCGCCTGCCATCCCTCGCACTGCAGCCGTCCCCGCCATCGCTGCCGCGCCACTCCTCATGGTCCCAACCCGCTCCAGAGGCCCACCCCCCGACCGCCGTTCCTCCTCCTACTGAGTATGCGATTCGGTGTCCGCGACGCGATCCGTTTCCCTTTCTTTATTACC
>LSYV01000023.1:227310-240620 GCA_001584585.1 Gonium pectorale | reverse complement strand
GGGCTTCCGGGCAGGGAGGCGAGGGTTGAGGGCCCCAAGAGCGCGGGACAGCTCCATTCATGCGGGTGCACACCCTCCCGATAACCCCCCACGCTGCACGCGCTGGACAAGATGTTCTTGCTCACCTACGCCCATACCCATGGCCACGTCAGCGCCACACAGCCCCTCCATTTGGCAATCCGAATCGCACATTCCGCGCCCGCACCGGACCCTACACCGATCCCCGTTCGCATCCCCGCCCCCGGCGTCCTCGTTCACCACCAACCGCACTCCACAACCCGCCCCCGTGCCCCGCATCTCACGCACCCCACCCCGCCACAAGACGCCAAGACCGCCACAAGTTCGTTTATTGAGTATGCGATTCAGTGTCCGTGACGCGACCCGTTGCCCTCCTCCTTTACCCCCACCCCGCACCTGGTTGGACGCCAGCGGCACGCCGCGCTGGCCCAGCTTCCGCACAGCGCCCCGCACGCGCTCGGCGTTGAAGTTGGACACACCCACCGCCGCCGCCAGCCCGCTGTTGGCCACCTCCGCCAGCCCCTCCAGGTAGGCGTCGTTGCAAAAGTACTGCGGGCCGTAGCCGGGCCTGCGGGCGAGCGGTGTTGAAGGGAACTGTGTGGGGGGCTGCCTCTTTGGGGGGGGTAGGGTTGAGAACGGTGGCGCGTGGCGGGGTGTGGCGGGTGGGGGGATCGGGACTAAGGGCTCCAACGCCCGCCAGCGCCCGACTGTCGGTCGCCTCCCCCCCCCCACACACACCACCACCACACCTTCATATCGCCGCCCCATGCCGCTGCGCCCCATCGCGTCTCCCAACAGCCCCCAGCCCAGCACTGGTGCCGGCCACACCCGGCATCCGATCCGTCCCCGCGATCGGTCCACCGCGGCACCACCGCGACATCTGCGTGAAACAACCACACGCCCTCGCCCCCGTGTGCTGCATGCGGAGACGAATGCTTGCGGGAGGCACGGCCGCGCGGGCCTCCAGCCGCAGCCGCAGCCGCCCACCCGCCCGTTTCCAGACCCCCAACCCGCACCACACCAGCCGTCGCCCTACCCTCAATGGAACCCTAGCCGCACCCCACCCACCCCGCTCCCATCCCCACCCCCACCACCCCTCCCCGACAACCACCCCCACGGGCCCCCAGCCTCTCGGCGCTGTGCTCCCCCCACCGAACCCCGCCATCTCTGCGGCATCGCAGGAACAGCAGCAGCAGCTTCGAGAGCAGCACATCGCCCCTCGCTCAACCCCACCGCCATCGGGTTTGGGGCTTCTGTTCCCCTCATTACATACACACGCCTTCTCTGCCTGCCTGTCTCACACCGTCATGCATAGATCTTATAGATCACATAGAACACACACACCACCTCTGGAGCTGGGTCCTACAACGACACCGTCCCTTTTGTGCGAACGCTCGTCATATGCATCGTTTCGTTTCGGCACACACATCACATTAAACCCCCCAAGAGCGAACGCCGTCCCACCAGTGCTGCATGTACAGGCCCATGCTGGGGACGCCTAGCCGCGCCAGGCTGGCCTTGGCGCCCAGCACCACCGAGGCGGCCGTGAAGCGCCACGGCAGCGGCGCGAACTTGGTGGCCACCACGGGGGCGGGCGAGCCGGGCGGCGCCTCGCGCATGAACTCGCCGAGGAACTCCTGCGCAGCGGCGGCGGTGGGAGGGGAGCGGGAGGGAGCGGGAGGGCTCAATGCGGGCGTGTGCTAGCAGGCGGGCAACCGCATGCGGCATGCCCCAAACACGACACGACATGTCCTTGCGCATGGCGGTGGGCAGGGGCGGAGCGCGAGGAGGGGAGGAGCGGGAGGATGGTGAGACCCGCACGCACTCGCTGAGTTGCTGAGGCCGGCATGGCGAGGAAAGGCGATGGGCGGGTGTGGCGGGGCGGGGCGGCTGAGGGGCATCCGCACGGAGGCTGCCGAGGCAGCACACGGACGCAAGCGGACACGCGAGGGGATTGCCCAACCCCAACCCCAACCCCACCAGTGGCGGACCGCAGCTGGCATCTGCAGGCCCCGCCCCACCCCGCCCCACGTGCTGCCCTCCCTAAAGCAGCAAGGCCCCTTGCGTCCTGCCCCCCCGCGCTCCTCGCCCCACCCATGTCCGCTGCTGCCCGTGTCCCAGCCTCCGGGTTCCTGGTCCTGGCCCTGCCACCGCGATCCCCCGGCTCCGCTCCCCTTCCGTGCAGTGCGTACGCCTCGTTCGTGCGCACCTCACTCTTGCCAAAGCCGTACACCTCGGCGGTGTCGATGAAGGTGAGGCCCGCGCTCATGAGCGCCTGCGTGCGGAGGAGGAGGCGGGGACAGGGGACAGGGGCGAGGGGCGAGGGGCGAGAGGGGTGGGAGGAGCGGTAGGGGCAGCAGGCGATGTCGGTGGGGCGGGTGGGCATCCCGATCCCGTGCGGGCGTCGGGTCCGCGCACAACGCCGAACGCGAACGCGATGGTGTACGGCGGTGTACGACATGCTCACGGCACAGCGTGTGCGCGGCCAACGGGTCGATCGGCGGTCGCGAAAGCAGTCAAAGCCGTGCGCTGCGGAGGGCGGCGGATGCGATGTCGCCGGTTGTTACAGGTGCTGAGACGCGGGACGAGGAGAGGACAGGCCGGCGTCGGGTGTGACGGGCGGGGTGCCACGGCAGACGCTGGTGGGGCAGGTAGGGAAGGGGTGTGGGATGAGCAGGGCGCAGGCCGCTCCAGTAAGGCCCCGCTAGTCAGGCCCCGCCGAGCGCACCTTGTAAGCGGCGCGGCTCTCCTCCTTTCCGTACTCGGTGCCGTAGCCCCAGTATCCGCTTCGGTCGCCCCACGACCAGGCTCCCACGCCCATCACGGGCACGCGCACGCTCGTCTTCCCCAGCGTCGTCATGTCGGAGGGCGCCAGCACCGACGAGGGGGCGGCGGTCGCTAGCACCGGCCTCGCGGCTAGCGAACGCCTGGCGACCGCACGTTGCGCATGGCCCTCGCGAGCGTTGACGGTGCGCTGCGCACGCATTTTGCAGAAAGGATTTAATTAGGTATTTTGTTTGCAGCAGTCAGGGCGCTTGCAAGCGGTCGGAAAGCGTTAATGATGCCGCGACGGTAGGAGGTACCCAGGTAGCAGGTTTGGTCTCGCACGTGAGCGCAGGTTCGAGCGATTCATCCAATGTTGAATTTACCTGTAAGCTTGCATGAGTGGATTTAACCGCAGCACGCCGTACCGCCGTACACGCCGTACACATGCACGACAGCCTGGGGAAGCACTCAAGGCATACCCAGACGTGGTATTGCAAGCACACGCCATCGTCGATTTTGCTGTTTTGACCCAGTGGGCCCAGGCGGCATCTACAAGCCCCTGTACGACTGCCACTGCCCGACAGAGCAGACAGAGCCAAGGGGAAACCGGATTACCTAACTGGACCATCGAAGCTGAAGTATGTCTGGGACTATCAACCCGCTAAGCAAACCTTATGCCGTACGCCTGGTGGAGTGTCCAGCGGATATGCAATGCATAGGCACGGGGTGCGCTGGGGGTTCGTAGCGGGCGCTCGGGGCCGCCCCACACCGTGCGTACCAGCCGACCAGCCAAGGAACAAAGCGTGCAGGTGTATGGCGGACAACCGAGCAAGACGTACTTGTACATAATGGCACGGCCGCCAGCTATGTGCGCCACTTGTGCGCTGCTGCACACAACCAACCGTGAGGTAAGCACAAGCACGGAATGGGAGCCGGCAGAGACACCCGCAATAGACCCGACCCAGGCCGCTGCGCAGGGGTTGCGTGTGAAGGAGCCCTGCACCGCCGTACAGTACGGCGGGGGCCCCACACCCACCACGCAGACCGAGCGAGGGACGTGCCATGCGTACAGCACGAGTACGCGCATACGGCACGGTACGGCACATGCTACAATGCGCTTGCCGGCTTGCGTTTAGGGCCCAGCGCAGCACACGGAGGCCATGCAACAGTTACGTCGCACGGCTCCGTACGAGTGTGCACGTCGCTCGCCAGAAGGTTAAGTCCTACGCAATAAATGCACGTAATACTCTACTCGTTCGTAGCAGATTAGGTAGCCGTACATACGCTGCTGTAGATATGATTAATGCAGCAACAATGACACCGAAGGCGGCAGATAAGAGCCGGACGACATCTTCAGGACGGTCCAACTCCAGGGTATGAAGTCAACTATCCATAGATCATCGACAACTGCCATTATCAGTTACTAAGCTGCATCGGGGGATCCACATCACGCCAGAAGAACGGCGCCAACCCAGAAGTACACCAGGACCATCAAACAAAACACACAAAGCATTCTTTGCCAAGCAAGGAGATGCGGGACTTTGGCACAAAGGACGCCTATTGCTAGGCATTAACCGCGCATGCCAAGTAGGTGCTGCCGCACCATCCTTTGCCGGACTTTGTGCTCCAGTACTCGACCCATCCGCACAGATATAAAGCGTATCGTCGCCGTCATTTCATACGAGAGATGATGCTCAATGGCGTGGACTCCTGGTTGGCCTTCATCAAGCGGAAGCCTCCGCCTGCCAAGGGCCACGCTACAGGCGCCACAGCACATGCGCTGGGAAGCCTGACACAAGAGTGCCCTGTGTGACGCACCGTCAAGCGCCGCATTCAAAGGCGCATGTAGCAAACGGTTGTAGCGGTTTCCGATGATAGGGAATGAGGGCCGGAACAACCTCCACTTGCATCCTCCGAAAGACGATTGTTGTGGAGCCTTACGAGTGGAGCCACTAGTGCTTCCCGACGCGGACGGCGTTCGCGGCGCCATGCAACGAGAGGGGTGCACGCCGATGCCCCTCTCAAGCCCACCAGCATGTGCATGCCGTGCACGTGTACGGCACCAAACTACGAAACCGGATCCCAAAGCGTCAGTCGCAGCCCGACGGCGGACCCAGCCCGAGTCCGTTGCCCGCGCACTAAACGGCGGTTAGTCCTACGTACATGCGCAATCCGTTGATCGGTTGAGACCACGGCGTGAACCCACCGCGCGCCCTCGCATACACCGCACTGCTCGCAGATGCATTCCAAATTCTTAAGCATGCAACTTGCCCTGAGCTCCTTGACGTCTGTAGACGGGACGCGGTCTCTACCACAACCGCCAGCGGCCCCCGCCTCGAACCGTGGCGCCACGACACCACTGGCGCAGGGGGTCGGGGTGGACAGCGTATGGCTTCGCGGGCCCCGCTGCGCACTAACCTGAGGTCCCTTGGCAACCCTTCCGCGCCAACTAATACGCAGTGGGCCCTTCAACGCCTCAAGCCTGCCCGACAAAGCCGCGACAAACAAACACGCAAACCACTTCAGTTCAACCTCTTCAACCCAATTTCCAGTTTTTATGAAGATAGATCAATTGACACGCACACGTAGCTCGGGCCCTCGACGCACGGACGTCCTCCCTTCCCAGCCATGATACAAAGTAGAACCACGCCTTGAATGAAAGCGGCACGGCTTAGGAGAAGAATTGGATGGAGCGACGACGGACTTTGGTGGGACCCGACGACCGACCTGCAGAGCACACATGCAACATGCAAAGGGCGGCGTAAGTGACCCGCGCTTCAAAACCATAACGAACTGCAGCACCCGCAGCTCTTCAGAAGTCCAGAGTCCGGCGCAAAGCCCATACCCGCCACCACCCGCCCGTACCCGCCTAGTTATCGTTCGCCCCACTCCGACATGCCCCTAGCACCCACCCCGCGCCGTCTCATCCCCGACTCCCACCATGCGACCCGCACAACCCCCATCCGCGGCCGCCACTCACCTCCCGCGGCCTGCTTGTCGAGCTGTTGCTGCGCCGCCGCCGCCGCCGCGCCGCCAATGGCCCTCGCCACTAGCGTCTCCACGTCCACCTCATTTGGCAGCTGGCAGAGCAGCTCGGCCATACGCTTGCTCTCGCGGCGGCAGCGCGCCAGCAGGGGCCGGAGCTGCAGGAACAGATACCACATCACCCAGATCCAGATGACGGAGAACAACGCAATCTGCAGCCGCTGCTCGCGCCTGCGGTCACGGATGGGCGAGTGGGTGGGTGAGTGGGGGGAGGGGGGGAGCGGCCAGGGAGGGGCACGGGGCTGCGCTGATTCAGGAACGCGGTAAGTGCGTCGGGCGAAAGCGTGGACCGAAGCGGACCGAGGCGCGAAGGGGTGGGTTGGGGCGGCGTGGTGTGATGGAGCAGGCGGCGTGCCGCAAGGCGTGGGGCGGAGGAAAGGCGGGTGCAAAGCGGCGGCGTTGCGCGAGTGGAAGTGCGCTGAGCTAGCGGGCAAGGAGCGTGAGGGGAGAGCGCGGCAGCAGCGGGGACGTCGGACGCTAGGGGCCGGCCGGCCGCCGGTCCCGCACGCACAGCAAGGAGGGTCCAGGAGGACTGGAGCCGCGTGCCCATGCCTCGCCCTGAACACTGCCGCCGAGTGCGCCAGACGGGTCCTCCGCCGCACCTGAGCCTGTTTTGCACGTCCCCGTAGTACGTTTGGACGAGCAAGTTCTGCGGCAGGCGGCGCGGGGTCGGGCGCGGGGTCGGGCGCATATGCGGGCGGCAGCGCACAGCAGGAGGGCCCCGGCGCTGAGGCCGCTCCCGGCGTAGGGTTCGCACTGGAGGCACAGAGGCCGAGCTGGAGCACCCAGCGAAACTTGATGGGCGGGGCGCCCTTCAGTCGGCAAGATTCGCACTCCTCTGCTTGGGGATCCTCCCGGTGGGCCTCGCACGCAACCCCCACTCCACTCACCAGGCCTCCCTCCATGTCCGTCTCACTGGTGGCCCACACGTACTCAAAGTCAGAGCTGTTGAGGCTGATGGCGGCCGGCTGCTGCACGATCAACGACTCCATGTGGCCGTAGCTCTGCCGCACGAGCACGTCCAGGCCGTTGACCGTCGCCTGCGGGCCGTTGACCGGAGCAGCAGCGGCGGGGGAGGAGTGGTTCAAGGAGCGGGAGCGGAAGCGAGAGCGGGAGGGAGCCTGGGGCACGGGTCGGTTGCGGCCAACTTGCAGGGGGGGAGTGGGGCGGCCGGTGCATGCGCAGTGCACGGGCGGACCGCAGGCCTAATGGCCGGGCAGGATGTGGGGCAGGGGGCTCTGGGGCGACTCGTGGCGGCAGCGGCACGGGCACCCCGCTGCACCACACCGCTGTCATTTCATGCACTGCACGCACCGCACGGCACTCGCACGGCATGGCACGGCACGGGGCGGCCCTCCTGGAGCGCCTTGCGCTGCCCGCCCTCGCTTCTCACCGAATAGAAGGGCGAGTCCTCGGGCTGGCATTCGTCCGGCTCCGCCAGGCAGCCGCGGTAGTGGTCTGGCGGGACGGGGGACGGGGGAGCGTGCGGTGGGAGTGCCAGCGGCGGTGGCGGTGGTGGAACATGCATCGTCACACAAGCCTGCTTTCATGCAGCAGCCTTGGGCGGGTGCGCGCTCAGGCGGGGAGGCAAGGAGGCTCTGGCTTGCCGCTGCTCGCACGGGCGCAGAGGCCTGCCCTGGGGCCTGGGCTATCAGCTGGGTGCGGGAGTGGGGGCCGCGTGGTCCGCCCGCGGCGCCCGTTACAGTACTCACAGATGAGCTGCGCGGGTTTGGTCTCGCCCCCGAACAGCACGCCAGTGTGGACGAGGCGGAAGTGGTTGTCGGCGACCAGGGCGGGATCATTCTGCGGGTTGGGGGTTTCGGTCGATACAACCAACAGGACCAGGAGGGATGCGGCGCCGCACAGACGGCCATTAATCGGCGCTGGCCACATCTGAGACCCCTCTCACTCCCGCCCTGGCGCCTTCCAGCTCCCGCCCCAGCGCCACCTCCACGCCCACAAGGGCCAACAAAACTCTCTCTTCCCGTCCCGCCTCTCCCTTCCGCCCGACGCTTGTGGACCCCGGGTCCCTCGTCTGCTTGCCCTTGTCTACGTTTCCGCATCGCTCTCGAGCAATTGTCCCCCCGGCGCGCAGCTTGCCCGCTGTCAAAGCTTTAACTGTTGCCGGTCTCAGAAGCACCACATGCTGCAGCCCCAGCCTGTGCCCATCACTAGTGTACCCCTCCCAGCCAGCCGTCCTCACCTTGTTCCCAAACAGCATGACCGTGTACTCGGTTTTCAGCCTCTCCAGCTCCACACTCAGGATCGACTTGAACGCATCGATGGCCGCCCAGCTAGTCGCGCTGCACAGCTCCTGCGGTTGGCGTCACAACAACATTCGGTTGTTAGTTTTGTACGCCGCGGCGCGGAACCGCACGTCCAGTCAATCCCCGTACAGCCGACAGTCAGAGCGACGGGCAACGGGCCGCCCGTCGCCTCCCCCGCCGTACACGCCGTACCAGCGTGTAGTACAGCGCGCGGTGGAAGCGGATGACAAAGGTGTGCACGATGTTGAACGTTGCCACTGACGCGTCCATGCCGTGCATCATCTGCTCGCCCGCCACGCTGACGGCGATCAGCAGCAGCGCCCAGCCCAGCACCGGCAGCACCAGCATGAGCGGCATGTAGCGCGACGGGACCAGGTTGCGCCGGCCGGTCGCGGGGGCGACCTGGGGGGCGGGGTGAGTAAGGTAGGGGCGGGTTGGGGAGTTTGGGACCTGGAGGCGGGCAGGCCGCGGCGCGTGCGGGGATGGTGAGGCCGCGTGTTGGGGATGGTGAGGGCGCGCAAAACGTGTTGGAGTGGAAGGGAAAACGGCGCAACGCAAGTTGGGTCGTCGAGAAGCGCAACGCGGGCGGGCGTCACACTTGGGCCACGTCGTTTGACGCAGCGGTCGGAAGACAGCGTGGAGGGGGGCCGCCCAGTAGCCCACGGCCCACGCAGACCTGCCCAGTCGTACCGCACTCCACGCCAGCCGGGCACCACCACAGCACCGCCCATCCCCAACGTGCCACCCGAGCCCGGCCCACCCGGGCACCGGCCCCGAGGCCCCGCTCCCCCCTCACCTTGTTGCCTCGCAGCCACCTCGTGATCAAGCCCCACACGCGGCCCCGTGTGCCGACGGGGCCTAAGCCCGAGAAGCTTTGACCGCGGTTCGAGGCGTCGCCGTCCGTGCTCTTGCGGAAGTGAAACCGGATGCTCGACCAGGCGCCGCCACCAGCGCTGCCGGCGCCCTCGCCCTTGCCGCCGCCGGCCTTGTCCTTGTCCTTGCCGCCGCCGTCCACGCCGTCGTTCGGCGCGCCGGGGGCGGAACCGCGATGGTCGCCGACGGTCGCGTGGCGCCGCAGCCAGCCGTCGTCCTCCTCCTCCTCGTCTTCCGCCTCCAGGGTGATGGACATGAGCGCGAGGCCGCGCGTGAGGCCCACCGGGATCTGGAGGAAGACGCCGTACAGATCGAAGCGCGAGCCCGCAAACTGCCGTACTCGAACCGTCGCGGCGAGCAGTGGCACGGGATGCGGAGAGGAGGAGCGCGGGTTGGGGGTGTGTTGGACAAATGCGGCTCCGGCGAAGGCCTACTGGGCGGAGCGACGGGGCCCTCGCAGCGCGCAAACACACATACACACCGCCCAGCGGAGCGTCGACGCACTGCCGTCTGGGTTATTCGCTTGCCTGCTTGCTACCTGTATGCCAGCTGTTGTTTTAGGCACGCCGTCCCTCACGTAAGCCACCAATAGCACCCCAAGTGCACCGCCTCCCTCCCTGCTCCGATCGCCCCCTCATGCCGCCCGTAGCACCCCGCACCACCTCCCCGCTCCAACCCCCGCTACCACCGCCGTACTTGTGCCGTGAGTCTTCGGCGCTCACCCTGCCAGACTCACCGTCCCCGTACCGCCGTATACTGTACGTTGTGGATCAGCGCCGTACATGCCTTCCAATGTTCCGCACTCACCTTGCCAGCTACGTACCACATGTAGAGGGCCGCCAGCAGGCTGAGCACGCAGCCCTCCGCCAGCAGGATGCCCAGCTGCTGCACGTAACCCGCCTTCAGCTCGCCGGCGGTGATCTCCACCAGTGCGTCCAGCGCGCGCAGGTAGGCGGGGAACACCGCAGTCACGCCGTTGGCCTGGCCGTCGGGCGGGAGGGCCAGCGGCGGGGGTGTAGTGGGTTTAGAAGGCATTCTCAATAGAGATGCCCGGGCAGGGGGGGGAGGCGCGGAGCGTGGGGAGTAAGCAGATCTCTCACAGCCCTTCCACCTGAGAAGCTGGGGGCGCGGTGCGCATAGCGGCGGGTGGGGAGCTGGGAGGGGTGGGTGGAGCGGAGGAAGGGCGAGGGTGTGGGCGCGCAGCGCCGTAGCCTCGTCCACAACGCTAGTACCCGTACTCCACCAACACGTGTGGGGCGCCGTACGGCCCATCCTGCCGTACTCACCCGCATGAAGCGGTACGACGACCATGCCGTGAAGTTGACGCCCCTCTCCGACAGCAGCAGCCCCTGCTGGTACACATCCAGCGCCTTTGTGACGTACAGGTTACCCAGGTCCCACAGGCCCATCTTCACGGTCACCCTGTCGGTTATGTTCAGCGACGCCGCGCCATCGTCGTCGGGCAGGCCGTCCGATGGCGAGTAGATGTCGTAAAACAGGGTGACGTCGAGCTCGGGCGCGTCCCAAATGCTCTTCAAGGGAAGGGAGCGGATTGGGCCGGAGACGGGGGCCTGTTGCAGAAGGCTGCCTTGTCCCAAGATGATGGCACCATTATTGGCGCCCGGTGAGCGGGCGCGGTCGGAACCCGGCATTCAGGCGCACGGAGCGCGGGGCGGATGCAGAGCCGGTAAAAGCCATGTGAGCCCCACAACCCGCGGCCCACAACCTGCGGCGCCGCGGGTGTGAGGCCGCTTGCGCCGACAGCCCGGTAAGTCGACATCCGAGCCGTGACAGCCAGCTAGGGCCCGCCCTCTGCGCATGGGCGCTGCTCATGTGGGTAACGTATCACCCTGCCGAATGCGCAGACAAGGACCGCAGCCGGCACACTGCGAAGCGCGGAACGGAGCTGGCCGCCCCCTCACTAGCCCAGACCCCCCGCACCGTTGCAACTGCAAACGCTTGGCGAGGCAACGGTTACTGACGAGCCATCGCGGGCAGGGGCCAAACCCAACCTGAGCCGCCGGGCCTTGCCTTGGCCCACAGTCTCACCCGCAGTCCGTACTTCGTGTCCAGGCGTCGCAGCTCACCCACTCCAAGGTAGACTCCGTGGTGGCGATGCTGTGGTGGAGGGGGTTTAAGAGATAAGGTTTGATTAGAACGGGCGAAACTGGGAGCACGCGACGGTGGGGAAACGCGTGATCACTGAATCGCAATGGGGCCCGATGATTGGGGCCGAAACTGAGGGCTTCGTTGAGAAGGTTTTGCATATCAGCGGGCTGGGCGCCGGTAGCATTCTCCCACCCTGGTACTGGCATGTGTGGGGTCGGGGCTGAGTGGTGAATGAGGCGGTGGTCCAGGCGGGGACGCGAGGCAAAGAACGCTGGCGTGCGGTCGGTGGTGGGGGATGGCTAGTGGGTAGAGGCGAGGCAGCATGCCCATGCCGCACAAGAGCCGCAAACCAACACAACCCAGCCAGGCACGCCCGCGGCCCCGCACCTTGAACTCCTCGGTAGTTGCTAGCAGATCTTCGAACTGTTCACGTAGTCTCTCGTCTCGGGGCCCCTTAAAGACCCGCAGCCCGGGCACGTACCAGCTGTCGGCCAGGAATGAGTCCAGGACGCGTGCGCGGATCGCCATCTCGTGGGCTCCGCGACACGCCCAGGCTGTGGGTGGGGGTGGAGGTGGGGGTGGAGGTGGGGGTGGGGGTGGAGGTGGGGGTGGGGGCGGAGGTGGGAACAAAGAGTCAGTGGCGGCCAGGGTAAGAGGAGGCCGAGGTGGGGACGGGGAGGGGGAAGAGTCAGTGGCGGCGAGGGTAAGAGGAGGTCGAGGTGGGGATGGGGAGGGGGAAGGGTCAGTGGCTGCGAGGGTAAGGAGGAGGCATTGCCCTTCACAAGCTGGGCGGTGGGCGGAGGCCGGGGGCCGGGTGGGGGTTGGGGTGTTATTCAGTGGGCAAGCTGAGCTAGTAACGAGGGATGGGGGGGGGGAGGTGGCGCAGCCACAAGGCACGGGAACGCGTGAGCGGGACAGCGTCAGCGGGCACCTCCAGCAGTGAAGCACCAGGCAGACTTGACAACCCAGACCAATAACCAATTCCGGGATCCCTAGTGGCTACGCAGAGCTGACGGGGGCTTGGCCCTTTCAGCTAAAGCCGCTTAGTGCTCACAGCAGCGCGTGCTGCGGCGGGGGATGGGCCGACACAGTTGTGCCCGTGGTCAAGGCGCGGCACCCTCCCGGGCCAACCCCTGCCGCTCCCTCCACTCCCCTGCAACCCCACCCGCCACTGCCCGGTGCTCACCCGCATTGTTCAGCACCTCCAGGTGCTGCAGGTCCAGCCCCGTTCGGCTGAGCATCAGCACGAAGGCCGCCTGGCGGGGCGGCAGGCGAGGAGGGCGATGGGGTAAATGGGCGCCGCGAAGCGTGCTCACTGGAGGCTGCCTCACTGGGGCACATGCGTGTCAACACGACCCCGGTCGCAGCGGGTGGTAGGGACCTAGGGGGTGGTGTCATCTCGGCCTCTCGGGGGGGAGGGTGGGGCAGGGGCGGCGCCGCAGCATCGGCCCACAAAACTGCGAGCCATGGGGAACCATATGTGCGGTGCGAGGCGCGTTTGGCCCACTTGCGGGTGGCCTTTGCCACGTGTAAAAGACATGGCCCTTTGCGAGGTGTGAAGCGCCCGTCCGGTCACACGTTTCACGCCCGGGGGGGGGGGACACGAGGGAAGGAGGTAGCGCGCAGTCCCGCACGTCCTTCCAGGGGCTACCCAGAGGCAGCGTGTAGACCGGCGTTATTGAGGGACAGCAAGGTGGTGCATGGTCCGCATTCCCGAGTCCTGCCGACTCACTGTGTGCGCCAAGGCGAGTACGGCGGACAGAACCACGGCATGGATCTTGATGTTCGTGTACGGCAGCATGGCCTGCGAGGCGGCGGTTACCGTGGCGGAACGGGGTGATCGGGATGGGCCAAAAGCGTGCAAAGTTTTGGGTCCGTGATAGGGGGCATGCTCCCCCACCCGCATACTAGTGTGTGGTGGGGCGGGCCGTTAGGGCGGGGGCATGCGCGTGACATACTCATGATGCTACTAAATACATTCGCACCATGTAAATCCATACATATACAAACGTACACATACGTATCTGGCACGCACACACATACGTGCACATGCGTTTCACCCGGTGGGTGTGCGTCCCAAGGTTGCAGCCGTGTAGTGTGCAGTCGGGCACAAGGCGCAGGAACGGCCGACAGGCGGGACACGCATGCGGGAGTGTGTATAGGGGGCGTGTGTATAGGGGGCGTGGGGGGGAGGGCGATGGGGGCGCGCGTGGGGGGGAGGGCGATGGGGGC
>LSYV01000023.1:197773-217074 GCA_001584585.1 Gonium pectorale | reverse complement strand
TGTTACGCTCGAACTCCACATAGCTGATCAGGTCCACGGGACCGCCCGCCGCGTTGACTCCCAACGACCGGGACGTGTGGTCCTGCTCGCGGCTGTAGATGGCGAAGCGCTCCAGTGGCCCCGGGGAGCGCGTCTTGGCGCCCTGCGCGAAGAGGGGGGCGTGTGGGTGCATGTTGAGGTGTTGGAGTTTGGGAGACAGGGGTTGATATGAGCGGGCCGGACGCCAGAAGCGTTAGCATGCAAGTGGGGAATGCGAGAGTGTGTGAGGGGACCTGCAAGTGCGAGTGCGGGCGGGTGGATATGCGGTGATGCCGTACATGCGGCGGCCAGCCTACGTGGCACCGCCCGCGACCGGAGGACGGGACGCACCTGTAGCTGCGCGTATCCGGACTGGTATGAGCCCTGGACGTCAATGAGGAATGACGAGTAGAGGATGATCATCACTGCGGGTGGGGGGGGGTAATGAGGGAGCTCAAACGGTTGAGCAGCGTTGACACCAGAGAAGCCCGAGGCGCACGCCGTCCCGTTCCCATCCGTCGGAGTGCTCAGGGGGCCACAAGAGATGCGAGCTCCTTGGGCTCTCGACGCTTGTATGGGGGAGCACTCGTATCCGCGCAAAGCCCTCCGACGCGGGTCCTCATCGGGGGAGCCGTAGCAGCTGCGTCATGCAAAAGCCTGTTGTGTGATTCCACTCGGCCCCGAGACCGCAGGGCCCCACCCACCCACCCTCTCCATACATGCCCCCCTCCCCCTCCCAAAGCCCAAAGGCCCGCGGGGCTGTTGTCGTACTTGGATCCTGTGGCAGCTGAGTCATGCCCGACTTTATAATGATCTCGCTCAGCGCCATCGCGTCGGGGTCCACCGTGTCCTCGTCCAGCCAGCGCCGCGCGCAGCGGGCCGCGATCTCCACCTCCCGGGCGTCGCTGAACTTGTATACCCGCTTGGTCTGGCGGCTCAGGTCGAGGTCCTCCGTCCTGCGGGCCGCCGCGGGCGACATAGGAAGAGGCGCGGCGAGGTCGGGACGGCGTGGAGAGGCGCCACGAATTGCGACGGCCGATGTGCCACGCAAAAGTACGGCACCGTGCTGCGGTACGGCTGGCGCGTTGGCTGGCCTCGGCGTGGCTGTCGTGGCTGGCAGGGGCCGCTACACGCCAGGCGCGAGTCCACAGGCCACCGAGCGGGTGCACGACAAGAGCAAAACACACACGCCCTGCATGCGCCATAGGTTCAAGCGTACGGCATGGTTGCGGCATGGTGTACGGCACACACCGCAGCCCCGGCCGCAGCACCCTTCCAGCTCGGCTCACATCGTCCCACAGCACCCCACCTGCGCCCCTCTCCCCCTTCTAGATCCCCACCTGAATCGGTCCGCCACGAAACGGCTGAAGTAGAATAGCCGCGCGTGACACGCCAGAGCCCCCACCAGTGCCGCCGGCGCCAGGCCGACCCACAGCGCCAGCGTCATGTCGCACGCGAAGCCGTCCCGGGCCGTAGTGAGCCGGTCACGCACGCCCCCCGTCTTGCCGCCGAATACGAGTACGGCAAGCATGCCGCTGCTGTATAGAACGGCGGCGTATGCGCCGCAGCGGGCGTAGTTCAGCGGGCGGTGGATGAATGGGACCTGTCGTGGGATGCGGTGTTGAAGTGGAACGACGCATACGACGAGCGTAAGCGCGAAAGTGATGGTGTTATTGTAGGACCCAGCTCCAGAGGGATTCGAAGGGGTGATGTCCCTGCATGTTAGTTCGGCGGCGACCACCACCGTAGCGGTGTTGGTGTGTACGGGTTTCGGGGAACAAATGGAGATCTGCGAATCAAGGTCGGCCCCACATGCCCACAACAGGCTCTCGGCAGATAGAGACTATGCGGATCGGAGCCTGTTCTGGCGCCCCAAGGGGCCGAGGCGATTGGCGTCACGGCCCGTACTCACCCACTTCACAGTGAGGTAGTTGAGGAGCGAGAATATGATGACGTACAGTATGGAAAGGTACCGCACGTCGTTAACCGTCACGCTGGCCAGCGTTGCGATCGTTATGATGATGAAACCAATGCCCTCCACTGCATGTGACAGCGACGGCACGTTGGGCACGGAACGCGCGTCAGCAGTTCAGGTGCGACGAAGAGTCGAGCACGGAGACGCGGGCATGTCTGATGTTGGCTATTGGGGTCTAGGTGCGTGCAAGCTCTGCGCGGGCGGTGACAGTCGCCTGCAGGATGTCCCCTGCCCAGACCTAACAGCTGCAGATCCAACGGCCTCACCCTGGCCACCTTCCCACCGACCAACCCGACTACCCAAGCCCACCTTTGGTGTTGTTGATGGCCATGAAGTTGCGCGTGAGGGGGTTGAGCTCCATCTCGCTCACCTGCGCGACGGTGGAGTAATTTGATTAGTCGTTGGGAGTTTGACTGCTGACGGTTGGAGGTTGGCGAGCGGGCCCCTAGCTGGCGCCTGGTGCTCCGCGCCTGGCGGTGTGCGGACCGGTGCGGCCAACCCAACCCATTCCCGGCCTTGAGGCCTTGACTCACCAGCATGGCCCCGGCCAGGAACACAAACACCACAATGGCCACGCCAGACGTGAACACGTGCACCAGGTGGGGCATCGACCAGCAGTCTGGGGAGGGGGGTCGACGCGCAGGGGCGTGGATGATGGGGACGAAGGGTCTGACGTTATGAGGACGGGCTGTGATATAGCGGGGTGCTGGGCGGGGGGATCGGACCGGAAGGAAGGACAGGACCCAGGAAGGCCAAGCAGCGCAGCCTGCTCGGCATGCCGGCATGCGCAGTGGAGCGACGCGCGCTGCGTACGCAGGCACCACACCGGCGCCGACGACACCGCAGAGGATGCCCTGCGCCAAGCCGGTCGCAGGGCGCCAGCCCACCGCGCCCAGCCAACATGGGAGACCCGTGGGTCGGGCCACGAAGTGCGCGGGGCCCCGGCAGCCCGCCCGCTCATCGCCGGCCCCACCCCTTCCCGCCGCTCCACAAGCATCTGCGATGGCCCTCGGGCAGCTCAGCAGCTCGGGCCTCGCCCCGGGGCGCGAGGGCTGACACCTCATCGCCGCTTCTGCCGGCCCCCCGCCGGCTGATGGCGCCCACCAAGCCACCTTGATGGAGCCCGAGTGCTTGGGCGTCCGGGAGTGGCACCAAGGCCATGGGCGGGTCGGCTGACCCAGGCGCATCCCACACGCACACACATGGGCTGCCGGCTTGGTTCTTTTTCCGTTGTCTGCTTGCCTGCCTCGCTCACACTGTCACACAATAGATCTTCTACATCATGTCGAGCACACACACCCGCCCTTCGGCCCGACTGCACTCCCCCAGCCCCGGTTCCACCCCAGTCGCGCTCACACTCTTGCGGAAAGACGAAGTTGAAAAACTTGACGCCCTTGGGCACTGCGGGGTACGGGTGGGGTGCACGGTGGGAGAGGGGGAGGATCCATCCTTGCAACCAAGGCGTGCCGTGGCCTCCCTGGGGAGTAGGGAACCGGAACCCGTAACGCGGCAAGACAGACGCATCAGGTTCTTCGAGCGGCAGGGCGACCTTTGGGTCTTGGGATCCGGCCTTGGGTCTGTGGATCCATTTCCTCCAGCTTAAGATTTAGAGGCTACTGCCCTGGGCCTACGATTCTGCTAGCCCCACAAGTGTATGTGTGCGCCCCAGGGGAGGACTCCCCTGCAGGCGTTACCCTGCCCGCCGCTTCCCAGGCGCCGCCCGCCCTGGCCGCCCTCCGCCATGCCTTCAACACCAGGACGGCCGACGTCTCGGGCCGCGGGACCCTTCCCATTTCAGTACAAGGGGTGCGTGCGGGCGGGCGCTGTGTTGCCGGGGACCTCCACGCCAGCGGGTCTCGGCAAGCGGGCCCCGGCAGCGGGCCATCGCGGCTTAAGGACCTTGGGCCCAACCCGGCCAAGCTACCGCCCAACCGTTGCCGTGCTATGCGTTACTAACCGTCAAAGTAGTTGCAATCCAGCGCCACCAGCAGCAGCGTCAGCGATGTGATGTACAACACCTGTGGGAGGAAGATGGATTGCGACGTGCCAGTTGGGCCGCAGACGAGCATGTGGAGGTGCGACTGCTTCGAGCTGACTGCTACCCTCGGCTCCTAAGGATATGTGCGGATCAATCAGTACCGTGGGGTCATCGAGGCGCCATGCCGAGCACCACGCCAGGACTCCCCCTCGCACGCGCTCGCGGACCCACGCGCCCCTTCCGAACACCCATTTGCAGCATGCCTTCCGCCCAACCGACTTCCACCAACCTACACCAACCGCACGACATCCCAATTATTCACCCTGGGGCTGCCCCACCATCCCCCCACTCCCCACCGCCACCGCCGCCACTCCCCACCACCACCACCCTCCCTCCGCCTTCCCCTTCGTGGTCCGCCCCGCCCAGCACCGCTCCTCACACACCCCTTGTCGTACGCCGTCGTACCTGCGTGAACACCACGCCGTACCAACGCAGCCAGTGCATGGTGAGCGGGTGCGGTATGCGGTTATTGGCGAGGCAGTACGCCAGCCAGGTCGCCAGGGCCACGCTGATGGCCAGCAGCGACACAAACGTGTACAGCAGCGCCAGGTAAAATGTGTAGCCATTGGTGGACAGGAACTCCCCTAGGCGCTGGAAGGAGACGACGCGCCAAATCCTGGGAGGGGCAGTGAAGAAGGTAAACGGGTCACGAGGGAGGCAGGGGCGGAGGCAGCAGGCAGCGTGCGGGGGACGGGAGACGGGGGTGTAAAACGCAGGGGAGGTGAGGGCGAGCGAGGTGGTGGATGGGTGGGGACGGGGGTGGGGTGCGGACGGGGTTTTGGGAGGCAAGGGAAGACCCGGAGAAAGCAGGGGAGATGCTGTTGGTCCAAGCAGGCAGGCCCCGCGCCCCGGCATCCCAAAAACATGCCGTACACCCGTGGCACACGCCGCGCCGCCCCGTCCTTACAAGCTGTCCGCATTGATGTCCCATCCATAGTGCGGAACCACCTGTGGAGGGGAGGGGGGAGGGTGCCATGGTGGCTCGGCCTGAGGCGGAGGAAAACGTCCTGCTTATGCGAAGCCCTGCGGCAAGGCGACTGCTGCACCTGCCGAGCACGGACCCTTAAAGCGCAGCCTGCCTCAGCGCCGTACGCCCCCTTGGACCACAGCGTGGCGCTTAGCAGAGTTGTGAAACGGGTGGCAACGTTGGTCATCCACCCCATCCCCCGCTCCGCTCAGCTCCCGTCCTTGTTGCTCCCCTCCGGCGCAGGCGCAGTGTAGGCGGACGAGGTTGGGCACGGCCACGGCACGGCACGGCCCCCCATCGGCGGCCGCCACTCAAGACGACCACACGGCCATAACGCCTCCGCGCCGCGGCATTAGTCCGAACCGCCGGCGGGCTTCCCTTCGGAAGCCTTCCGAAATATAAGAACTCCCATAGGACAGCCCCTCCGTCCCTCTCCTTCCCGGCCGCGCCGCCGCCCTTGCAACGCCGTTGTATATGTGCCGGTGGCGCCTCGCCGCCGGCGGAAGACACGGGAGGCGGTGGCGGCCGAACAGGCCAGGTGGATACCCTGCGCGATCCATGGGCCAGCCCGCGCCCGCTGTGCGCTGCCCCCGCCAAACAGGCGCCCCACTGCCCCAGAGCCCCAGCCCGCCAGAGCGCCCCACCGTGAGCAGCCAGAGCTGTAGGCTGTTCAGAAACAAACGGACAAAGGCGTACTTGGGGCCCGTGAGCGGTCTCTCCTTGCCTATGGTGTAGAGCACCTGCGGGGTGGGAGGATGTGACCATTATTACTTATGGTGGAAGGGCAACCACGTCCCCAGAGGCGCCGCCTCCGATCCTCCGCCCACATCGCCAAGCTACTTCAGCTCTTCGGCAGCGGACCGGACGGGGCCATTCCATAGGCGCCCTTGGCGAGGCAGCGACCGAGTTGCGCACGGGCTGCCGTGCACGCAAGACTTGGACTCACGCTGAAGAGCTTATAAAGCCATGTGCGATCTTCAAAAATTTCGCCATCCTCCCCGGGGGCAATTGCGCTGCATCGAGGAGGCGTGCAGGTCAGGGTTGCGGCCCACGCAGTAACTCCAACCAGGAAGCTACACACTTACGCAAGGTCCAAGTTTGAGCCGCCACCACCTGATGAGCCCAGGCTACTAACGGACGCAGGCATCTGACCGTTCCTTACGAGGACACTCTCCTGAGATCAGCTGGCTGGCGCGGTCATTGCGCGAAGAACGTTCAATTCCAGTAGAAGGATAAGGCCGGGCTGGAGCAGCCTGAGTGAGAAAGAGGCAACACTACTACAGCAGCAGAGCGCAGCATTCTTCAACTCTGCCACGAGCTAATACACTTTATTTTGCTGTGTTTATGCCACCAAATGGGGCGGAGGGACGCGTGGCCTGGTCAGGCCGAGCTGGAGCCACCAAACACGCCTGCTTTGGGTTCAATTGGACACATGCATCCGCTATAGTACTCTATAAGAAGCAAAACGCAGGCCGCGGAGCATGCACGCTGTGCCGTTCAGTATCTTGACCAAGTGTAAGACAGAAGAAGAAACGGCTGGCAGTACCAGTACTTCGCCACAGGCTTCATGCTTTCAGACAAGGATCCCGTTATCCGTACTTGGAACCCTGGTCGCCACTCAGTCGATAGAGCTCGGCTCGCCTTTACAGCCTGCTAATCAAGCTTTTACTGTTGTGGAAATTGGCACATTGAGAGTTTAATTAGTTTGTTTGTTGTTTGTAAACGCGCGGCTCGTTGTGCCTGACGTAAGCCGCGCGGCCGCAGTCAAGACTCCCCAATTGTTCTGAGTGCCGTGTTCCCAGTACCACACGAAATGTATGGACGGCTCCCGGTTATAAATCCAACTGACAGAGAAAACCAACCGCAAAAACAAAGCGTTTTCTTGCACTTATCCATGGAATCTAAAGCTGAGGAAGAAGGCAAGCCCGTGATTATGTTAGCCATTCCAGGGGCTGGCCATGTTGGCTCGTGTCGTCCATGTCGGTCAGGTCGTCGCTCATTGTTGAGATGCTCAATGCTGCGAACACTGGAGCCATAGGGTATGAATCCACAGGACTTTCGTCAGTCTATTTTAGCAGCCAGTGCGTGGCCTCTCCTATTGCTGCTCGTCCGCTGCTCGTCCAGCCGTGTCCACGTCGAGAGTTATGCAGTCCGCTTGCCTTCCTGCAGCCCCACGCCCGCCCGATATTGCTGCTTTGCGACAGCTCAGGTTGCCCAACGACTCCTACCAGGTTGACCACGTGACCTGCCTCTCACGCCCCTGCTGCCGCTCCTCATAAAGGTCATACTCAGATCAGCGCGACACTGAAAACAGGGAGTACCGAAACACCACGCCCATGACAGCCCCGGGCCATAGACTGTATCTACAGTAGCAACAGCTTCGTGTCGGCGAATGCGCACGACAGTCTGGACAGGCATCAGTCGTCTCTTGGCAACCAAGAAAGGGCAGCCTCAGACTTGCATGCAGACACCGGCGCGCGTGACTGCCCTGTTCCCTCTTTCCCTGCTCCCTCTTTCTGTGCAGGTTTCCCTGTTCAAATGCCAATGACATGGCGCTTGCTGGCTGGATGAAGCGGGTTAGGATGATAAGGATGATGCGAACTGCTTGACGCACCAGGGCGGTGTGCCCGGTGTGCCGCGCAGGGGCGCGCAGCCCTCTCCGCAGCCGCCATGGCAGCCTCGATAGGGAGAGAGTAGTAGCGGAAGCAAGCGCGCTGCCAGCAGGGCAGCTCAGATGGCGTACGGGCAAACGTGCACAGCCCCTGCTCAGCCCCACCCAATATACGTTACTTGCTGCCGCTCGACTGGTGACTAATAGGTTGTGAGCTCATGCTGTGGAACGAAAGCCTCTCGAGCTCTCTTGCATGTCAACTGCTCCTGAATTGGGGACAGATCCCGGCCGTACTTGCAGTGCTTTGCGAATAGGCCGTGTACGGTCCGGGCCGCATGCGTGTGCGCGCAGGCGTTCGTGCCCTGTCCTCGCCCTGGAAGTTGCAAGATGGCTAGGCGGAGAAACACCTGGTGGACCTCGTCAAAGTCGAGGCGGCCGTGGGATTATGAGCAAGTAGGGGAAAAGCTTCCTTGAAGCTTGGAAAACGGCGGAGCCCCGTGAGACCGTACCGGGGATTTAGGTCATGAAGGGTTGGAACGTATATGTGTACCGCGGCGGATGCATGGGCAGAGGCAACCGGATTGACATGCCCCGCACCCGCACGCACCCGCCCTGATAAGGGGTAGGGGAGCGAGACAGAGAGGCATAACCGTGTCAACCTGTCATGAACCCCAGTGTTTGTTCGCAAGCGGGCACCAAAGTTCATTAGAGAAGCCCCGCTTGGCTTGTGGCGGGTTGAGTCGTGACCGTGCCGGGACCATGAGTTGGCGAGAACTGTGAGCGCCAGCAAGGAACTCAGAGACCGGGCGTCTAGCAGCGGTATGTGCATATATCACGGTATGATCGTGGCCTTTTCCGGTGCAGTTGATGTTGTTTGGGTGGGGCAGCTTTCCAATGCTGACCAGCCAATTGACGCGTTGACCATCGTCAAATGCTAATCAACGACCATGATATTATACACACATATAAGGAACACTACTATTATGAATCTGCACTAATTGGTTATGCGTGGGATGGAGTATGGTGCGGACGGAGACCATACCCAATCCCAGGGGGCTCCGCCCCCCCAATGTCGCTTCGCGGCGGGGGCTCCGCCCAAAAATGGACTACAGACCATGCGGACACTGCGCAGCTCTAAAAAAATTGTCTCAGTTTCCTTTACTGCTCATCTCTGTGCGCTGAGTACGGGCCGTATGCGATGTGCGTGCATCGGCTAGGGGCCAATCTCACAGGAAAAAACTATTCCACGCGGGCCGCATCCACCCGACATACCCAGCCTGCGGACGGATGCTCGCGCCGGGAGGTGCCTGCGGAATATTGGGGTGACGTCCTCGTCAAGACTTGAGCAGGAGGTACAAATACCGTTTCCGCAGGTACGCCGCGCCCTGGGGGACACCTACCAGAAGGTGCGCCACCGCCAGGCCTGTGGGGGGGGGGACCGGCGGGCGATGAGGGGGCCGAGAGGGGGCCTTTCGATGAGAGTGAGCCGGTAACCTGCGGCATTTCCCGTGGTCGGGAGGGGGCGTGTCGCGGGGCAGGCGTAGCGCACGTGGATTACAGGAGCTCAGCAGGGGTGGAGGGGTAGTGAATGGGCCATCACCCAGCGGTGGGGACACGTTGCGGTGATTTGTGTGTACCTAGGAAGGGGGCGGCGGTTCTGCCGTCTCGGCGCCGCATCCCCGCTCGCTGTCCGGATGCCCGCAGCCCACCTCCTTCGCTGACTGAATCCGTTGAGGAGCGCCTATTTTGCCTCTTGCTATTGCTTTTGCCGGGCTCGGCACCCGCCAAACCACCGTCTGCCGAGTGCTCTGACAAGCGCCAACCGCCCACCGCAGATGGACCCGCGCGTGATGCAGTGGTGGGCGGCCCACCGCGAGGGCCGCCGCTACGAGAACTACGTATGTACGTATGTGAACTAGAGCCCGCACCAGCACGCCGCAACCGTCGCTAGCACCGCAACGCCGACACCACTGCCGGCAGCGGCGCCGCAGTCAGCAAACAGCCAGGTCGCAATGACTGCAATCTACGCAGCGGTCCCCATCTGGAACGGCGAGCGCATTCGGGGCTCGCATTGCCCATGCCGGATAACAACTGCAAAACGCTTCCGCGAAGGTTGCTGCCGTGGAATGGTTGCGACTGCGCGCGAGTATAGCTCAGGTTCCATAACCATGCGGATCCACGGTTTACGTACCACCGTTGAGCACTCCATTTTACGTGTCTGCAGTCAAGGTAGGCAGGCGCATGGGCGACGAGGGTCTGGTGACCGCTGGCCGCCGGTGGACTGGTGGCGGAGTCCGTGCTGCCGGAAAAAGATTATGAAGTCGCGCGTGAGCAAGACAGTCTGTGAATGACAGCGAGTTGGAGCCTCCAGGGCTGGGAGGGGATGCGCGTTGCCTCACCATTTGCAGGACTTGTGGCGGGCTCGTCTGCTGGTCTCCGTCGCCCGCCATGCATTATACCCAGCGCCCGCCTGACAATGTCGCAGCTTCGGGTCTGTATGACCGTTGAGGTATCCACCCCTGTTTCTGCGTTCCCTTTTGTCGTGATGCCCGCCCGTGCCTTGTACCAAACCAGCGAGGCTGCCTTCCCCGTTTCTGGTTCTCTTTTTTACAGCGGTCACGTTCGTGCCTTCGAGGTTCCTAGAATGCCATCCAAAGGACTCTGCTCGGGCGCCCCCCGGTCTCCCAGGCTACTCGGGCATCTATTTGGAATGAAACCTCCTTGCAAGCTTGCCCCCCCCCCCCCAACTCGCCAGCCGACATCACCAGCGAATACGGACAACGACGCCCAGGGCGCGAATACCTGGCGGCTGCCTGCGTCTCGGAACGCCGACACCCTCCGGGAGCCGGCGAACCGAAGGCAAGAGTGGTGCCCCGGACGGGAGCTTTCATGTGGACGCCAGTGCGTTCAAGGTCAACCTTTTGCTCCTTTCCCCAACCCCCAAACTCCCCTATCGTGGTGCCGCCTGGCCCGTGGGTCGAAAAATACGAGAAGGGCTGGCTAGCTGTATTCATTTCCTACAAACGCACAGAATGCAACATACAAACAGGAACATAAAACTGCGCCATAGCACCGGCGCGTCTTAGGGCGCAGGCTGGGGAGTCCAAATGAGCAGTGGCTCGGCTCCTATATCGCTCAGCATAATACCAAATGACTCTGCGTCAGTCACAAATGCGTTTCGTCGCCGCTGATAGCCAAACAACTGCTATTTGAGCCCATGTCTCGCCGTTGCACGGGATTTAAATCATGACTGAAATATCTATAAACTGTTTAAAGTTACGCTATGCTCGAGTAGACCGTTGAGACAACGCGCGATGTTGGGCCAGCTCTCGCTGGGCCTTTGTCAGGCCCCTTGCCAGCTCGGTAGCTGGAGGACGGGACATGCGCAACGTGTAGGAGTTTCCAGTTGTCATGGACAGCAGCGCCGGGTTGCGCTCGCTTCGCCATCACCAGCCCCGCCAGCCCACCCCTTCTCCCGGCGACAGCGTGGCGACCTGGCGGCGGCCCTGGTGACGCGTCGGCAGAGCTCGGCCTCGGGCCTAACGCGCGCCAGGCGGTCGTCCGCTGCACGAAAGCGTGCCGAGGAGCCGGACACCCCGGCCCCTCCGCCGGACACCACGCCGCCCCCGCCGGACACCACGGCCCCCCTGCCGGACACCACGCCGCCCCCGCCGAACACTCCGCCCCCCCCGCCGGACACCACGCTTCCCCCGCCGGAGGAGTCGGCCTTCGTGCCTTCCCCTGAGCAGCAGGCGGCGATCGATGCGGTCCTGCAGGGCGGCAACTTGTTCCTGACGGGATGCGCGGGGACGGGCAAGTCGGCGACGCTCAGGGTCCTGCGCGAGAGGCTGCTGCAGATGTACGATGGCGCGGAGGAGTACAACCGGCGGGTGGCGGTTGTGGCTATGACCGGCCTGGCGGCCACCATCGTGGGAGGTGGGCGCGGGTGTCGGCTTACGGGCGGTCATGTGGCCGGTGGGCGCCGCCCACGGCCCAGGCGCCGCTGGTGCCCGTAGAGCCTCTGCCCCATCATCGTGAAGTTGCCTCTGTGTGTCCGTGATGGGTTGACTCAAGGGAGAGGCATTTTGGTCGCGGTGTCGCGCCCTCTTTCGGCAACTTTACGCCCCAATCGGGACGCGCACGAGCGCCGCTGCGGCCGGGTAGTAGACGCCCCTGCCGTGGTGAGCTGGTTTGTTTGCGCCGTGCGGCGAAAGCCTCGGATAGTGCATAGCATCGTCGGTAGTGGGGCCCAAACCGTATGGGGAGAGTGGGGAGAAGGCCCCACCGCCCCGCCGGTCGGTCACCTGCCCCAGCCAGTGGATGCGGGGCCGTAGGGCCGCAGGAGGGCGAGACAGTGGACCGTGAGCGGGCTACGCCTGGGGGCGTCCCTTCATTCAAGCGGGCCCTAGGGCGGGCCCAGGAAAGAGGCAGGGAACCTTGGGCGCCGCACAGGGCAGGGCATGCCGCTGGCGCGAAACATGCATGCGGATGGGCTGGGTTGGCTTGGGCTGGGTTTGGCTTGGGCTGGTTTTGGGTTGGGCTGGTTTTGGCTTGGGCTGGGTTTGGCTTGGGCTGGGTTTGGGTCTGGCTGGGCTGGGCTGGATGCAGTGCTGCGACGTGGTCGGCAGCGCCCAGCAACTCACCTCCGTTGCATCGTCCGTGGAACGCGTTGATGGGCGTCGCCGAACGGTGTTCCTAGTCTGGGGAGATCCGGCTTTCCTCCCCTCAGGGATGTGGAGGAAAGACGGCGCACCCACACCTCTGAAGCCCTGCCCTGCCCCGCCTCCTGCCGCCCGTTTCGCGCCCACTAGCTGATGGGTAGCCGATCCGTTGCTCGGGCGGCCAACGCCCCGTCCCGCCCCCCGTAACTCCGCCAGGCAGCACCATTCATTCGCTGCTCAGGATGCGGCTGTTGGAGACGTTCGGAGACCTGCAGCGGATGACGTCAGACGACGAGGTGGGCGGGGTCGGGCGCCGACAACGTGGACGGTGGTGTGATGGGCTGATGGCGCGGCTGTTGCCCGCTGGGGCGGGCAAACAGCGGGGCGGGGGGGTGGGGCAAACAAGCAGGAATACGTGGCACGGCACGTGAGCGGCGGACAGTGGCGGGTAGGGCACGGCGCCATGGCTGGACCGGGAGTGTGTTGGAGCGGGGCCGGGAGTTTGGCCAGGACATGCGAAGGAGCGAGCGGTGTCGGGCGCGAGCACAAAGCGCGCGTCCGCTACGGCCCTTGGGCTGGAACGGACCGGACGGTCGCCCGTGATCATTCGAAACTGTCCCCGGACTTGCCCTGCCGGTGGAGGGTGGCCCCTTGTTGGGTGCAGTGGGGCACCCCTCCCATCCCATCCCAAACTCCTTGCCCCGCCCGCCCGCCCGCCCTCCCAGGTGCTGTCCACGCTGCACGGCCTGCGCACCATCATCCTGGACGAGGCGGGCATGCTGAGCGCCGAGCTGCTCCAGGCGCTGGATGCGTACCTGACGGTGGCGCGCAAGAGGGCGGGCGTTTCGAATGCGCAGGCGGCCGCAGGGCGCGACTGCAAGCTCAGCGAGGTGGGTGCTTTGGTTGGGTGGGTGAGTGTAAGGCGTTGTTGCTCCTGCAGCTTTAGGTATACTTGGCCCAACCAGTCGCACTTCGGTATGCCGCTGTGCTTTCCAGTTGCTCACACAATGGGTGGAGGTGTGGGCAGGGGCGAGCTGGGGAGTGCGGCAGGGGCGGCGGCGGCGCTGTGGAGGCTCCATAGGGGCATGCCATACGCTCGTCCAACGCCCCTGACGCTCCTCGCGCGGCGGTAGCTGTGTGCCCTCCCCCTCCGCGGACCACCTCGCCGTACACGCCGTCGGCCGCCCGTCTGCCCACCCCTTGCCACCGCACGCAGGCGGAGCGCGAGGAGGCGGCGAGGCCGTACGACAAGCCGTTTGGCGGGCTGCAGCTCATCCTCAGCGGCGACTTCTTCCAGTGAGCACCGGGGCCGAGGAACTCCGGAACACCGAGGGGGAAGTCGTGCTCCAGGCAGGCAGGCCGCCATCTCCCACTGCGCTGCGCCTCCCTGCTGTACCCGGCGTGCATCTTTTCTGACAGGCACGGCACGGCACGTTGCATTTCTCGGTCTCAGGCCCCTGCCTTGTAGCCGTTGTGCCCCTCCCCCGCCCCCTTCCCCCGCAAGATCGCACGTGCGGTTTGAGCTGCTGCGTCCGCGCTCGCGCCGCGCGCACGCCACCGTCTTTGCCTCTAAGCCCTTCCCGCTGCGGCGTCGCGTCGCCGAGATCGTGGTTTCCTGCAAGCACACACCCAGCAAATGCAAGCCCTCCACTCTCCTCGCCACGCCCACACCTCCCCCCCTGTTCTCCCAACTCCGCCCAGGCTCGCACCCATCGAGACCCGTCCTCGCATGGCCTCTTCCTCCTCCTCGCCGTCCGCTCCCCGCCAGGGGGCCGCCAAGAAAGGCCCCGCCGACCAGCCCTTCGGGAATCGGGGCTTCATGTTCCAGGTGGAAGGGTGGGACGGAACGGAGCGGACTGACGCGGGGCTGTGCGCAGTGGCCCCCGGGCGGGGTGGGGCCCTGAGGGTGCAGCTGTCTGCTGAGTAGCAAGTCCCGATCGAGCCACAGGGGCGGGCCACCTGCTGTTCCTCATTCCTTTTCCATATCCAGACAAGTGAGACTTTCGAACCCAGCGGCGTGTTCTTCCGATCGCGTATCCGCAGGCGCCCGTGTTCTACTACGGCGGCTTCCGGCTCGTGGAGCTCACCCAGGTTGGTGGTCCGATGAGGGGATAGGGAAGAAGCATCCTCCCACATACAGGCCTAGCGCCTAGCGCCCATGGCAGAGCGCTCTTCGCGACGATGATTGCCTCTGTCCCTTCGCCCCGGCAGACCGCAGGACCCCCCCCCCAATCGCTCATGAATTCCCCGTTCCACCCAGTTCACCAACCGACAACGAACATGGCCAACGGACGAACCAATTTAGCAACCCCTCCAACCGCCTTCCCGTACGCAGGTCTTCCGCCAAGATGAAGCGCGCTTCGTGGCGCTGCTAAACGCTGTGCGGTGCGGCTCGGACGCGGAGGCGACCGCCGCCAAGGCCACCCTGCGGGCTGAGTGCGCTCGGGAGCTCGACGTCAGCGATGGCATCAAGCCCACCCGGCTCTTCGCGCGCAACGACGATGTGGCGCGGAAGAACGAGGAGGAGCTCGCGGCGCTGCCCGGGGAACAGGTGCGGTGCTGGTTTTTGGTTCGGGTGCGGGGCCCGGTAGGTGAGGTGAGGTGAGATGGAGGGCGTAGGCGCGGTCGGGTAGGGGGCCGGCAATTCCGGCAAACCCGCACGTCCACGCGGGTCCAGCCGGGGAATACGTGAGTCCCGGAGGGCCTGTGAGGCCGGGACGCAGCTCCCATCCGCGGGCCCCGACTGCCATGCTTGCCCTTTGCCACACCCGCCCACCTGAGTCTCACACATCCTTCGTCCCCACCCCTCCCGACAGGTGGACTTGAGGGCGGCGGACAGCTGGAGGTTGACGGGTGAACCGTCCGCCTCGGTGTACGCCCCGTTGGTGTCGGAGCAGCTGCTGGCGGAGGTGGACTACCGACGGCTGGCGTTTGCTTTGGACGGCCACCCAATACCGCAGCCGCAGGCGCCGGGACAAAGCCAGCCGACCGGCCAGGACACGCCGGCGTTGCAGGCGGAGGCGCGCCACCAGGAGCGGCAGCTGCTGCTGAGGATGGGGCACATGTCACACGTACAGAAGGTGCGGCGGGTGTGGCGGTGGGGGGGGGGGGTGCGACAGGCCCGCCGGCGTGGGAGATCCACATGCACAACGACGCGACGGACTCGAGCGCCCGCACCTTCGCTGCGATCACCCTCGCTTGCCCCTTGTGGGGCCGCGTCCGGGAGGTGGCTCCCCAGGAGCAACACCTCCCTCAAAAGAGGTTTGGCCTCACCTGCCCCGCTCCATGTGGCAACCCGTTTCCCGCTTCCTTCGACAACACCCTCGCCCCCGCAGGTGCATGGCCATGAGGCGGCCCTCTCCGCTTACCCGGTTGCTTGCTAGCTAACAGCTTTGCCGGCTATTGCTCTGAGCATGTTCTGCAGGCGTTGCACTCTGACCCGCTCTCGGAATCGCAGCCTTGCCGATCCGACGGCCCCGAGATCAACTCGTCTGGGTCCGCTCTCGCTCGCTCGTTCCCTTGTAGCTAACCAAACCACTGGGCTGCCTTTCCGTACAGGGGACAATTGCCGTACGTGCTGAAGCTGCCGCAGTCTCATGTGCCCATCTTCCACGCCCGACACGCCCTCTCCACCCACCGCCCGTTTGGCCATGTTTCCGCGTTATATCGGGGCTGCCAAGAAGCCTCTATCGCGATGTAACGTTTACACTCCGGGCCTTGCTTCCAGCCTCTGCCCACTGTCGCCTTCTCCCATCCCTCTTTCCCTCGCCTTTTTGCCCCGCCCGGCTCGCGCGGCCAACAAGTGCAGGTGGGGGACATACTTCCCGACCGGGCATACAGCCATGCCATGAGGCTGCGAGAGAAGTGGCGCGAAGAGGCGGAGAAGCACATCCAGGAGGTGGCGAGCGGCCCCGGGGGCCTGTTCCGGGACTGCCAGGCGGCCACGGTGGTCACCCTTAAGGTCAGGAGCAGCAGTTGTGATACATGTGAAGTGTATGGGTACGACAACCATAAACCCCTGTGTGTTGAAATGGACCGACCCATGTGTGTGTGAAGCAAATATTGCGTAACGTGCACTTGAACTCGCTTGTACGTAGGACGCATGGTCGTGGACTGGGGCCGTACATCGGCACGGCGAGGGAGCACCGCACGGGCTGTGCTTTTGAGTCCTTGCCAACGCTGGGAGCATCCTCCCGCACATGTGCCGTCCTGCAGCTGTGCACATCCGTACGCACCCGCAAACATCCGTACACGCCCCGTACACACCCATTCACGTGCAGGAGGACGCCCAGGTGATGCTGGTGTGGAACAAGGACGTGTCGGCCGGCCTCGTGAACGGCAGCCGGGGTGTGGTGGTGGGCTTCACCTCAATCTCCGAGGAGGAGCTGAAGCAGCCGCTGGCCATGGCGGCCGTGCTGGAGGAGGCGGAGGGGATAGAAGTGGCGCGGGAGTTGCGAAGGTGCGCGCAGCAGCGGGCGTGGGGATGGGAGAGGTGGAGCAGAGCGGAGGTGGCCACCGGACCACCGGGGAACTAACTAGTGCGCAAACTGCTCGCGAAACGCGGGACAGGTTGGGGTTGCCGTACAGGGTCAGAATCAGGGAAAGGCGTTCTCACTAGAGAGGCCTTGGGCGCATGCCGTCCCGAACCACCCAGGCGAAGTAATGAAAAGTCCCTCCGGCCCAACGTCTCATCGTCCCGGTCGGCCCCGACCCAGCCCGTCAGCCCAAGAAGGAAAAACGGGAAAGCGGAGCAAGGGTTGGGGTAAGGGCGCCCTCCCAAAGTCCCGTCCTACAGGCTGAGAGCTGAGGGTGGAAGGGAAGGGTCCCGACGTCGCAGATTGCGAGGCCGTCCTCCCGGTGGTCCGTCGCATTTATGTACATCTACAGTCCGGGTTTGTGTAGCGGGTTTATAAGCCCAGACCGGCCGATCCCTTGCTTACTGTTTGCCCAAGCCCGCGGCCCGCCCCGCCCGTCTGCCCGTCTGCCCGAAGGCCACCCAGCCCGTAAGCAGGCAGAGCCCAAGGAAACCCGGAAAAGGCCCCAGTCCTGAGGCGCAAAGGGTCCGCATGCCTCGCCCGCCATGGAAGGGTCCGCAAAGGAGCTGCCGTCCCAGACCACCGCCCAGCCCGTGCATACCAGATATGGGCGTGAAGAGAAGAGACGGAAGGAGTTGTGAGCAGCACCAGCGGCCGGTGATGGCTGATGGGGAGGTCCGCCGGTCGTGGCCGCCGGGGGCCCAGCGCCTACCACAGGAATACAACCCGCAGAGCAACCGAACACGACCGCGAGAACAGCCAGTACTCACCCTGACGGCAAGAAGCAAATGACGGGGCCCAGGAGTCCCATGCGAGAAGGGGCCGCATGAGGCATGGGAAGGCGAAAGGAATCAGTAAGGGCGAAGCGCCGGCAGCGAAGCAAGAAAGGGCGAAGTATGCTGTGCCGTATGCTAACGTGGCCCCGGCGGCTGGTGAAAGGGTGGGAAGGGTGAGGAACTGGTGTTACATAGGAGGAAGAAAGCACTGCGGGGGGTGAGAGCGGAGCCGGAGGATGAAGGAAAAGCGGGCAAAGTCGAGGGGCGTAGGCTGAGGGAGAGGGAGAGAAGGAGCCCTGGTCCCAAGCGCCCCGGCAACCCAAGGGGAAGGGGGAGAGAGGTGAGTTACATGCGGAACTGCAGGCAGGGGGCCCCAGGCATACGATCAAAAGCACAGGCGGTGTGCGGTCCGTCACCCGATCCCCCGCATCACTGCCAGTGGTGGGGTGTGGGTCTGGGTTGCGGCCACGGCGTGAGGAGTACCGCATCAGCACAGGGATGGCGGGCGGGGACTGCCAGCGGGCTTTCTTGGTCCGGGATCACAGCGGTTGCGGGCGAGCCGTAGGGGCCGTAGGTGGGCATCGTAATGGGGGTGGGGCTGGGGGTGGGGGCTGGTGCTGCAGCGTGCACACGTGCGACCCGCGGGACGCCGGGGACCCATGAACGGGACGGGAGGCGAGTGTGGTAGCCTGCAGGGGTTCCGCTCAACGGATGGCTCGCAGCCGCAGTGCACCGTCTTCCGCAACGGCGGGGGCGCATGCTCCCCCTTCCTGGCGCTCCGTGCGCATCTGTTCGACGTACACTGTTACTCAGTGGCAGCCCCGGCCGGCCACGCAGGTGGCAACGCAACAATCGCGTGCTGCCGGTGGTCAAGTTTACGAACGGCCGGGTCGTTGCGGTCGGGCCATCGATCTTCACCTCCAGGATCCACGGCTACGGGATATGTGTACGGGTGCAGGCGAGTCGTACGGCTGAACGGCTTCTTGGGTGGTTCGTCCTGAGCTGCCCATGCGCGAGCCTTCTGGCTCGTACATATTACCGCAGGGCTTTAGCTTGCAACCCAATGGCTAGTCGAGTGCGGCATCCTAGGCGCCAGACCTTCGCCGCTATAGCCCAATTAGTGGCCAGCGATGCAGCTGCCCCATGGTGTGCGCTGTGTAGGCGTACGGAGCACGCTGTACGGCGTAAGGATTAACTCACGTATGATTCGTCTTGTGCAATGCGCTGCACTGACTCCCACGTGTGCCTCCCCTCTCGGCCGGCGACACCCCTCCAGATGCCGCTGAAGCTGGCTTGGGCCATCACGGTGCACAAGTCACAGGGCATGACCCTCGACAAGGTGGGTCGGTTTGCACGGCAGGGTGACTTGTGGGGGGCGCGAGGGTGTGACCACCAGCATGGGGGCCCGAGAGCACGGCGGCTTCCAGTGGCCGCGAGGCGTCTCATCGCACCGGCTCGTGAAGGGGGGCAGGCTGCCCGCGGACTGGGAGTTGCTCCACAAGCGAGGCTGCAGCCAGTTTGCGGCGGTGGGCTGCGTGGCAGCGGGCGGAGAGCTGCTGGGGGTGCTGAGCCTCGCCTCCGGCGGTGAGTCGGATGGAGGGCATGATGATGAAGTGTATGTCGCCAGGCCAACTACCGTGGGGGCAGTACACCCGAGGATCACGCGACTCCGGTGCATGTCCTGGGCTTCCTTGTGGCTGGCTGTCTCCTGTTGTTGGTC
>LSYV01000023.1:170224-197753 GCA_001584585.1 Gonium pectorale | reverse complement strand
GCGCTGTGTAGGCGTACGGAGCACGCTGTACGGGCGTAAGGATTAACTCACGTATGATTCGTCTTGTGCAATGCGCTGCACTGACTCCCACGTGTGCCTCCCCTCTCGGCCGGCGACACCCCTCCAGATGCCGCTGAAGCTGGCTTGGGCCATCACGGTGCACAAGTCACAGGGCATGACCCTCGACAAGGTGGGTCGGTTTGCACGGCAGGGTGACTTGTGGGGGGCGCGAGGGTGTGACCACCAGCATGGGGGCCCGAGAGCACGGCGGCTTCCAGTGGCCGCGAGGCGTCTCATCGCACCGGCTCGTGAAGGGAGCCTGGTACCACTGGCGGCCGCGGAGGTGCTGCAGGAGCCGGGGCCGTAACCCACCTGGGGGCACCTGGGGACACCTGGTGACACCTGGGGGCACCTGGGGATACCTGGGGGCACCTGGGGACACCTGGGGACACCTGGGGGCACCTAGGGGCACCTGGGGACACCTGGGGACACCTGGGGGCACCTAGGGGCACCTGGGGACACCTGGGGGCACCTAGGGGCACCTGGGGACACCTGGGGGCACCTGGGGGCGTCAAAGAGGCACGCAGCACGCACGCAACGGAACTTGCAGGTGCGCGTGTGGCCCGTGCTCGTCTGGTGAAAGTATTAGAGCCTTGCGCTGCCTTGCTCGCTGCAGTGCACAGTCAAGGGGGCTCACACACCCGGATGCAACCTCCGGAACACACACAAACACACATGCACATACACGAAGTCCCAAACGCCGTGCCCATCCCTGGCCTGCATGCTGGCGGCTGCGTGACCTGAGCGGCAACGACCGCAGACTCCATTGGCCGCCGGCGCCGCCAGCTCATACCGTATCTGCATCTGCTCTTGTTCGCCGGTCGCCAGCTGCCGCGCGCTGTTACGCTGACCTTCCCAAGCGCCTGCCCCGTGCCCACCCCACACCTTTGGGATGCGTCCTCGACCCCTTGGGGCCCCTGGCCCGCTTGCCCCGCGCCCTCCTCGACCCCTATGCCCCCGTTTGCCCGCTTGGCCCCCCTGGCCCGCCGCCTGACGCAGGTGGTGGTGGACCTCAACGGCTTCTTCGGCCACGGCATGCTGTACACAGCGCTCAGCCGGGCGCGCGGCATGGAGGGGCTGCAGCTCGCGGGGGACACCTACCGGAAGGTGCGCCGCCACCGGGCCTGGGGTTGGGGGATGGGGGGCCGATGAGGCGGCCGGCAGGGGGCGTGGGGACGTGCATTTACAAAGGTTGGGCCGGTGACCAACAGCGTTCGCCCTTCCGGAAGGGGGCGTGTCAGGGGGCGGGCGTGGCGTGTGTAGGTAAGGAGGCAGTCAGCGGCTCTCATCGGAGGATGGGTGGCGGTGTGGTCAATGAATGAGGAGGCCGATCGTCGGTTCCGCCGCCAAAGCGCGCCACACCTCCGCTCGCCGTCCGGATGTGCAGCCCACACGCCTTACTCGCTGTTGCCCCCAACTGTTCGTACCACAGTGCCGTCTCTGCTTTCTTTGGTTCCTTGGCTTGCGGACACAACACCTAATGAATCCGCCCACCGCCCACCGCAGATTGACCCGCGCGTGATGCAGTGGTGGGCGGCCCACCGCAAGGCCCGCCGCTACGAGAACCGCCAGGCGCAGACCGACTGGCCGTGGTGCTGGCGGGATGACCGCCAGCCCATCTCGAGCAAGCCCCAGAACGAGCCCGCGCAGATCTGGTACGAGCGCGGGCCGGAGGGCTTCTGGCGGTGGGACGAGGAGCGCAGGCAGCGGCTGGAAGCAGGGGCGGAGGCCAAGGGGGAGGCGGGAGAAGGGACGGTGGTGGATGTGACGGCAGTGCAGGTAGCAGCGACGGCGGCTTCGGGAGAGCTGGCAGCGGCGACGGGCCAAGTGGCGGAAGCGACGGATGTGGAGCAAACGCCGGATGTCGCGAAAACGGCCTCTGCCGCCGCAGGCGGCGCCGCCTCGGGGGCCCCAACCAGCGGCCGGCGACGGCGGCTGCGTGTCGCCGCGTCGAATGTCCAATCCCAGCTGTATGCGCTCAGCACCCGCAAGGGTGCTGTCAAGAAAAGCGAACTGCTGGCGATTTTGGACATGGCCACGCAGGTCACGGAGATGGCGGCGGAGCTGGATGTGGGGTGAGGGAACCAGGCAGGCGGCGGGTGGAGGAGGAGGAGGGGGCTGAGGGGGAGAGGGGGGTGGCGTGAAGGCGGCGTGTATCGCGCTACCTCGTGGAGGGGGCAGGCGTTACCACGGTGGGCATGGCGGGCGGGTGGCTGGAAGAGCTGGCGGCGGCGATGGAGGAGGAGGGAAGCGGCGGCGGAGGAGGGGTCATGGAAGGCGGGGCCGTCAATAAGGTGTATGGGGTCGCGTGCGGCCGTGCGGGATGTGGGACGGGATGCGGGGGCCCAGTGTGTTGGCGATGTGAGGCCGACGCCAAAGTGACCTGGGGCCTGGAAGGCCCACAGGCATGCTGTCACTGCTGCAGGCGCAGTCAATCGTCTTGACGGGCATCACATGCACGCAGCTTCAGACTCGGCAGGTCGGTGTTTGGGCGGGTTTCAATGTGCGGCGCTGAGAAGCGCTGCATGATGCGGCTTCCGGTTTCGCGAGTCGGCGTGCGGCGCCTGGCGAGCGTCCTTGGGGGGTTTTCTTCGTGTTGTTTAGTAAGGTTATCATGTAACAGCAGGCATGTTGTGTAAGCGCCCTTGCCTGGTGCTCGTGCCGTTCGAATGCGCGTGTACCGTAATGAGGATGTACCGTATTTTGTGTTGGCTGACAGTTTGCAATCCTAATGACATTGCAGACAAGTGGCTGTTCACGGAAGGGCGTTAACGGCCGTGCGCACATCGCGCAGCTCCAAAGAGCGATAGCTGCAAAGATTAATCTTGGTGTCCCGTGGGCGACTGCGCCGTACTGCGCGGTGTCGGGGCCGCAGAGCGCGGCGCGGTGTCGGCCAGCGGCCAACCGGTTTACGTCAACCGCCTCCACCCGACGTGCCCAGGCTGCTCGTGGAAAGGTTTCAGGTAGGACAGGCGAGAAAGGCTCGGATGCTCGTCTTGGAACGTTGTACCTTTGCTGCTGGACGCTGAACGCATAGGCAGCTGGTCGGCGCGAACCCCGTGCATCGCCAAGCGCCTCGGGTGTGTGGTAGTCTCGGGACGAGGACGGGACAAGAACGGCGTGCGGAGCGGGGGAGGTTGGGGCGCTGCGTGTTGCTACACGATACCCAAGCGCTGGTGGACTTGGCGAGCCTCACAGTGCATCGTTTTCTAGGTGTAATTCCCTTCAAGTACGTTTCACTTGCGCGGGTTCACGGTTTACATGTTATCTCTGTTAGCATTCCAGATTAAGAGGAATGCCTGAGCGTGCCTGAGCGCGTGAGCGGGCGTACACGGGCGACGAGGGTCTGGCCGCCAATGGACCGGTGGCGGAGTCCGCGATGCCGGTCTTATTACGAAGCCGAGCGTGAGCAAAAAATTTCGTGTGTACGGTAATAGCGACGCGCTGGTATGTTGGAGCCATGCGCGTCGGCTCATTTGCAGCACCTGCGGCACTACCCGGCCGTGCCTTGTAACCACCGAACTGTCCTGTTATGAGTCCGGGTTTTCTTCCCGGAAGGCTATGTTGAATGCGCTGGGCTACGGTACCTCACTTTTGTTTTGAAGGAAACGCCGCCCGTTTTAGGCGGGCCCACAAACAAAAAATGGGCCGGAAGAGGGGGTGTTTGAACCAAAACACCCAGCCCCTGAAACGGGCTTCGTTTCTGGAGCAATCAAAAAATGCCCACCCAGAGGGCGCCCCTTGTCGAGTCTCCAGCTTTCTCGTCCCGCCAACGGAAGATAGCCAAGCGTACGGGTCCACAGGAGTCCGCAAGACTTCCCCTGCACTTCCTTTCTTCTTATGAAATTCCGCCTGCTTCGCCCCTGCCCTCCCCTGCTTGCTCCGATGTCGTGTCACCTGGCCCGTGGGTCCGTACAACATGGCTAGCTGAGTTCATTATCTATGAATGCACAGAATGGAGCATACACATAGGGACACAACACTGCGCGATAGCCATAGGACGCGGGGAAGTCCAATCGACACGCAGTCGCAGTGCCTCGGCTTCTAACTTCTAGCAGCGGTATCACCTCTACGTTGCGTTGCCATAACAGCGTTTCGGTGCCTCAGAGCCAACTAGGTGATTTATGCGACCGCGTCGCGCCTTTGTACTATGAGAGTGATTGGCTTGTCTAGCAACAGATGGTTATTAGGACCCGGCTGTAATTAAGAGGACCGCCACTGCGCAATGTTGGGTCAATTGTCGCTGGGCCTTCACCAAGCTCAGTGCCAGCGCGGTAGCTGGAGGACGGGGCATGATCAACGCGTAGCAGCTTCCAGCTGTCATGGACGGCCGCACCGGGTTGCATCGCCGGTCCCGTCGCCATCACCCGCCCCGCCAGCCCTCCCCTCCCCGCGGCCACAACGTGGCGACCTGGCGGCGGCCCTAGCGACGCGTCGACAGGCCTCAGCCCAGGGCTTGACGCGCGCCAGGCGATCGTCCGCTACCAGGAAACCTGCCGAGAAGCCGGGTATCCCGCTGCCGCTGCCGGCGGAGCCGACCTTTGCGCCGTCTCCTGAGCAGCAGGCGGCGATCGACGCGGTCCTGCAGGGCAGCAACTTATTCCTGACGGGCTGCGCGGGGACGGGCAAGTCGGCCACGCTCATGGTGCTGCGGCGGCGTATGTTGGACATGTACGGAAGTGCGGAGGAGTACAACCGGCGGGTGGCGGTTGTTGCTATGACCGGCCTGGCGGCCACCATCGTGGGAGGTGGGCGCGGGCATTGTTGGTACTCGGTAGTTGGCGCCCCAGTCAACTGGATAGAGACTTAGAGAGGGGAGAAGCCCCTACAGTAACGCTCCGGCGGTCGGTCGCCTGCCCCGGCCAGCGGATGCGGGGTCGTGGGGGCGCAGGAGGGCGAGACGTGGAGCATGCGCGGCTGCGCCTGGGGGCGTACCTTAAGCGGGCCCTAGGGCGGGCCCAGGAAAGAGGCAGGGAACCTTGGGCGCCGCACAGGGCAGGGCATGCCGCTGGCGCGAAACATGCATGCGGATGGGCTGGGTTGGGTTTCTGCCCCGCTGGGATGTGAGGGAAAGCCGGTGCGCCCACTCGACTCTGGCACCCTCCCGCATCCTGCCCTGCCCCGCCTCCTGCCGCCCGTTTCGCGCACCCTCGCTGATGGGTCGCTGATGCGTTGCTCGGGCCGCCCGCGCCCCGTCCCGCCCCCCGTCCCCGCCATCCCCACCAGGCAGCACCATACACTCGCTGCTCAGGATGCGGCTGTTGGAGACGTTCGGGGACCTGCAGCGGATGACGTCAGACGACGAGGTGGGAGGGGCCGGGCGCTTGGGACGACGCGGACGGCGGTGTGCTGGCCGCTATGCAGCCGCTGTCCGCCCGGGCGCATAGCGAGGGCCAAGTTGGCACATTCGGCGCAGCGCGCTAGCTCGATTAGCAGCCAAAGGCCAACAACACATTCCGGAACGCATTAGCTTTTGATGAGCAGCAACGGGCATGAACGCTATCGGCGAGCAGCTGACAGTGGCGGACGGTGGGGGAGAGTGTGGGCGGCCACCTTACGACCGAGACTGTGTTGACGTGGGGGCAAGACACGCGGTCGACACGCGGTCGGCACGGAGCGGCAGTCGCGGACACGCCGAGTGCGTCCACTGCTGCATGACACTACACCACACCACACCGCATGCACCTGATCGTCTGCAGCTGTGCGATTGCGTTGACCGGACTCCGGAGATGATGGGCCCTCGACCTGGGCGATGGCTGGCTAGGAGGCCCGACGCAGGGCCCCACCCAGCCCCGCCCTCCCCGGCTCCATGCCCCGCTCCGCCCGCCCGCACGCCCCGCCCGCCCAGGTGCTGTCCAAGCTCCACGGCCTGCGCACCATCATCCTGGACGAGGCGGGCATGCTGAGCGCCGAGCTGATGCAGTCGCTGGATGCGTACCTCACGGTGGCGCGCAAGAGGGCGGCCGTCATACTCGCGCAGGCTGCCGTGGGGCACGACCGCAAGCTTAGCGAGGTGGGTGTGTTGGGTGGGTGGATGGGGGGGCCTTGGGTGAGGAGCATCCTTGCTGCAGGAGCTCAAGAGTCTAGGCCTGCCAAGGCCCAACCGGGCGCGCGCACTTTGGGCACGGTGCTCTTCCCTGCCCGTTGCGCATGCACAAAGCGTGGCGGTTTGGGGAGGGCCGGTCTGTGTGTGTGCGTGTGTGTTACGTATCTGTTGGAGGGGGACCGAGCCGCGCCGAGGAGGCTCTCCGGGGATGGCCGATATCCAACTCCCCTGACGCTCCTCGCGCGGCGGTAGCTGTGTGCCCTCCTCCTCCGCATACCACCTTGCCGTACACGCCGTCGGCCGCCCGTCTGCCCGCCCCTTGCCACCGTACGCAGGCGGAGCGCGAGGAGGCGGCGAGGCCGTACGACAAGCCGTTTGGCGGGCTGCAGCTCATCCTCAGCGGCGACTTCTTCCAGTGAGCACCGGGGCCGAGGAACTCCGGAACACCAAGAGAAGGACTCATAATCGTAGATTACCGGCGTCTCCGACAGTGCTGTACCCGGCTCCCCGATGTACCCGGCTGGCTCCTGACATGGGCATCTTGGCATGCACGGCACGGCACTGTACGGCACATGTGTCGCTCCCTCCCTGGCCCCATCCCCTCAGCCGTTGAGCCTCCCTCCCGCAAGAGGGAACGTTGGGTTTGGGGTGCTTCGCCCCGCGCTGGCGCCAGTTTGGCACTCACACACGCGGTGCATGCTATTCCTCCGCTCTCCTTGACATGGCCACACCTCCTCTCCCGCTCTCCGCACCCCGTCCAGGCTGGCGCCTATCGAGACCCGCCTCTGGGTCTCCTCTTCATCATCATCCGCTCCCCGCCAGGGGGCCGCCAAGAAAGGCCCCGCCGACCAGCCCTTCGGGAATCGGGGCTTCATGTTCCAGGTGGAGGGGTGGGACGGAACGGAGCGGACTGACGCGGGGCTGTGCGCAGTGGCCCCCGGGCGGGGTGGGGCCCCGAGGGTGCAGCTGTCTGCTGAACAGCAAGTCCCGATCAAGCAACAGGGGCGCGTTACCAGGGTTGCTGTTCCTCACTCCCCTCGTCCATACCTTAACTTTTAACCCCGCGGCGCGTCATTCATGCCGACCCGTGGGTCCGCAGGCGCCCGCGTTCTTCTACGGCGGCTTCCGGTTGGTGGAGCTCACCCAGGTCGGTGGTCCGAGGAGGGCAAAGAGCATGTCGCAGCAATCTTGCACTGGGCGCCCAAGACAGAGCGCACTTCGCGTCACCGATTGTCCTTGAGCCTCCATTTCGGCAGGCCCAAGCGAACCCCCGCCAGACACTCAAACCCCCAGCCCACCCGGACCACCAACCGATAACGAACATGGCCAACGGAGGAACCAACTCCCTCCAAACCGCGTTCCTGCCCGCAGGTCTTCCGCCAGGACGAGGCGCGCTTTGTGGCGCTTCTGAACGCGGTGCGGTGCGGCTCGGATGCGGAGGCGACCGCCGCCAAGGCCACGCTGCGGGCTGAGTGCGCTCGGGCGCTCGACGTCAGCGATGGCATCAAGCCCACCCGGCTTTTCGCGCGCAACGACGAGGTGGGGCAGAAGAACGAGGAGGAGCTCGCGGCGCTACCCGGGGAACAGGTGCGGTGCGGTTCCGGGAGCCGGGTGTGGGGCCCGGTAGGTGAGGCGGAGGAGGGAGGCGAGGGGTCGGGTAGGGTTGCGGCAAACCCGCAAATCCACGCCGGCCCTTTTGCATGGACATGCGGGTCAGGGACGATCGCCGGGGAGCGCGCGGGGCAGCCCCCACTCGCGTGCCCCAACCAACCCCCTTCCCCCATCACCCATACCCAATCAACCCTCTTCCCCCATCCGGCATCCCAACATGGAAACGCACATAGCAGCCCAATCATTCGGTCCCTCCGAGCAGGTGGGCTTCAAGGCGGCCGACGGAGTGACGGTGACGTGCGACCCGCCCGGCTCGGTGTACGCCCCGTTGGTGTCGGAGCGGCTGCTGGCGGAGGTGGAGTACCGGAGGCTGTTGGAGGCGCTGGACGGCCACACGACCCCGCAGCCGCATGCACCAGGGCAGGGGCATGGGCAGGGCAGTCCGGCATCGCAGGAGCAGCAGCAACTGGGGACTGGGCCGCGCATGTCGCACCTGGAGAAGGTGCGGAGGGTGTGGCGGTGAGGGTTGTGGGAGGCCCGCCGGCCTGGGAGACCCACCCACACACACACAACGACGCCACGGACTGGCTCGCCCGCCCCCCGCACTGTGGTCACCCCCACTGGCCCTCGTGTGGGCCGCCTCGGGGGCGATGTCCTCCCTGGAGCAACGCTCACCCTTTAGCGAACACCCCATGTGGCAGCGCGTCCGTTTGGCCCAGCGCGCGCCCCGCCCCGCCCCGCCCCGCCCCGCCCCGCCCCGCCCCACGCTGCAACCCGAATGCCTCTCCCCCGCACGTGAACTCCGATGAGCCTGCCCCCTCCGGGACACACACGTACCCGCGCTCCTAGTGGCAGCCCCACCATTTTGAGCGTCCCGAGAGACCGCCCCAACTAGGCTCCCGCTTCTGCTCGCTCGCTCCCTGGCATGCTTGCGAACTCTCTTGCCGTATAGCCGGCCGTTGCCGTACATGCCATACCCGCATACCGGCCGCTGTCCCGTACGCCCATTTGCCACGCCCGACCCGCCACCCCACCTACCGGCCATCCATCCTTGTTCCCGCAGCAGATCGGCGGCTGCCCAAGAACTTCATATCACGGCACAAGCTCCGGGCCTTGTTTCCGACTGGCCTCCTCTGCCCACTGTCGCCCTCTCTCCCTCTCCTTCCCGCCTAATCGCCCCGCCCGGCCCGCTCTGCCCAACGAGTGCAGCTACACGCGTTGCTGCCCGCGGGGGCCCTGCGCCGCGCTCTGAAGCTGCGCGAGCAGTGGCGCGAAGAGGCCCAGAAGTACATCAAGGGTGTGGCGAGCGGCCCCGGGGGCCTGTTCCGAGACTGCCAGGCGGCCACAGCGGTGCCCCTCAAGGTCAGCAGCCGCGATAGGGATACACGCGTTGTGTACGGGTACGGCACCCATATGCCCGCAAGTGTGAAGGATAGTACGGAAACGTGCATGGCCGTGGGCTGGGGCCGCACGTCTGGGCGAGCGGGCGGAGCCCGGCACCGTATGGCCTTCGCGCCCTTGCCACCCCTTGGCAGAACCCTGGAATACCCGTGCCGTCCTGCAGCTGTGCACACACCCCCACACGCCCCGTACACACCCCCACGCGCCCCGTACACACCCGTACACGTGCAGGAGGACGCCCAGGTGATGCTGGTGTGGAACAAGGACATGTCGACCAGCCTGGTGAACGGCAGCCGGGGTGTGGTGGTGGGCTTCACCTCCGACACCGAGGAGCAGCAGAAGCAGGCGCTGGCCATGGCGGCCGCGCGGGGGGAGGCTGAGGGGCTGGAGATAGCGCGCGAGGTCCGAAGGTGCGCGCGGCAGCGGGAGTGGGAACCTGGAGAGGTGGAGCGGAGCGGAGCACAGCTCCCAGCGGCCCTCCGGGGAACCAACCACCAAGTGCGCATGCTGCACGCGGAGTCAACGCGAAACTAACGGACTCCCGCGGGACACCGTACGGCACCGTACGGGTTGTGCGATGTGGGTCTGGGTTGCGGTGGCTACGGAGTGGAGAGTACCAGACGCATAGGTGGGCGGCCGATGGGGGAATGCCAAAGCGTCCTTGGTCCTGGGCCACAGCGAGTGCATGCGAGCCGTAGGGGCAGCTGGTGGGCATCATAATATAAGTGGTTACCTGTTGGCCTCACAGGTGGTTTCGCAACAACCACGTGCTGCCGGTGGTCAAGTTTACGAACGACCAGGAGGTGGCGGTCGGGCCCGCGATCTTCACCTCCAGCGTCTACGGCTACGGAGTGTGCGTACGAGTGCAGGTGAGTCGTACGGCTGTACGGCTTCTTGGCTTGTGCTCCGCCCTGAGCTCCAGATGCATGAGCTTTCTGGTTTGTACAGATTGCTACGGGCCTTTGAGCTTGCAAACAATTTCACTGCATCTGCCTTCATAGTGTACGCTCTGTTCACGGCGTACGGCGCATGCTGTACGGCATTTATTGTACGTATCACCCCACGTGCCGCTCGTCTTGTGCAATGCGCTGCCCTGGTTGACGTGTGCCTCCCCTCTCGGGCGGCGGCGCCCCCCCCCCAAGATGCCGCTGAAGCTGGCTTGGGCCATCACGGTGCACAAGTCGCAGGGCATGACCCTCGACAAGGTGGGCGGGCTCGCACAGCCGGGTGCCTTAAGGATGGGGGGCCCGCGCTGCTGTAACGGCATGGGGGCTCCGCTGGGTCACCAGTAGTGCACAGCGGTTTCCGGGAGAGACGACGTGTCGCATGCGCCGGCTCGTGGAAAGAGCCTGGTGCCACTGGCAGCCGCGGAGGCGCTGCAGGATCCGGGGGCCATAACCCAGGGCGGTCAATGTGGCACACACGGAGCAGGGGCTAGCAAGGGCCGTGCTCGTTTGGCCAAAGCATTGGCGCCTCGCGATGGATTGCTCGTTGCAGTGCACAGTCGATGGGCACTCGCACACCCGGATGCAACTTGCGAAACACAAACACGAAATCCCACTCTCCCAGGCCGTGCCCATCCCTAGCTGGCACACCGGCGGCTGCGTGAACCGCCAACCACAGTGCACCTGCATCTGCACCTGCTCGCTGCCGCACGCTATTGTGTCGCCCTCCCCAAGCGCTTGCCCCACGCCCTCCTCAACCCCTTTGGCCCCCTGTCCGCGCGCTGCTGCGCCGCCCTCCCAAGCGTTTTCGCCGCGCCAATCGCATCCCCTTATGGCCCCCTGGCCCGCTGGGCTCCGGGTCGCCGCCTGACGCAGGTGGTGGTGGACCTCAAGGGCTTCTTCGGCCACGGCATGCTGTACACCGCCCTCAGCCGGGCGCGCGGCATGGAGGGGCTACAGCTCGCGGGGGACACCTACCGGAAGGTGGGGCGTGAGGATTTTGGTCTGCTGATGGTAACCCGCAGGCAGCAACACTCTCCCGTCTACGTGTGGGGGCGTGTCAAGGGGCGGGCGTGGCGTGTGTCGGTAAGGAGGAAGTCGGCGGCTCTTAGCGTGGGATGGGTGGTGATAGGGTCGTGGTTGGGGCGTCCATACTTCCGAATAAAAAATAGGATACCGGCTGGTACGACATTGCCCTCTCAGCCTTGTTCTACTTGAACAGGACCTGACATTACCCAGCTGTTCACCGCCCACCGCCCACCGCAGATGGACCCACGCGTGATGCAGTGGTGGGCGGCCCACCGCGAGGGCCGCCGCTACGAGAACCGCCAGGCGCAGACCGACTGGCCGTGGTGCTGGCGGGACGACCGCCAGCCCATCGCGAGCAAGCCCCAGAACGAGCCCGCGCGGATCTGGTACGAGCGCGGGCCGGAGGGCTTCTGGCGGTGGGACGAGGAGCGCAGGCTGCGGCTGGCGGCGGAGGCGCAGGCGGAGACGGAGGCTAAACGGGAGGCGGGAGAAGGGACGGTGGTGGAGGTGACGGCGGTGCAGGTAGCAGCGATGGCGGCTTCGGGAGAGCTGCTGGCAGCGACAGGCCAAGTGGCGGAAGCAACGGAGGCGGAGCAGATGCCGGGGACGTCCGGGCAAAGTGAGTTGAACCCGGGGTTGCAGGCGCCTTCGCAGTCGCAGCCGCCCCGCCCGCCTGAGGGCCCCGCCAGCTCCGGCCCCACTTCCACCTCGCCAGGGGTAGCAAGCCTGCGGTTGCCGGGACAGGCGGCGCCCGAGGCGGTGGGGGCTTTCGAGGTGCCGCCGTCCCGTCCCGGCCTGCCCCCGCCTGCCCCGCCAACGGCGCCGTCCTCCCCCAGTACCCCGCCGGAGCTGGCCTGGGCGGCCGCGAGCCCAGCCTGGCCGGCAAGCGCCCCTGCTGCCGAAACCAGCGCGTCCAGACGCGCCTCCAGCGAGGGCGCCTCATCCGTCACGGCAGCCCCTGCCTCCTTTGGCGCACCGGCACCGGAGCACCTTCCGGCTGCCTCGCCGACGGACAGAAGAACGGCCTCTGCCGCCGCAGGCGCCGCCGCCTCGGGGGCCCCAACCAGCGGCCGGCGGCGGCGGCTGCGTGTCGCCGCGTCGGACGTCCACTCCCAGCTGTATGCGCTCAGCAGCCGCAAGGGTGCTGTCAAGAAGAGCGACCTGCTGGCAATCCTGGAGCTGGCCAGGCAGCTCAAGGAGATGACGGCGGATCTGGAGGGAGAGGAGGAGGCGGGGTGAGGGTCTGAGGCAGGCTGCGGGTGAAGGAGGGGGTGGAGCCAGTGGGGAAGATGGGGGTGGCGTGAAGGCGGCGTGGAGGGGGCAGGCGTTACCACGGTGGGCATGGCGGGCGGGTGGCTGGAAGAGCTGGCGGCGGCGATGAAGGAGGAGGGAGGCGGCGGCGGAAGAGGGGTCGTGGAAGGCGGGGCCGTAGGTAAGGGGTATGGAGGCGGGTGTGGCCGTGCGGGTGCGGGTGCCGAGTTGGATGCGGGGGCGCGGTGTGTTGGCGCTGTGGGTCCATCGCCAAAGTGGACTGGGGCCTGGAAGGCCCACAGGCATGCTGTCACTGGTGCAGGCGCAGCCAACCGTCTTGACGGGCATCACATGCATGCAGCTTCAGACTCAGAAGGTCGGTGTTTGGGCGGGTTTCAAGGTGCGGTCAAACGCTGGCAAGCGTCGCATGATGCGGCTTCCGGTTCCGCGAGTCGGCGTGCGGCGCCTGGCTTGATAGGGCTAGCGTGTGACAGACCCAGCATGTTGCGTGAGCGCCCTTGTCTGATGGCGCGGCGCGCGCACCGCTTTCGGCTCCTGCTGCGCGCCGGTGCTCAGCGGTCCCAGCTGCAGCCGCCTCGGGACATAGCCGCACCCTCCTCTTCGGTCACTGTCTTACAGCGTGAGCTGTTACAACTTACAAGTCCAGGTCTGGCAGTCCAGGCACGACAGAAGCGGCGGAGGTGTACGCATGCCCCCTTCAGGTCTGCCCCATTCCGCCATACATGTCACCCCCTCCAAGTCAATACCGAACAGGTGGAGAATACAACAAGTTTGCATAGAAACCACAGACCTGGTTCGAATTGTTGGGTGGCGGGCCTCTGTATTGTGCACGGCCCATGTGCGGGTTTTGCATGCCCTGCCACGGGCCCTCTGACTAGGTTAAATTCGTACCACGCCCTCTTGCTCAGAAGCCTCTGCTGCCGCCGCCACTCCGGCCACGGCGCACTCCACAAAGGGCCCCAGCAACAGCCGAGTCGCGGCGCCCCTGGGTCGGCGCCGCCATGGCCAGGGACGAAACCTGTTGCCCGCGCAGGCAAATCCTCACACTCCCATCACTACGCCGCAGCACCCCTAACAAGCCCCTCCTGGGAAGGAGCTCCCTATTCCCGACCCTGAGCCAGCACCGAGACACGCAATGGTGGTCGTAGTGCAGGCCATCTTAACCCCAGCTGAAAGGGCAGCCCAAACTACAGGAACTACTTGTATTACGTAGTTACGTCCGGCTATGTGACCCACTTAAACCCAAATGATTTCGTGGACACAAGCTCTTGCTGGCACCCCTGCGTAAAGCAAAATTTGTTTCTCTCCCACCGATATGACGGTGTCTCCGCTGTGCCCTGACTGGGGCGTGACTGGAGAGTGTGCGGTATTACTGAGCGTTGCTAAGAAGGCCATTCAGGCACAAGCCGGTGCATACGGGTACGAGCAGCACACCGAGCGACAACATAGTTGGTGGGCCACCTGCCTTGATGGCCCCGATAGCCGCAACGCCGCACCAGAGCAATGACCAACGTTTCCAGCAGGGACGCAAGGCTGCGGTCGGCAACCGCCCGCCAAGGCCGTCGGGCAGGCAGGCGGATGTAGCCTGCCCGTCAATGTGGCGGTGCGCAAGGATTCTTTCCGATTTCAAAGACAGCGCTTGCACCCAGCACCTGCAAGGGACGGGACGTGGGCGATCTGGGGTTTAGCGCGTCAAGGGCCCAAGCTGTTTCCAGAAGCAAGTAGCAGGCGCACGGCAGCTTCCGTCCCAGCAGCCACGTCCGCGCGTATCCCCGACCTACCCTACACCGATTGCTGTTCAACCGAGCACACCTTTGCACGCCACCAAGCAGCCTTGCCACTGCCACCGTTGTGGCCGGATAGCTGCCATATGCTGGGCTCAGCGCTCCTTGAAAACCAAGGGTCCCGTCCCGCGTTCCGGCAGGTACGGGATACCGTATCGCGACACACTCAATGTAGCATTGCACCGGCGGGCGCTGCCGCATGTGACCGGCCGATGGCGACCGGAGGGTGGTGGCTGGCGGGCGGTGACCGGCTGATGCCCCTGGCAAGCGCCGGAGCAGGCAGGGCCGATGGTACCCGAGGAGCTCCAAGAACCAGGCCGCTATATTACCCGACGAAGCTCGGGCATCACAAGCGAGGCTGAGCGCAAAAGCATAGGAGACTTGGCTGGGTGTATGCACGCCAGCATCGGGAGGTGCGAGGATGTAATCTTTCAGACTGCTGGCACCAGATCCTGGCAGCAGGCGGTGCCGCTGCCGCGCCAGACCAAAGCGTCAGGCGGTGCAATCAGCTCGACGTCGGGCTGGCCGCCGCCGCCGCCGCCGCAAAGGTGACGCCCAGCCACCATCCGTGCGACTGCGCTCAATGTGTGCACGCCGCGTCCCCTCAGTCACTCCTCCTCCTGGACTGCCAGCATGAACGCGGCCTCCTGCGCCGCCAGCCACTCAACCACACCCTCCAGGCCCTCCCCGCCACCATCGCCGCCTGAGCTGCCGCTGCCACCTCTGGGGCGGCCCTGAACCTTGGCCGCCTCTGCCAGCGCCTCCCGCGCCGCCTGCAGCAGCGCCCGCCGCCGCTCGTTGAGGGCCCGCGCGCGCTCCGACCGAGTTGCGGCGCCGGCGCGCGCCACCGCCTCGGCGAGTGCCTTGCGCGTCCGGAGGTCCAGTCCGTGCAGGAGGCTGGCGGCGTTGGCGGCCCGGCCCGCCGCCCGCTGCGCCTCCAACTCCTCCTCGCTTGGCGGCGGCGGCGGCGCGGGCCCCCACAGCCGCCACAGCTCGCGACAGATCGTCGCGACCGCATCTGGGCTGGGCCTCTCCTCCGCCTTGGACTCTGCTTTTGCCACAGCTCCTTTCTCCGCTTCTGCGCCAGTGCGCGGCGCTGCATCCCGTTCCTGCAATAACTCTGTTGTGGTACTCCGATCCGGTGCGCAGCCATGGCCGTCGTCCTCAACGCCATCGATGCCCTTGCCATCACTGCCGAGCTCGCGTCCTCTGATGGTGGACGCCTGGACCGTCAGGGTGCACGCCTCCCAGGCGAAGCGCTCCCGTTGGGGCGGCTCCAGCGCCTGCGCCATGCGCAGGATGGCCTCGCGCGGCACGGCCGAGAGGCCGCTGCGCGTGGCATTGCGGGCGAGCGCGAGCTGGGGGCTGCAGGGGAGGTGGAGCTGCAGGAAAGCGGCGCCGGAGTCGCGGGCGGCCTGGAAGAGCTCGTAGCGCATGCTGCAGTTGTGGGGCAGGGGAAAGTAGGGATGGAAGACTGCGGAGGTGGAGGGGAAAAGAACTATCAATGCCAGAGAATGAGTGTGGCATCCTTCAGTTGCGTAGGGGTGTCAGTAATGCCGGGTGTCGGGGAAGTTAGTTCCGTGATCATCCACTTTGGGGCTGAGTGCACACATGTCGGGACGCCACAAAGTCCTTCTTGGACTACCCATTTGAAATATGTGCAGATGATGGCAAAAGTGCCATAGCACCTGCGTAGGTGGTTGTTGTCGTCGGCAATGATGAGGACGTGCTGCCCATCCACCGGAGAACCCAGCTCGGACCCGCCTGCCCGCGAATGCTCCAGAAGCAGCTGGATTTTGCTCAGTGCTGCACCTCGACTTCTTTGCCAGATCTCTGGGCTGAAACCCTCAGCTGCTAACTCTGCGTGAAGCCAATCATCGTAGCTGACCAGCTCCACCCTAACCCGGCCGGCTGCGACTGAAGCCTCAAAACATTTGCGAACGCTATGCGCCAAAGTTGTCTTCCCGCTGGCTGGCAAGCCGCACATGGCCAAGACCGCGCATGGTGCACGCTCGACAGACATCGATTTTAAAATACAACAAGATAAATGAACCTGGTGAATCAAGAGCGGAACACATAAGAGAACGCTTGGTTTGTAAAGTCGTGTTGGGATCCACAACGCAACCTGTTCTGCTTCTATAGCCCAAACAACCAATGTCAGCAAACGTATGGAGAGAGTAACGCACCAGGCAACTCGACACAAGTGCCGTGAACCTATTCGCGGCACAGTCCCACGGTTCACTGACACGCGCTCCTGCCCTTACCCGAGCCAGGACAGTGCCCTCAGCAACGCGACGAGCCAATGCAGGTGGAGACATATGTCCCAACCCAAATCCTACACACCATACCATCAATTAAGCCAGAGGCACTGAAGAGAGATACACACCGATATTAGCAAGCGAATGTGACGCCCGGCCGCCCAGCTTTATGCAAAGAATTAGCCAACTGTCAAACAAACTGAACCGCCCAAACCCACAGCTGCAATGGGACTGCGGTGTGGCGGCATGCGTACAGAGAGTACGGGTACAGGGGGTGCACACAGTAGGACAAGGTACAAGTGCTCATACATCTTGGCTCCCATTGCACATGCGACTGACTACATGGCATGGCATTCCCAAGAAGCGCTCCCCTCAGGAAGGTACATACTATTACTTGACGAAGCACCGTGACCCAGCATAGCAAGCCTTTGCTTGAGTGAGCCCCAATGTTGCCATCGCTGAGTACTGTCAGCCCCATCACGGGGAACGAGGGAGAAGGGAATGACAACGGCGCACACGGCACAGCCTTGCCTTGCTAACGGCTCGCAAGGCCCCCGATAGAAGTCGAAGGCCCAGGAGGGAACCACGCAACAGCGCCCGGCATTGATTCACAAGGCAATACATCCCCGAACTCTACTAACAAGCTATTAAGTGCTCACCAAGCGCAAGTGCAGCTTGGAACGGCTGGCTCCCTGGCGATAGGAAGCCAGCCCATAAACCCGAGATCTGGTGCGCGCCTCGCGAGCGCACTCGAAAGGCTGTGATCACAGGTGACAGGCCGCCCGCATGGGGCCAGCTCCTGCGACGGCGGTCCTCTGCACAAGCGCCGTTGCATAGCCCAGCGTGCCAACGCCGGTAGGGTGACGCGTCGCGTGGTTTCGGCGGCGTCTCAGCAGTGCCTCGCGATGAGGTTACAGATGTCCTGCGGGCGGGGAGGGAAGGGACCGGGGCCGCATGCTCAGTTCGGAGGCGGGGGAAGGCTGGTTACCGGTACTGCAGCCGGAGGAACGGGATGAGGTCGGGATGGGCCGAATCGTGAGGCTCGAGCTGGCCCGCGCACATCAGACGGTCGAATATCACGCCGGGCCACTCCCGCACATCTCCGCAGCCAGTGCACCGGGCTCGAATTCCAAATCCCGCCCCGAGCCCCGCTGTCTGGGTCTCGCATACGCCGGATCGACTGTGCCGTCTCCTCCCTGCCCACCGGCCGGCCTGTCTGCTCCCTTCCGATGCCCCTCGCGGCCTCGTAGGGCAGTGGCGCCCCTCTTGCCCGCGACCGCCCCACCCTTGCCACGCATCCCATGTCATCCCCCCACTTGGACCCACCTCGTCGTCCAGGCGGCCCACCGGCTCCCCCGACTTTACGTGCTCCACAAAAGCCTCGTTGGGCGTCATGAGCTGCGACACGCAGCGCCACAACGTGAGCCGACATTCCATTACCTCTGTTTTCGTTTCACAGGCAGACCCCGACAGTAGTGGCGAGTGGCTCATGCAATCAAGCACTTGTGACAGAAAGGCCATGCGAGTAAGGGGATCCCACAGGAGCCGCACCTGCAGGCAGTACAGCTTGTGGCCCGTGTCGTTGTCGATGCCGTGCACAGCCCGCGGCGGGAACACCACGCAGTCGCCGGCGCGCACCGTGAAGCGCTGGCCGTTGCACACTGCGACCCCCTCGCCCGCCAGCACGAAGAACAGCTCGTGCGCGGTGCGGTGGATGTGCAGCGGCGTGTGGTGGCCCGGCTCAAACACTTCCACGCCGAACGAGAGCGAGAGGCCCAGCTCCGAGGGGTCGAACACGAACGCCTGCGGTTGACGGTTTATGGTGGGGGCGGTTGGCAGTGGGGGCGGGTGGCGGTTGATGGGTGGTGGAGGGAGTCCGCAGTGGAAGGTGGGCGGGCATGTGCGATGCGGGTGCGGGGGGACACGGCGGAGCATAGCAGCAGCATAACAGGAGAACTTTCATATCGCAGCGACACTACTCGCCCCGACGGGTACGATTCCGTCCTTTTCCAGGAGCATTCGCTGCTGCCATGCCGTGTACGGCATATCGAAACACAGGCGTTGGAATTATCGGCCCCCACAGTCTGGCAAGCAAGTCCCACCATCCTACGGGCCAACCCAACATTGCCCTCCGCAAGACTGCGGGCTGTCGCTTGCGAGTGCTGCTCGTCCAAACCCACACCGGCCGTGCCCGTACTGAATGTTTAGAATCCCCTATCTTTTCTGGCCGGCGGGCCCCCTCCCTCCCGACCACCCACACACAGTGACCTCGCACGACGTAACACAGTGACCTCACATCCTAATCCGATTCTGGGCCGCATCGGGGGCTACGGTGGTGGTTGCCGCCGAACGAACATGCAAGGACATCATTCCTTCGAGCTTCGACTGCCTCTGGAGCTGGGTCCTACAACGACGCCATCATTTTCGCGCTTACGCTCGTCGTATGCGTTTCCTTTTCAACACAGTGACCTCACATCCTAATCCGACGGCCTGTTTGAGCTCCAAGGCGCTTCCCTGCAGGAGGTTGCCCCTGCCGCGCAATCATACCCCCACCCACCAGCTTGTTGGTCTGGCGCGGGAAGCGGAAGGCCTTGAAGTCCTCCATGGCCCGCTGCAGGAGCACGCAGCCCGGCCCTGACGACTCCGAGGGCGAGGCTCCCGAATGCCCGGACAAAGACGGAACCGAGGTCGAGGCACCAGCGTGACCACGTCCCGCCAGCTGCGCCGCCAGGGAATTGCGCAGCCAGCGGAGGCCACCGGCGGCGGGAGCCGCCGCGCCCCCGACCATCCGCCGCAGGAACGGAACCACGTTGCCCGCAACCGCCGCCGCTGGCGCGCGTGTGCTCCCGGCCTGGGGCGCTGAAGGGGCCGGTGCTGCCGCCGCTCCGCTCTCTGCCCGGTGCCCAAGTGCCGCCGCCACTCCGCCGTTTGCCGCCACGCGCACGTCACCGCTGGCGGCTGCATCACCGCCGTCAGCGCCGTCGTAAAGGCTGGAGATGGCCCTCGAGGCGCGTTGCTGCACGCCGCGCAGCATGTCGTCGGCCTCCTGTGCGGACAGCTCCCCGTCGGCGTTGCCGCCGACCTCCATTTCGTCCACGAGAATCTGCAGCTCGGCATGACTGGGCGCCGGCGAGGGGACCGCGCCGGGGGGCGGCATAAGGACACTGGCTGGGAAATGGAACTTGAGCGCGACGGGGGGCTCGTCGGCGGCCGAGGCGCAGTGCATCTCCGTGGCGTTGTGCCATGCGATGAGCGAGTCGCCGGCGTGCAGCCGACGGACGGTGCCATCAGCGGAGGTCACGACACCCGTGCCCGCGAGGACGTACAGTACATCGAGGAGCTGCGAGGTGCTGCTGCTTGAGCTGGCGCTGTTGTTGGGGTGGGTGCTGGCGCCGGTGCTGTTGTGGCGGTACATGCCAGCGGTACTGGTGCCGGCCAGGCCGCCATCTAGCCGAGGCAGAGGGGACAGCGCATCGCGCAAGCTGCCCCGATTGCAGCACTCCACTGATGCGCCGAATGGGAGGCCCTGCGGCGGCCCATCGTGTCGCAGACCGAGTAGCGGCACCTGCGCATGGGGATCGCCGAGCCCGGGCGTACTTCGTACATGCTGGACGGAAACAAAGAAGCATCTGAGAGTCGCAGAGGCTCAAGGTCCATCGCGTGCACATCAGCGTGAGCGAAACGGTTATGTAACTTACATGGTATCCACCGCCCTTGACAATCTTTGCGCTTCCCGCCAATCGCGTCACAATCGCCCCTCCGAAAGGCATCGTCTGCCCTCCTCCCGCAACCGCACCCGCCGCGTGGCTGCGGTTTCGGCGGGACAGGAACGGGGCGTTGACCAGACGGCAGCGACGAGTCGAGACGGGTACGAGCTAGGCAGCACCTCATGTAGGCGAAGGGCAGTGAGGGCCGCCGTGACTCACCATCGATGGGGCGCGCGCCTGGGGGACGCGAGAGGTCCCAGCGAGCTTCGGCGGGGCTGGTGACACCGCATGTTGGACAACGTGTCATTGGGAGACCGATGGGGCATCCTCGACGCTTGAATACAGGCAGTCAGAGAGAAGGGTTGTTCCGAAATGAAATTGTCCGGGATCTTTGCGCAACGACTTGAGTGATGAATTGGAGCTGCTTTGTAATGTGCGTGAAATGGCCATGGCTCTACAGTTGCTGAGCGCCTTGCAGTGTACTGCGAATCCGCGAAGTCGGTTGCCCCGAGGTTTGTCCGCAACTCCCTGGCGCCTAATTGCTTGTAAAAGCACATGGCGAATGGAGTCCAATGGCAACGTCGCCACTGGCGGCGAGACTTCAGCTGAACATACATACGAGCGGGAAAAGAAGGAAGCGAACGAGCGCATACGAGTGCTGAGAGAAAAACTAGTATATAGATGTAAGGAGCTCGGGAAATGGAAATTCTTCACGCCGGCCTCGGTGGAGGTGCCGCGCGAGCCTGCGAAGGCGGAGGCGGAGAAGGTGGTCTTCAACATCATCACAGGATGCCTCTTCGATCCCACCACGCTGATCCCCGTGGACATCCAGGCGATGCACCGCAAGGTGTGTGGCGCCCCACGATCGGCAGGCGGCGGGAGCGTGGGCGTGCCAGGGAGATGGCCCGAGACATCCTCCACTGCTTGTTGGCCTCGGGTGGCAGTGGCGGGGTCATGCGGGTGAACGAGGGCTAGGGTCGTCCCATCCCCATGACCCACATAACAGGCCTCTAGGACCATCATGTGCATGGGTATCCCACAGGCACGGCTGACACCCTCATCCATTGGCATCACACCGTGCTGCCTCTCTGTCCCCGGCCCCAGCTGCTTGGTACCCTGATTCCCGCGTTGCCCCTTCCTCCCCTCACGGCCTCCTTCCCTTGCCCTCTCATCCCGCCCCGCCCCGCAACCCCCAACCAAACTCCACCTCGCAAACCCCTCGCCCTCGCACCACCCCAACGCGTTCCGTGCGTAAGCGACCTTAATGGTCTTCAATGCCCCACGTGCCAGATTCTTGCGGACCCGGCGGGCGAGCGCTACGAGGCGGCGTTGGCGACGCTGGGCCTGTCCAGCCCAGAGCCGCTCATACACAAACTCTCCTCCATCAGCTTCAAGTTTGGGATGAGCGAGTTCAGCTGCATTAAGATTGGTCAGCTTGCCTTCGCCGATGGTGTACGGATGTACATCACGCGGGTGGACCGCCCGGCGCTCACCCGGTACGGCACGTCGCCGGCTGTGTACGGGTTGTAGTGCTAGGTGGTACGGCGTGTGTTACGGCGTTTGGTTGGCAGTTGCAATGTGCAGCACGGGACGCGCTGGTGCCCGCTGCCGGATGGCCTCGGCATCGCGCCAGGGCCGCCACACAGCAGCGGATCTCCCTCCCCCGGATCGCGCACGCACGCGCCAGGACGGGCATCGGCGCTGGTCTGCAGTTGACCCGAGCTGAGCCACACCCGCATCACTGCAGCACACCGCTGGCTGCCGCTCTTGGAGGCCCGTTGGAGGCCCGGCCGCCTGCCAACGCCGCCCTGCCCCTCCGTCCCCTCCCTGTTCCGTGCCCCTGTCCCGTGCCTGTCCCTTGCCCCTCGTGAACCGCCGGCCGCCCGGCCGGCCGCAGGCTGACGGGTATCGAGGACCCGGACAAGCTCAAACAGGCGGCCGCAGCCGCGGCCGCGGGGCAGGCGGGCCAACAGCAGCAGCCGCAACAGCCGGGGCAGCAGCAGCAGCCCGGCGGTCTCATGCCCGGCCAGGTTCCGGGGCCGCAGGGTCCCGGGACCCAGCAGGCGATGATGATGGGAGGGCCGGGCGGCGGCGCCGGCGGACCCATGGGTCTGCCCAGCGGTCCCATGGGCCTCCTGGCCGAGGGGCTGGGCCTGGGCCCCGGCGGACCCGGCCTGATGGGCGGCCCGGCGGGGATGATGGGCCCGGGCGGCTTTGGAATGGGCGGCATGGGGCCGGGCGGCCTCATGGGGCCCGGGCGGCCGGGCATGCCAGGTGGGGATGGGGGTGGTGTGGGCAAAGGGCGGGGCGGATGCGGTGGAGTTAAGAGGGAGCAAGGCGGAGCTAGGGCGCCGGCGGCGACGGTGGGCCCGTGTGCCGTGGGGGAAAATGGGGTGAGCCTTGGCCCCGGCGGCAGTGCCGGGCATGTAGGTGGGTAGATGGGCCCCGGCGGCCCCGGCGGCTTTACCCCTTAGGGCCCTCAGGGCCCTGTGGCTCTACGGGCCAGGGGCGACCGAGAGTGCTGGCTGCGATGGTACTGGGGTAGGGCGGGGTGGGCCGTTTGGGTGGGGTGTGTTGGGCGGGCCATGCGTATATGCGGGGCCGCGATGGGCGGGTCAGCGTGAGTCCGCGAGCGCTTGCTGCCACTGGCTTGTGCAGCGCAATCACGGAGGCCCACCTACTGGCGGCAGCTGGCATGCGGCAAGGCGGCCAAGGAGGCCCACCAACGGACAGGCGGCACGACGGGGTTGATGGACTGTCGGGCGTCCCATGCCCCGCACCTAGCCCCCAAACCCACCCGGCACCCGGTCCGTGCCCCAACGCGCTTACGCATACGTTGCCTCGCATTCGTGTTATTGTTTTTTTGCGTGTTCTTGCGGCCCGTCTGACCGTTGCGCTCCGCACGTTCGCGTATACGCAGGCATGGGCTTCCCCGGTGGCGGCGGCCCGCTGCCGCCGCCCATGCCCCCCCATGATGCCCCCGCCAGACGCCTCGATGCCGCCGCCGCCCGGCCAGCCGCCGCAAATGCAGCAGCAGCATATGCAGCAACAACAACGGATGCAACAGCAGCAGCAGAATCAGCAGATGCAACAACAACAGCAGCAACAACAACAGCAGCAGCAGCAGGACGCCAAGCGGATGCGGATGGACGCGGGCCTGGGGCCCGGGAGCGGTGGAGGAGCGGGCGGAGGCGGGGGCGGAGGGGCCGAGGCGGACCTTGACGCGCTGCTGGGCAAGCGGTCTGTCATGGAGAAGGCCAAGGTGGAGAAGTGAGTCTGCCTGGCCGCGTCAATGGGGGGGTTGAGCAGTCCAGAGCATTGCAGTCCCTCGAGGACGGAAAGGGAAGTGGGTTGATGGCGTGTTCAGGAGGTGTGAGTAGGTGTGACCACAGTCAACAGGGAGCCTGGTCATGCCGACAAGCGCCTCGTCCCCGCTGCCGGAGTGACGTCTAACCGTGGTGCCGCAACAGCGGCCCTTACCTCACCCCCCGCCCCCATGCCCCCACACTCCCACAAGGGCTTCGCCGCGTGACGGCCTTTCTTCCCCTCACCTGCCCCCCTCCTCCCTCCCCCCGCCCCGCTCTCCTCCCTTACCGCAGGGGCTCCGAGCTGCTGGACATCCTGGCCAAGCCCACGGCGCGCGAATCGGCGCGCGTGGAGCAGTTCCGCACCGCCGGCGGGTCGGCCATCCGGGAGCATTGCCCGCACCTCACAAAGGAGGAGTGCCGCAAGTGAGGCGGCCGGGCGGGGGGGGAGGTCGGGCGCGGCCCGAGGTGACGTCGCCGTGTGGGGTGGATGGGGGGGAGGTGTGGGGACGGCCTGGTGTCGGGTGGCCACCGCTACCTTCGGGCCAGACGGGCGCGCCGGTGCAATGAAGGTGTGGGCGGGACGGGTGGGCGGCGCCTTGAAGGAAGGACACCTCGGGGGGCGCGGCGGTTCTGAAGGCGGGCGGTGTGGGAGGGATGACGCAAACCGCGGCTCGGTGTGCGGGACGGGGCGCAGAGGGTCGTTGGGGAAGGCTCTGCGGCAGTCGGGGCGCCAGCGGCCACCCGGCTCCGGCGGTGCGGCACCGTCTTGATCCCCCAATGCCCCGAAACCCCCACGCGAGCGCGCACACAGCACACATACAGACATGAATTCTCCCATCTGCCGCCTAATCGACCTGCTTGCATGTGTAATGCGCTCCCGCCCTCCCACCCGCCCACGCCCGCAGGCGCACCGGCACGGGCCTGGCATGCCCCCGGCTGCACTTCTTCCGCGTGGTGCAGCCGCACACGGACGTGTCGCTGGGCAACTGCAGCTACCTGGACACCTGCAGGTGCGGCGGGCGGGGGCCGGGGGGTTAACGAAGAAGGGAAAACGGGTCGCGTCGCGGCGGCTGGGGGCTGGCTGGCAGGGTTGACGGGCAGCCTGCGCTGGGGCGCCTGCTGGAGGCGGATTGGGGGGTGGATGGCAGGTCCGGGGGTGGTGGTGGTGGTAAGGGTAGGACAGTACGGGCGCGGCAGAAGGTGCGGGCGAGCGAGTGTGGGGGGAGCTTGAAGAGGGGGATTGGTGCGGGCGGGGGGCGCGCGGGACGGGCCTGCCTTGCCCGCCGTGAGCGTGCGGCCCGGGCGAGCGGTCCCCCAAGCTTGGATGGGGCCGCCGGCGGTGCGCTGTCGTGGTGTGAGCTGGTCTGGAATGGGGTTGGTGCGACCTGGCGGATGCGATGCGGTGCGGTGCGGTGCGGGTGGCCGCCGGGGGGGCCCAAATCCTTCGCCCGGAGCGGGCTGAAGCGATGGTCCGCCAGCGCCCCTCCCTTGTGACTTCCCCGCCGGCAACGCTTGCGGGCATGCAGCCCCGCTCCAAGGAACATGGGTGTTCTCTGCGTGGCTCATGAGACCTCCCGCGCCCGCCGCTGCCCCCCTGCCCCCCTGCCCCCCCGGCCCCCCCTGCCCCCCTCCCGCCCCGCCCCGTCCCGCCCCCCCCCCCAGGAACATGCGCACCTGCAAGTACGTGCACTACCGCCCCGACCCCGAGCCCGACGTGCCGGGGCTGGGCGCCGAGATGGCCCGCCTGCGAGCCGCCGTGCCCACGTGAGTCCGACGCAGCGGCCCCCACCCGGGCGGTCCGCTGCCCACTCCGGCGCGGGTCCCGTCCGGAAAGGCCGACCGCCACGACCCTATGCGCGCGTGTGGGTTTGTTGGCGTGTTGGGTGTCAGTCAGGGGTGCGCGGAAGGGCTGCACTGTATGGAAATGCCCAACATCCATGGAAGGGGAGGTGGGACTCGGGGCGGCCGCCAGGGCGCTGGCGACCCGCGGGTCGCTGTAAGGCACCTCCGATGCCCAGTCTCACACGCAGCCACACCCGCGGCTGACGCGTTTCGCGCTTCTTATCTCCAGGCTCGGGGCGGGCGTTCAAACCCCCTCGCCACCTGCCACTTGCACGCCTCGCACAACTGCCTTGCTGCCCATGCTTGAGTTATGCCTTTGCAGTTGTTGGCCAAGCCGTGTGCAACCTCAACACACACCCACACACAACAAACGTCTACACACACACACACCCCACCTGTCACTTTTGCACTCAGGTACCTGCAGGCGCTGAGCGACCCGCAGTGGATCAACTGCGACGTGCGCAGCTTCGACATGACGGTGCTGGGCAAGTACGGCGTCATCATGGCGGACCCGCCCTGGGAGATCCACCAGGACCTGCCGTACGGTACGATGAAGGACGACGAGATGCTCAACCTCAACATCGGCTGCCTGCAGGACAACGGGGTCATCTTTGTGTGGGTCACCGGTGAGTCGCCTGGAGGGGTCAGGGTGCCCCCGCCCCGGGTATGTTCAGCTCTCAGCCCTCAGTTCCCAGTTCCCAGTTGTTTCAATCGGCAGAGGCATGCGCCCCCAGGCTTTTCTATTGAGAATGCCTCTCAAACCCATTGCCCCTGGTATACGTCGTTCCGCGCATTATGAGCCTGCGAGCCCAATGCCCCAAACAGTCCGTGCGGCGGGTCAGTGTCGGTGTGGTGGTGTCGATCCCGCTGCAGCTCGCCCTGAAGGCGTACGGGCACCCTTGCGTCCTCCAACCCCCAACCGCCTAACCGCTAAGTTCACAACCATGTCAACCTCGCCCCCGACTGACCGACCTCTACCAGGCCGCGCCATGGAGCTGGCTCGCGAGTGCATGGCCAAGTGGGGCTACAAGCGAGTAGACGAGCTGATCTGGGTCAAGACCAACCAGCTGCAGCGCCTCATCCGCACCGGCCGCACGGGCCACTGGCTCAACCACAGCAAGGAGCACTGCCTGGTGGGCATCAAGGGCAACCCGCAGCTCAACAGGTGTGCGAGAGGAGGAGGGGGGGTGGAGGGGAGGGGGGAAAGGGCCCGGGCCTCGGAGGGGGATGAGAGTGGGGCGGGCGGCGGCGGCGCACGCTGGGTCAGAGGGAGGGGCGGCGTGCGGGCGGTGCGTTGAATCGGAAGTGTCGTGGCGGCGCCATAGTTTCACACCAGACCGCCCGCAATCTTCCAGCCGGGCTTGCTCCTCCATACCGGACCTTGCACCATCGGCGGGGCTTCCTAACGTGTCACCGGCAACGCTCCACCATGCTCGATTACCAGCAACCAACTGCTCCGCTTGCGCACTGCACCACCGCAAGCTAATTTTGCGAGTTGCTTGTCCCGTGTGGTAAACCCCGCAAAAGAAATGCACGCGCGCACGCGAATGAGCATGCGTGTTTTCCCCCCGCCCCGACACCCACGCACGCACACACACGCCCTCCCGCCCCCCCGTCGCCCCGTCCCCGCAGGTACGTGGACTGCGACGTGGTGGTGGCGGAGGTTCGCGAGACGTCCCGCAAGCCAGACGAGATGTACAGCCTGCTGGAGCGGCTCAGCCCCGGCACCCGCAAGCTCGAGATATTTGCACGGCAGCACAACCTGATGCCGGGTTGGATGGGCCTGGGTAACCAGCTGGGAACCGTCAACATCATCGAGCCCGAGCTGCGGCAGCGCTTCGCAGCGCGGTACGGCTTCGAGCCCGACCCCAACAAGCGCGCGTTTGTGAGCTAGTCGGGCGGGCAGGCGGGCGGGCAGGCGGGCGGAGCGCGTGTGGTTCGTTGCTGGGGAGCGGACTGATGGGGAGCGGACTGATCAAGGGAGAGGGAGAGTTTGTTTACGGGATTGGGTGTGGGACGGGAAGAGGGGGTGGGAGGCGGTGGGAGGGAGGAACAACTGCGCTGAGGCTTGCAGGGAGATGAAGGGCGAGTGGGAGGAGCGCGAATGCTCGTGAAGAGGGACTACTGGCCCCGGCATGTCTGTGGAGCTGTTACGCGCTGGCTCCGGAAAGGGGTTAGAGCGTCGGCGTCTGTTAAACAAAAAGAGAAACCTGCATAGAAAGAGGGAGCCCGCCTCTACGGCCATACACGCCCGAAGGCGCGACGTT
>LSYV01000023.1:126240-165685 GCA_001584585.1 Gonium pectorale | reverse complement strand
GGAGGTCGAGCGGGGCCGCGTCCCAGCCCGGCAGGCCCCCGGCGAGGGCCGCTGCGGGGGGCCGGACCCCGGGCAGCAGCAGACGATGCACAGGATACTGAGCGCCTGCGAACGGGGCACCCCGCAGCGGCAGCGGCACGGAGGCGCGAGGCCCGGGAGCAGCGCGCCCGCCATCCCGCGCCCTTGCGGTGGAGGGCACCCAGGCCCCGGCGCCCGCCCTGACCGGCAGGTCCGGGTCCCGCAGCCCGGCAGCGGCCTCCTCCTCCTCCTCCTCCACGCCCGCCGCCTCCGAGGACGTATCGACGAAGCCGTCCGGCTCCGCGCCCCCCTCCTCATCCGGTTCCGTCTCCGCCTCGGGCGGAAAGCGAGACTGCTGCCGCGGCCACGCGGGCCCTCGCCCGGGCCCGTACTCGCTGTCATACTCCTGCTCGTGGCGACCCGTGGGTCGGCCCCGGCGGGCCGCGGGGCGGCGGGACGCGTGGTCCTCCTCCGACCCCGAGCTCGTCTCGGGAGCGCCCCAGGCCCTTGAACGCTTCCGCGGCTGGCGTGGCTGCAAAAGGAGAGTAATGGCGCTTGCGGTTAGGGCCGCGACTGAGGCACCCAGCTCATGATGCCCTGTGGCGTCAAGGCCTTTGCACTGCCAAGGAGCAACGCTGGTCTGCATCCGGTCGCCTCACCGCACGCCGGCCGTGGTCCTTTCCATGATGCACTGTTGCTGCACCCCCAACCCCCAACCGTGCGCTGCCGCAGGTGGGCGGCTGCGCCATCCATATGACCATAACCCTCCCGCCCGCACCTGGGGTCCTCGGCGCGCGCCGCGCGAGGCTATGCCGTGGTCCTCGAGCCACTTGCCCAGCGCCTGGCCGGTAGAGCGGATCTGTTGGGATGGCATGGTGCGGGCGAGGTGTGGGGCGCAGCGGTGGGGCGGGGCGTTGTTGCGCGTGAAGAGGTTAGGGGGAGACGTGTGCATAAGACACGGCAACCGCAAGCGAAGGGCAGCATGTCAATCAATTAGCGGGCGCGCGCAGCGCCTAGAACGAGGCGCCTGTGGCGCCCTCGGGCAGGGGCGGGATCATGTGCGACGCCTGCAGGCGTCCTTGCGCCATGACATGTCTGCACTCATCTATCGCAAAGTGTCCCCCTCACTGCCCCATCGCCTCCCTGTCCTCCCCTGGCCCCCACCTTGATGGACGTCTGCCACTTGCGGCAGGCAGCGGCGCCGCCGATGTTCTCGAACCTGCGGCGGGAGGGGCGCCACGCAAGCCTTGCACGCATTCCCCTTTCTGATGCTGCGTGCGTTCATACGCCCAGGCAGAGGCCGCACGGCTCCCCACGCCCCTGCAGACGCACGACTGCAATAGCCCAGCGACCAGTACCCCTCCCGGCGTTGCGGCAAGTCCTTGGGGCACGCAGGCGAGGGCGCATAACCAGCCAGCCCTAGCCGGGCCCTCGCCTCCAGGCGCCCCCCCTCCCCCCCCCCGCCCGCCGGCCCCTCCTACTTGCTCAAGGAAATCACTGCGTTCATGTATCCGATGCAGGGGCCTCCCGCCCTGAAGAGCTCGGGATAGAAGACCCCCTCCACACCGGCGACACCAGCAGCATCGCCACGCGGCGGTCGCGCGCTGCCCGGTCTCGCGGTCCTCCGCACAACCACCGCCACGGGGTCAGGCAGCCGGCGGCCTGACATGGCGCCGGCGCCGCCACTGCCGGCGAGGCCGGCGCCCAAGGCCACGTCGGCAGCTGCGGTGACGGCTGCGGGGGTGCGAACGGCTGCGTCAAAGACAGAGTCGCCGGCGGCGGTGTGGGCCGAGTCACTCTCTCCGCTCGACGTCACTTCGCCGGGCTGGGTGAAGGGAAGATCGTGCTGCCTGTAAGCTTCGTCGAGGTCTTCGATGGCGGCATTTGCCAAGTGCTCAAGTGCCGAGGGCCGCAGTTGGGGCGCCACGCGCGCATGCGACGGCGGCGGCTCCGCTTCCGGCGGCAAGGGCCGCTTTTCCCCCAACAGGGTACGATCTGGGCTCAGCGACGCCGGGGCGCCCGCCTGCTCCGCCTCCGCTGCCGCAGGCGGTGGCGGCGGCTCGGCCGACAATGACAAGCCGAGGGCGCCGTCTGCGCGCGCCGCAGCCTCCACGGCGATAGCGGCCTGCCCCGAACCCGCACCCGCCGCCGGCGCAGGCGGGCGAAGCAGCGACGAGACTCCGCGCATGTGAGCGACCCGTGGGTCGCGAGGCGCCGCACCCAGCCTGAAGACCGACGCTGCCGCGCCTGGCCCTTCCGGGACCGCCCCGTCATGCTCGGACGCCAGCCCCTCTACGTGCTGCCGCGGCCGCACCACAACCCCCGGGCACGTCTGGACGCTCTGGTCCCGCGTATGAGTCACTGGCGCCGCCATCGCCGCCGCCGGCTGCGGCGCACTCGGTGGCAGCGCCGGCACATGCAGCTGGGAGTCGGCCGCGCTGGCCCCCGGCGAGAGCCACGACCTGGGCCCCAGCTTGGCTTCAAACACCCGCGTCCACGGCGACGGGTGTAGGCCCGGGAGCCGATCGTGGCCGGCGGACTTGGTGGGGCTGTGTAGGCGAGGCGGCATGGCGCGAGAGCGGGTCGGCGAGGAGCCAGTGGCGGTAGCACCCGTTGCTGCAGCAGTGGTCGCATCGGTAACAGCTGCACCAGCAGCTCCAGATGCATCAGCAGCAGAAGTGGCGGTGGCGGCGTTTGACACCGGCAGCTCCGGCATCTGCCCTTGCCTCTGTTGTTGCTGCCGTCCCTGTACCTGCTGCTGCTGACCTAATACTTGCGGCTCCTGAAGCTGCTCCTGGAGCTGCTTCTGCTGCTGCTGACGTTGCTGACGTTCCAGGTCTGAGAGGTGCCAGCGGCGCCACTGGCTAGCGGCCTGAGCCCGAGCAGCCTGCACGATGCGCTTGGTGATGCTGGCTCGCGCAGCCCGCCCGGCAGAACGACCCGACGACGATGGGCTGGGCACGCGCTGTCCAGCCTGGTCCGCATCGGAGGCCTCCGACGCCACTGCTGCAGCAGCGGGATCTTCCGCCGGGGCTGTGTATGGCGCACCTGCCGTCGCTGCCTCCGCGACTGCGTCCGCTGCGGCGCCTGCAGCCGCCTGCGCAGGTGTTGCAGCTGCGGCGCCTGCTGATGCGTCCGCGGATGCAGATTGAACTGAAGGGGAGGCTTCCACCTCTGCTGGCCCCACTGCCGAGTCCGCTTCCTCAGCCTCCTCTGCCTGTGCAGCCGCCGGCGCAGGTGGCGGAGCGCAAGTATCCGATGCAGATTCTTGCGCCGCCGCCACAGCGGCAGCCGGCCCCACTCCTTCCGCCACCTCTGCCGTGACCCCCTCAGCCGCTTCCGTCGCTGCCTCGCCTGCAGTGGCCTCGGCCGCCGTACGTCCGCACGCCGCTGCCTCCACCTCTGCAGCCGCCGTCGCTGTCCCCTCGGCGGCAGCGGCAAAGGCAGCGCCGGCAGCGGCGGCGGCAGCCTGGGCCGCACCCGTAGCCTCTGCCTGTGCTATCGCTGCTGCCGGAATCCCTGCAGCCCCCTCTGCTGGCATCGCCACTGGTGCACCCCCTGCGGGAACCGCCTCCTCCTCTTCCGCCACTGCCGCCTTCACGGGCTCGGCAACGTCGGCCGCCTGGTGCTCGTCGACCATGCCCTCCACTGCCCCTCTAGTCACAGTTGCGGATAAACCCGCGGGGGCTGACGCCTCCGCCTCCACCGTCTGTTTTGCTAACGCTTCAGCGGCCTTTACATGTGCTGAGTGGTCCGCCGGCGCGGCGGCCGTCGGGAGCGCCGTCGCTTCCATCGCCAAGGCGTCTGCGGTGTCTGCAGCTTCCCCGGGAGCACCCTCCGCTTCACTCCGCGCCTCCGCCTCCGCCTCTCCCGTGGGCGCCGTTTGCGCGGCGTCCTCGACACCCTCCTGCACCACCGACGCGGCCGGTGCGCTGCCCGAGCCCTGCGGCAGCGCGGCGGGCTGCGGTGTGGCCGCACGCTCCACCGCAGCCAGCGCCGCCGCGGTTGCACCGGTTGCCGACGAGCGGCGCGTGGTGCGGCTACCGCTCCGCTTGTCGGATTGCCGCGCAGGAGGGGGAGCTGTTGCAGCAGCGGCCGAAGCGGCCGCCACATCAGCCTCACCTGCTGGCCCCGCGGCTGCCGCACCCGCGGTTGCCGAGCCGGTGTTGGCTCGGATGGCGGTGCCTCGCCGCCGCCATGACATGCGGACCTTGGGGAGCTGCAGGGCCAGCTGAGACAGCAGGCGAGTGCCCCGCGACCGCCCTTTGCCGCTAAGCGGCGTCCTGCGGACCCCACCGCTGTTCTGTGAGAACGTGTCACTACTGTGCACATGCGATCCAGTTGGGGGCCCATCTACATCCCCGACGCCACCAACATCCATGTCCCCGCCGCCCGAGTCATCGGAGCCACCGTCGGCCTGCTGCCGCTGCGCTTTCTCCACCGTGTTCGCGGCTGCGCCCGTGTCGCCCGCCGCTGCCGCTGCTGGCGCTGCTGGCGCGGCAGGCACCGTCGGGGGCGCCTCACAAGCTGCTAGCCGCGGCTCCACGCCCGGCCGTGGAGAGCCGTGCGAAGTCGCCGCAAGCGGATCGACAGCCAGCGGACTGACGCTGCCGTCACTCGCTGTCCTGCCGCGGGGTGCAGAAGCCGCTGCCTCCTCACACGTAGCAGCCGCCGCCGGCGCCGTCGGCGCTGACGTCGCCACCATCGCTGTCGCAAGCCCTGCCAGTGCCGGCGCCTCGGACCCATGGGTCGCGCCGCCACGCCTCAGGGAAGGCGGCGCCGCGGCCAGGTAAGTGCGCCGCAGCGAGTAGCGCGGGCCCGGGGCGGGAGGCCTGGAGGCCGCGGACTTGCCAGGAGGCAATGGCAGTGCAGAAAGAGGCAGAGCCAAGGCAGGTGGCGGCGGTGTATTGGCCCGATACGGCTGCACCTGCGCCGGAGCCTCCCTTCCCAGCTCGAAAGGTGTCTCGTTAGGCTGCTTCTGGCCCAGGGCCTCGGCTCCCTCCCCAGACAGTCCCCCGCGCGGTTCCTGCGGAACTGAAGCCTCAGCTTCCTGCCCGGAGGGTTCCTCAAGCCCCTGATGAGCCTCTGGCGCGACAGCAATCGGCACCCGCTGTGGCATCCGCTGTGGCATCTGCTGTGGCTGCGCTGCACCTATATCGGGCGCAAGAAGCTCCTGCTCTTCCCTGGAAGCCGCCGCTGGTGGCCCGTACGCCGACGCACTGGGGGCTGGCACAGCACGGTCAAGAGATGCCGACTGCAGGGGCTGCGCGTGCCGCACCTCCGCTGCAAGCACTCCCTCAGCCCGCAGAGGCTTTTGCATCCCTGCCGCGCGACTGCATGATGCCTCACAGGCGCCTTGTGACGCCGGCTCCAGCTCCCGCGGCGAGGCCTTCTCGCGCTCTGGTGCCGCCTCGGAGAGCTGCTCCTGCTGTGCCCGTTTTCGACCCGGCGCTCCTACCTCTACCCCGCACGGCCGGCCGTGCGGCTCCCTCGGAGGCGGCAACTCCAGCGCCTCCGCAGGATCACCGCCGGCTCCTGCCGCACCGCCTGTCCCGCACGCGCCGGCATCCCTGGCGGCAGTCGCCCCGCATGCCGCACCGGCGGGCACCGCCGGCGGAAGGCTGGCTGAGCCGAGCACAGCCTCCGCCGACCCCTCGGCCTGAGGCGGCTTGTCCCCAGGCAGCGTGCTGGCCTCCGGCGCGGCAGGGCCGTCCTTGGGGACGGGCTCGTGCGGACGCTCTCCAGGCAGCGGGCCCTCCTTCCGTGGGCCGGTTTCGTCCTGGGGAGCAGCCGCCTCCCGCTGCGGCTGCTTGTGGACCTCCATGGGAGGCGGCAGGTCGCCCTGGGAAGGCAGGGACTGTGGAGCGGCCGTGAGCCGCTGTTGCCCTTCAGCCGCCGCAGCCACCGCATCACCCACATCCGAGCCCTGAACAACACCCGACACAGCAGCATGCGGGGTTGGCGGCAGCATTCCAGCGAGCGCTGGTCGGGTCTCCTGGGCAGATCGGGGCTCCGTCTCCGGCCACGGCTCATCGCCCGTCAGGTCTAGAACCATTGCGACCGGCTGTTCCGTCTCCACCACGGCAGTCTGGATCGGCAGCTCCAGAGCCGGCGCCGCGTCTGCTGTTCCCTCCGCTGCGCCTCTGCTGCTCGGCGCGGTATGGCCAAGCACCACTGCCGCCGCTACAGACGGGGCCCCCGGGCTGGCGGCATGGGGCGGCAGCAGCGGAGGTGAAGGCGACAGCGGCGCCACCCGGGCGGCAGGCAACAGGGTCGTGGCGGCAGCGGCGCCGGCGCTCGCGCCTGCGGTTACCGGGCCCCCGTCCGCACCAGCCGCGGCCGTCTCGTCGGTTCCCAGGGGCTCCTGCGCGGTAGCTCCGTCGCTTTGACGCCAACCGGCGGCCGGAACAAGACCGCCAGTAATGCCAGAGGTTGGACCCACGTGGGCAGCGCCAGCTTCTGCGGCGCCAGCTTCCGCAGTGACGGTGGCCACCGGCAGTACGCCAGATGGTCGGTCGACGGAGTGAATGGTTGCGGGGGTGGAGGAGCCGGGCGCATGGGGGCCCACCGCCGGCGCCTGCCCCTCCCGTCCGACCGCCTGGCACACGAGCCCAGCATCGCTGCCGGTGCCGGCACAGCCAGGCCCCTCAGTGGGGTTAACGCCTGGGGCATCTGCGGGGCGCTGGCAAGGCTCGTCGTCATCAAAGAGGTCGTCGGGGAGGGGATCCACCCAAACCAGGGTGGCGTACGCTGTTCCATGACGCACGGGGAGCACACTGGCGGCGCCCTGGGATACCCGCGGGTAGCGCCTCAAGACATTCCGGCGAAGTCCCGTGGGACGCGCTTGTCTGCCGGGTGCTCGGTCGCCCGCGGTCGCGCAATCTGCTGCGGCATTGTCCAGTACCGCCGCGACATGGACGGCTTTCGGAACCTCATTGTCTACAGCTCCAGCATCGTTTGTCATGTACTGGAGGAAAGAAGTGACGGAACCGAGCCCCCCAAAAGAACGGCCTCAGAAGAGTGCAAGCGTCGTTTCTGCCATGAAAGCTCCACCGGTCTGCATCAAGGTGCTTGATGTTTTATTGCACCAAGCCTCGCCGAGGTTCCCCAGAAATGCCGGGCTGCATGTTTCCAAAGCAGACAACGCCGAGGCGCTTGCTTTGGACTTGTTTCTGCTGAGTGGTTTGCAAAAAGGAAAACAAGAGGAAGTCACGCCCGCACGCCATGGTATTACGACACGGTCGGACTGCCCTCTCCCCTTCCTCCCCTCTAGTTCATACCCACCCGCAACAGGAGCTGTATTCATGACGGACGCCGATCGTAAGTACTGGTCTTTTGCCCAGTCGAGATCAAGGTCTACCAGGGGGGGTCCACGTTCGCAGTGCGGTGTGTCTCTTGTACATATGATGTGCGTTCCCCCACTTGTACAAGAATCATCATCTGCTGCCATCCGCAGCCACCGCTGCTAGCTGGCCCCTCCTCATCCTCACGCTCAGCGTCAGAGCACACACCTTAGCCGGCGTCGGCCATGCTACGCAATACGACAGCGCGGCTGCAGTAAATCACGCATTCGCGTTACTGAGTCCTCACTGCAAATGCCCTACCCCGGAGTCCCGAAACCGGGGTTTTCCAGATTCATTTGAACCACATAAGATGCCCCACCTTCACTGCGCTTGGGCGGTCTGATTAGCCTTCCGAAAACCCTTGCCCGCAGACCACAGCCGAGCACATGAGCAGCCCATAAGCACAAGTAGCGGGTGTTCCAGCCACAGCCATCCGCCAGCATGCACCACCCGTTGATGTAACCAGAAGCCTTTTCAGGCCGTCAAGCCTTGAGACGGTTCATATGGGATGACCTCTATTAATGAAGACCATGCGCCACTCTGATGCCACACAGCGGCCACACGCGCATACCTGCACACCATTACCATACGCCTGGACACGCATAGCAGCGCACGGGACACGAGGACGGACACATAACTGCAAAAAGTTCAGGGTATGCTGCAGGCCGCCAGTCACCACTGCGACATCCACGCACAGTGCATCATGAATGCATCACACTGGCCTCGCCGGTTAGGCTTCGGCCCGCATGGTTGTGTCCGCATGGCTGCTTAACATGCTGTCCTGTGCACCAAATCACCCAATACAAAACGCGAGTAACACGCCGTGGGCGGTAACCGATGTTGGAGGCCCCAGGCGCCATGCACCGCTCGCGCCACTGAAATGCCACAAGCACAAGTCGACTGGTACGACGACCGACAGGACCTACCGACGCGCGCCTAGTCCCCTAATGAAACCACAGTCCCGGATCATCTGGTAAAGCTGCGCCTGCCGAGTCCTTTATGTCATGCCGCCTACGGCCTGTACACACACCGCCATATTCCAACCAAGGACGGCAGCCCAGACCCCGAGCACTGGCACGGGTCCCGGCTACGCTCCCGTCAGTATAACATGAGAGATAACGAAAGGATTAAGGCAGCGCAGCCTACAGGGCCATTCTATAGTTGCCCTGTACCGCCGGGTGGTTGTCGTGCGGTCTGGGTTCACTGCGGCCCCGTGTGGCAGAGAGGGAGCGCAGATAAAGTGAACCTGGATCAGGCCGGCTGTATGACCACCCTGCCTCGACCCGCTTCGCTTACTCGGAGCTCAGCTCCCATGTAGGAGCGCACAAACTCCGTCAGGTTGGTGCCTGCCCCCTACGATGGAGGGATGGAGGAGGTGGGTATTGCACCGGTGCAGCAATATTGCGGAGGATATGGCAGAGTCACAGGGGCGCAGCGGGTCTAGGAACGAATGGTGGCCAGTCGGCAACCAAATTCTCCACTGGGAATGGGAGGAGACAGGCGGTGCCGTAGCTTGGCGTGCATACAGACGCGAACCAAGCGCGCTGCAACTTCACACGACAAGAGACACGCCCAGGCGCTCTCAGACACGCTACGCGGAGCGCAAAGCAGCAACGTTTCACGGCAGCGCAAACCACCCCCGCAAACCCGCGGCCGTGGCTTGGAGCATGAGCCCAATAAAAGCAGTCATCCTTAAAGACCCAACCCCAATAACTCACCATTAGGGCCTGGCACAGCGCCTGCGGCACGCGTATGGCAGACAGCTCAGCCGCCAACCCGCTCTGCTCCGCGCGGCGCACGTGGTCCTGCACCAGCTGCCGCAGCTGTTGCACGCTGATGGCGCCCAGGCCACAGCGGCTCGACGAGACGTGCATGCCGGCACGGCAGTTGGCGGGATTGAGGCCGTCCTGGTTCATCGCGGGATTGAGAGCAGGGTAGCACGCGAGGAAGTCCATGCCGCTACCCATGGCGGAACCCATGCCGCTGCCCATGGCGGCGCCCATAGAGGGACCCATGCCGCTGCCCATGGCGGCGCCTATGGAGGGACCCATGCCGCTGCCCATGGCGGCGCCCATGGAGGGACCCATGCTGCTGCCCATGGAACGGCCCATGGCGGAACCCATGCCGCTGCCCATGGCGGCGCCCATGGAGGGACCCATGCCGCTGCCCATGGCGGCGCCTATGGAGGGACCCATGCCGCTGCCCATGGAACGGCACATGGCAGAACCTATGCCGCTGCCCATGGCGGCGCCCATGGAGGGACCCATGCCACTGCCCATGGGACGGCACATGGCGGAACCCATGCCGCTGCCCATGGCGGCGCCCATGGAGGGACCCATGCCGCTGCCCATGGCGGCGCCCATGGAGGGACCCATGCCGCTGCCCATGGCGGCGCCCATGGAGGGACCCATGGTGGAGCCAAAGCTGAGGCCGGTGGCAGCGCCCATCAGGAAGTTGATGCTGGGGCCGCCAGTAAGTAGGCCCAGGCCAGGGCGCCCCATCAGTGCTTCGAGGGCTGGGTTTGGCACGTCGGGGAAGCCGCCCTGTATGGGCCACGCCGGCTGCTGCATGCCCATGTTGAGCTTTGTTGCTGCCGCCGCTGGCGCCCGGAGCATTCGCTGCAAGCGCTCGCGGCTGCGGCTGCGCTGGCGCCTGCGGGTACGGTAGTGCTTGCGACCTGACGAGCCATCGGCCCCGCCCTCTCCGCTCCCGCCCCTGCCGCCGCCGCTTCTGCTCTGGCCTCTGCAGGCGCTGAGAGCCTTCCCGGCACCGCAGCTGCGCTTGCTGCTGTCCTTGGCTTGCTCCTCGCTGTCCTCGTCCCTTCCCCGCTTGAGACGGTCTCCGTGGAGAGGCCGGCCCTCGGGCCCATCAGGCTGGCTGCTGCTGGCGGCTTGCGGAGAAGTTGCGTCAGGCGCCGCGGCTACCGCCGCATGCCCCTCGGAGCTCGCAGCGATCGCAGTAATGCCTTCTGCTGTATGTTGGATCTCCTCAGCTGCGGGCCGTCCGGTATCAGCCCCTGCCGTCACCGGTATCCCCGCCTGCACCGATAGCTGCGACGGGATCTGCGGTGCCGGCCTCATCGCCGCCGCCGCTGGCGCCATCGGCGACGAACGGTGTGCACCTGCGCCCAAACAATCTTTGTCGCTCGCCTCTGACAGCTTTGCATACCGGGCTCGTGTACCGCCCGATTCCGGCGGGGTCCGTTCACCAGGAGCGGATGGGGGCTGCGTCCCCGCCGGACGCTCCGGCTGCTGGTCCTGCTCTGCGCCCGGCACAGGGCCGACCCGGCGTGCCGCCGTCGCGGCGGCGGTCACCATGGGTGGCGGCTCATCGCCCATCGCTACAGTATGGTGGGCAGCGTCTGTCGGACAGCCGTGGAGGGCTTCACACGAGGCTAGCGGCCCATGCGGAGTCGGTCTCCCTGCGGTAGCCTCCATGCCTGAACATCCTGGCACTGCAGTGACGCCGGGTACGGAGCTGTCAGCCCCAGTAGCAGCAGGGGCTGCGCGCATGTGGGTTGCCAGACCTTCGTGAGACACACAACAGAAGGCCGCGGTATTAGTGCGTTCGCCGGGCTGCGTTAGGCTGGCGCCGTGCGGCAGGCTGCTGGGCGCTCGTAGGAGGCCAGCGGCGCCGTCCGTATACGAAGCTCTTGCGAAAGCAGTCTCGTCCGTCCACATGGCCGTCCCCGATGCTGCTGCTCCCGCCGCCAGAGCGTCCTCCTGCTCCCCCTTCTGCTCCTCCAGCTCGCAGAAGCCCCGCAGCATCTCCTCCGCTTGACGCCGCTCGGAGTCATCCAGGCGCTCGCGGAGCGTGAAGGCCACCTGTGCTGCCAGGCCCACCGTCTCCTCCCACACAGCCAGCAGTGCGGCCGGGGTTGTGCAGCGGCCCTGCGCGCCCGGGCATGACGCCGCGCCCGCAACCTGCTGCCGCAACTCCCACAGTCGCCGCACGGGCTCGCCGCAGTGGTTGAGCTGAACCATACGCTCCACGCAGGATACGGCCTGCGGGCGGGCAGAGCAAAAGGACCCAACAGTGCTAATGCCTTAGTCTGCTCAAGCCCGTGAGGCTTCTGGGGAGGCGCCCTGGTTACGCTCCTTGACTTGCTACTATGTTGTTGGGTCAAAGGTTTTTGCCAGCCCGTTTCCGAGACGCCTACCTTTTCCAGCGTGAGGGGCCGCCGGCGTCCTGCCCTCAGCGCTGCTCGCATGTCCTCGGCAAGCCCCCTCAGCCGGGGTCCGTCCAGGCTGTCCACGTCCACCTCGCTAACCTCGTGCAGCCTCGCACTGCTCCCATCGTCCAGTTGCACCAGCCAGGAGGAGCCGCAAGGAGCTGGGGGCGTTGGGACACCCAGAAGCACGCCTCATGTGTCCTGGGCTGTTTCCTTGATCAGCAAGGCATTTCCGCGGCGAACAAACAGGCCTGAATATGATGCCAGCTATGCTTGAGGCCGAGTCTGGCCAAGAATGGCACCCTCTGATTTTTGGCAATGATGACAGGTGTATGCGTGGCGACTCATGGACGCCTACCGGTACTGAGGATCGCCCGTGCATGCAGCGGCTCCTCAAGAAGCAGCACAGTGCCCTCGAGCAGGGAGCGGCTGTCGGGCAACACCCAACCGTTCTCCACGGCCGGTTGTAAGCGCACCAGCAGCTCCCACGTGTGCATCAGGTACACTAGGTCGCTGCGTGAAACACTTAACAGCGACAGCGCATCGACCAGGCGGGTCTCGAGGCTCAGGCCCTGAGTTGTCATACTTGTGGTGCATGCAAGAGGTGCTTTCTATCTGCACATATAGAGCCCGTAAGGTTTCAGAGCTTGCTCAGCGAAAGCAAGCAACTGTAAGTTTGAATTGAAGGATGACTCATTGCGAAATTGGGCGGTTTAGTGTCTGCCCGGCCATAGTCTAGTGGCCCTACGTGACTATTAAACGCTCATGGGCGCTATTCGGGGCTTGTATTCTATTCTGCCATCAAGTCGGCTTGGACTGTGCTTGGACCGGCTCGGCGGTTGATGTGTCCGTCCCCTTCCCCCGTCCCCAAGCCTCCCCGTCATCAATGGTTCACCTTTCAAAATTCCTCAGGTTGTGATCATTTCCAGGACCATGGGTTGGTCCGGGGGAAAGGGCATTACAAAAGGGCAGTGCACGGTCTGCGGCTCCGCAGCTCGCGGGTTTTGTCTCCATCGGACACTACGTCACACAAACGGAGGGCGGGACAGACTAGTGAGAGAGGCAGGCGGGCGGCAGGGGGGATGAGCACGTGGGTATCCTGCTCGATCCGATGTAGGTATGGACAGGGCCGGGCGGGGCCGGCTCAACTCTTCGGTGGCTCACACGGGCGTGGGAGGGATGCCGCCTCAATCTTGTCAGTTGGTATGCTTCACGGGGCTGGGTACCCCACCGCTTTGCAGAGTAGCGTTAGCCTACGCGGTGGACGCACACAGGGCCGCGGTGTCGTGCCTTTTAAATGCTCCACGTGTAATTGGTGTAAACGTACGGTAGCGCCCCGTTCCCCGACGCAAGGAGCAGAGGCCAAGCTCTGGCCAGCGCGGAACAAACTGCCGTTCGTGTTATGCTCTGGAACAAACCGCGTCAGAGTGTGGTGCACTGTCTGCTCGGCTCGACGGGCACAAGGAAGAATCACACGGAAAGTCCCCTGCACCACTGCACCGCCACTCCCCAGTACCCTGACTGGCGACTAAGCGTAGTAGCGTTGGGAAACGGGTCGCAACGCCCAGCATCAAATCGGGACGGGGTCTCAAATAGCGACGGGCGGGGTCCGTTGAAATGACAAATGCGCCTTGACGCAAATGGACGCAAATGGACGCACACCTGCACGACACTCACAACAGCATTGCCGTGGAACAACACGCGCGCACACACACGTGACCAACACCGTGGGGACAACGCGCACAACAAACGCACATGATAGCGGACCGCACGCATGGGCCGCCTGGGCGGGCAGGGCAGTGCTGGGCAGTACTTCCAAAGTTCCAACATGGCACGAGTGCCTTCCCGGAGTGGGCACCCCGCCCACGCGGGATTGGGGCCTCACGGCCATGAGAAATGGGTCCAGCAGCAGCAAGAACAGTTGCACAAGAGCACACTAGTCATGGGCCAAGTGCATGTCGGCCACGGGCCCAACAGTCGGGCCCAGGCGCTCCTGCGGCACCTGCGACAGCACCCATGATCAGATTCTCTGAGGGCGAGGGGTTTTCGCGGTCCCACAGACCCGCAGCGCTGCATTTGCATGCACTGGCTGCGAAAGGGCGCAGAAAGCAAGGCAGCGCCCGCGACATGGCCTCCAGTGTACCGGTAGTAGTACATAACCATGACCTGGGCATTGATTGGCTAACGCAGGTCACATACACTGGCAATGACAATCGGAAGCTCCCTCGTGCGTCCACCATCTGCGTGCGCCACGCCCAACGTCCGGCGGCGGGCTTAGCACCGGCGCCAAACGGAGTTGGTCGTGCCAAACCGTCAACCGACTGACAGGCCGGGGAACAGCTTGTGATTTACCTCTGCCCAAACCTAAGGACCAAGCAGCCAGAGGCATAGCAACTGCCAACTGCCAACTGCCAACTGGCACACGAGGGCGCCCTCCATCATGCATCTATGCACCGCAGCGCAACCAGCACATCCGTTTACCGCCATAGTGGCGTGAGCTACGCGCACATCAATGTGGCCCTTACGCATCCGAACAAAAGAAGGCATGCATTCCCGGCAACAGTAACCGTTGATGTAGGGTGTGCATGCGCACAGAGAGCATGTACGAAGAAGCCTCGAATATCCATCAAGCATACCCACATTGCGGTTGGCCAACACTGCAACGCCACCCCGTGGCGGGAATGCACACATCTGCAGGATTTGCTGCAACGCCCCCAGGCCCAGATCCGGGCCAACCTGCGTTTCTTCTTCTCTTCGGTCATGCCTGTAACGTCACCCGTCGGCCACCGTCGGGAAACACGGGCAAAGCCAATCCCGTGACCGTTCCTCGCGGGATGTGCGAGCTGCGCTGAACTCCGAATCCGAACTGAGCGACAACAAACCGACGTGCCAAAGCGATTCTAAGTATTCTAGCGTCATGCTCTGCAAAGGGACCGCACATGATCATCCGTCCTGAAGAAATGGCGGTCCAGATGCCGGATCACGTGCAGGCTGGGTGGCCGCGTCTCGCCCGCCTCAGCCCTCGAATGGGTGCGAATGAAGATTGAAGGGCCTCAAGCAGGCAGGGGCAGGGGCAGGGTCTGGGAGGCACCCGCAGAGGCCCTTCCAGTTAGATAGTACGAGCCACCCGGAGCTGGCTCTGGGCCCTAGGCGGGATGCAGGATCGCCCGGGTCCCGTCCATGACCAGCTTGACCTCCGAAACCATATATTGGCGCACGAAGCTCGACATCTTGAAGTGCGCTGCCTGCAGTGTGAACGGGGCGGGGAGGCGCGGACGTTGGGGGCGGGTGTGGTAGTGTGGTGGGCATGAGGTGGGCGACTGGGCAGGCGAGCGGGCAGCTCGCATCGGCACAGCGAGCAGAGCGGAGATTAGTATAGCCGCACGCGCCGGCCGATGGCAACCGCAGTACAGTTTAGCAGTTGGCAGAGTGACCTTGGTTGGTTGACAGACGGCCCGTTACGTTAAGCGACCGTCGGATGTGATTGAGGTTCAGCGCTCGGATGGGTGCCACACACATGCTCGTCATCCACGAATTAACTGGTCAAGCACCCGAGCAACAAGACAGCGCGGCCGGCCGCGACGCCACCTTTTCATAAATTCTGCAGCCCGCAAGTGGCTCGGCCCATCTGACACGGCCCTGCTCGACATCTGTTGCCGCGGCGCCTAGTGCAGGGACAGTGCTGGAGCACAGACACGGTTCTACATCCAGCGCTGACATGGCGCACGTCGCCGCCACGCGAAAGCAGGTTTCATCCGCATTCATTGACCCACCTTCAGGGCCTGCCGCAGTTCCGGCGTCATCTCCACACCCGAGAGATCCTGGTACTTGCCGGCCTCCGACGGCCTTCTCATGTGGTCGAGTACCGCCTGCCGCAAACCCTGGACATGCCTGGAGGGGAGGCCGGGACAACCACCGCCCACTCTAGCGCCTTGCGTGGGTGACGGCGAGCGGCGCCGTCTGCCGTCCGTCTCCGGTGGCGGGGCCGGGGCCGGTCGCCCACAGCTGCGGCTGCGGCTCCGCTTGCGACCGCGGTCCCCACTCGGGCTGTGACTTCGGCCTCGGCTGCGGCTGCGACTGCGGTTGCGGTCAGACGGGCGGCTACGCTTCGGCAAGGCGCCGCCTCGGCTGCTGCCGCCGCTGCGGCTCTCGGGCGGCTGCATGGGGGAGCCACGCCGTGCGCCGTCCGATCCCGCCGATGGCGGGTGGGCCGGCCGCTCATGGCTGCGGCTGCGGCTGCGGCTGCGCTTGTTCCTCCCTGCGCTGCGGCTGCAGCCCCGCTCCCGGCCCTCTCGCCTGGACGAACTCCTCTCCGGGTCGGAACGGTCTGAGGCAGCGCGCCGCTCCCCGCCCGTCCCCCTGCTGCTGCGGTTCCTCCGACTCGTGTCGACCTCCCGGCCGCTATCATTTCTCCGGCTCCCGCCGACCGCTTGAGTCCTGCCAGCCTCCCGGCTGATGCCGGCCCGCCCGCTCGCGTCAGTATCCGCCGGGTTACCGGGCTCATGGCTCTTGTCAGCCTTCCGGCTCGCGTCGGACGAGCGGGTGCTTCCCGTTTCCCGCCCCGCTGCAGGATCTCGGCTTTTCTCGGCATCCCGACTGCTCCCATCCTTGTGGCTCCTGTCCGCCGCCCGACCGCTACCGGCCGCCCGACTGCTGCCGACCTCGCGGCTGCTGCGGAGCTGCGGGTGCGACGGCGCCGCCGTGTCGCCGCCGCGCCTGTCGGCGCCTGCCTGGGTGCCGCCGGTACGGCGAGGCGACCTGTGCACGGGGACGTCCCTGGGCGGGCATCCAGGTGGAGGCCCCGTTGCCTGCTGCTGCTGCTGCTGCTGCTGCTGCTGCGGGGGAAGGGGATTCGCGACGGCCTGCATAGTTGCGTGGGACCCTGCCGCCGGCGGGCCCCCTGGCTCCCGCCCAGGGTGCGGTCCCACCTGAGCCGGCCCGCTTTCCTGCTGGTGCTGAGGCAGCTGCTGCCACGGCTGCGGCGTCTGTTCCCACGCGGAGGCCGGTGCCGTCGCCATGCCAGTCGCCGCTGCGAGGTCGGCCGCGGGCTGCTGCTCGGACCCAAAGCGGGGCGACGGCGGCGCTGGCGTCTCAGGCCGCGCCTCGTCAGGGGCTGCGGCTGCGGCGCCGCAAGGGGGCGGCATGCTTTCTTGACCGGCCAGGCCGATGTGCCCCCCGGACGGGCAGGAAAGAGCTCCCACGACAGGCCCTAAGTTCGGGCTCTCAGCGGCCGCAGCTGCTGCAGCAGCCGTCTGCGCCGCAAACCCGCTCACCGCGAACTGCTCCTCCAGCTCGCAGAAGCCCCGCAGCATCTCCTCCGCCTGACGCCGCTCGGAGTCATCCAGGCGCTCGCGGAGCGTGAAGGCCACCTGCGCCGCCAGGCCCACCGTCTCCTCCCACACAGCCAGCAGTGCGGCCGGGGTTGTGCAGCGGCCCTGCGCGCCCGGGCATGACGCCGCGCTCGCAACCTGCTGCCGCAGCTCCCACAGCCGCCGCACGGGCTCGCCGCAGTGGTTGAGCTGAACCATACGCTCCACGCACGACACGGCCTGCGGGCGGCGGCGCGGAGGGTGCAATCTCGACCCGCTCAAGCCAGTGTTACGTCCAAACGTCCGTACGGCACTAACTGGTGCATTGGCGAGCAGTGAGCAGTAGCGGCGTACACGCTTTCGGAACCTCAGAATATAGCATGCAGCACACTCATACGGCTATCTCAGCCGCAACGACGTCGTGTTGGACCGCCTACCTTTTCCAGCGTGAGGGGCCGCCGGCGTCCTGCCCTCAGCGCTGCTCGCATGTCCTCGGCAAGCCCCCTCAGCCGGGGTCCGTCCAGGCTGTTCACGTCCACCTCGCTGACCTCGTGCAGCCTCGCACTGCTCCCATCGTCCAGGTGCACCAGCCAGGTGGAGCCGCAAGGAGCTGGGGCGTTGGCGCGGGGGTGCGCCCGCATAATTGAGGAAGCGGGTGGGAAGCGGGTGGAAGGCGGCGGTCATGCGGCTGCATGTGGACAGTGCCAGGTCCAGGGCCGCATGTAATATGCGACACTCAGTGAACCCGGTTAAATCCGGACACTCGGTGAACCCGGTTAACTCCGGCCAAAAAAGTGTGCGTACAGTGTCGCGCGCGTCCAAGACGTGAACTAAAGCGGCGCGCATCACTTACCGACAGCAGCAATGACGTGCAATCTCAGGGGTTCTCCAAGCAGCAGCACAGTGCCATGGAGCAGAGAGCGGCTGTCGGGCAACACCCAACCGTTTTCGACGGGCGGTTGCAGCCGCGTCAATAGCTCATACGTTTGAAGCAGGAAGTTCAGGTCGCTGCGGTTGACGCTCAGCAGCGACAGCGCACTGGCGGGGCACGGGCTCATTGCTGAAATAGAGGACGGCGATCTAAACCTGCATGTGTATACTTCAGTAATACCTCGGGAGTATACTGAGATTGAAAGCGGCCGGTTTCGTCGCGTAGCGATGGGTCCACGTCCGTGTAGGTCGAACGACCGTACCCGATCGTGATAGACTGATTACCGGTTACCCTGACTACACTGTTGCCGCGTTGCTAGCAAGCCGCGGCAGCCTTTTATGGTACAGCAACTGGTTCCGTAGTGTGCTCGACCGTGCTCAACGCAGGCGGCTGCAGCCAGCCGTAGTATGTCGTGAGCTTGGGACGTCCCTTCACCTGCCTGGCTTTGTACAAGGGGAGACTGACACAGAGTAAGCAGGCAGCAGGTCGCACGCACGCAGGCAGCAGTCACGCCGTCCCTCCGCATCCCTGCCTCTGCATCCCTGCCTCTGTGCAGGTTTGCATGCATTGGCCACTGTTCCGCACGTGCCCCTTCAGGTGGTGGGGATCTGCCCTACATACTGCCGCCTGTCCCTCTTGGGCCTTTGGCTTCATCGCCTCGTTCCTTTGCTCCGTTTCCCCGAGCCCGTGCACGTAGGACCCGCTGCCGTACCCGGGCCCCTCCCCTCGCCCGTATGGACTGCAGCCCCTCTCTTTCCTGCCAGTCCATCGGCGGTCAACTCCGGGGACGGGAATGCTATGGCCTGCTTCTGCGCGCCAACCATGTCCACATGCCCGCGACTGCTTCGAGCGCAGACGGTACCTGACTCCATGTCTTTGTCGTCCATTCCAGGTCTGTATTACGCCACTCGGCGGTTCGGGGGTGCGGGCTGGGCGCCCCGCGACTAGTAACCGCTGGCCGCCGATGGACTGGTCGCACGGTCGACCGCTCGCTTGACCCTCACACCTTCTACATATCGTCAGGTAACTGTCCAGGTGACACACACATCGGGAGGGCTCGTTCGCTCATATACCTCGCCCGCCATGCCCTGTACTCGGTGCCCTGCTGGAAACATCACACCCCCGGATGTCCGTAGAGGTTGCCTTCCCCGTTTCTGGTTCTCTTTTTCGTGGGACAGCCCAAATCCTACCTGGTCCAGTACACCAGCAGCTGCGCGCCATCTCGCCGGTCCGCTACCTTCAGGCCGCGGATGAAGTGCTGGCGGAAGGGGCCGACGCGCCGCCACCGGGAGAGGGCGACCAGCAGCTGCTCGTGGCGTCAGCCGACGGAGCCGCCGCCACCACCAACGGCAGCACCAGCAGCGCTGCCGGCGGGCATCGCTCGGTACCCATGGCCATGGCGGCACCGAATCACGGGCCGCTCCGGCTGCGCACCGCCACTCGGGTGCTGCTGGGCACCTTTGCGGAGGCGGCCATGCAGGTGCATATGGCTCGGCCGCGGCTGGCGCGGCCGGCGCGCGGGCGCGCGGCGCGCTTGTAATATCTGGCGTCGGGACCTTATTTCTGTGTGGTTCTCAGCAGGAAGCGCACGAGGTCCCTAGCGGCCGTGGCCGGAGCGGCAGCGGCAGCGGCAGTGCAGGCGCCAGAGCAAAAGGCGGTGGCCAAGATGTGGGGAGGTCGCCGTTGCTCTTTGCTGTGCGCGCTCGCCTTCATTTCGGGCGCGCGCGGCGGCAACAGTGGCAGTGATGGCGGGAGGATATCTCACACGCCTACCTGGAACGCACGGGCACGTCCGAGGTGTTCCCTCCAGTCGGCGCAGGGTGCCGTGTCGCCCGACTGGCCGTTGCAACTATACACCGGGGCCTGCAGGCAGCTTCCTCGCCACAGGGGGCGGTTAGGGGCTGCTGGGAGGGGGATTGATGGATTTCCAGATTTCCACATAACAAATGCTTGCAGCCCAGCTCGCGGAACGCGCGCCGTGCGCCGATGCCGGTGTCATATTTGTTTGTTGCACATGTTCATTTCACGGTCCTTTGACACGTACGTGTACGCGTGTGTTGTACGGTGTAGGGCGCTGTTACGATTGTCGTGCAGATCTTGGGTAATTAGAGTCGCAGCGCTTGTGTCGCGCTGCGCTCGTCTTGCTCTTGGGCAGTAGGCCCATAAGCAGCTAGCAGACCCCTTTCGTTAGGTTGATCGACTAGCGGAAGGTCGTGTAAGGTCCTCGCCATCATCCTTTGAACCCACGTCGCTGCTTTCCTCGTTTGTGACACCATGACACCACTTCCCATATGGTATTGGATGACAGCCGGACGCGCCAATGCAATGCGCTGACGAGCACGGAAGCATGGCAACACGACGGTAAGCCAAGCTAACGCAACATGCGAAGGCAGGTAACGGTGAAATGACGGTTAACGGTAACGGTGAAATGAACATTCTTAGCCGACAGCTGTCGTGCTCGTTTACTGCACAACGTGCGCAATACGGGACGGTCAACGTGTACGACACATGGCCGTTACTTCGTAGATCTCACACGCGGGTTGATGTGTGCGGGTCCGCTGCGCTCACGATTACGGATGGGAGGGGCACGCGCTTGGGTCAGGAGGGATGTCAATAACGGCCAAACCAAGGGTGGCTACCAACTCGGTGTGTCGCGCGGGGTTTCCATCGTAAGGTATTTAGGTTTATGCCCACGGGTATCCTAGCTGCTGCGGGGCGGAAATCAGCCTCCCGCCCGGGCGGAATCCCCGTGCCGCGGAACCCTGGTCCCGCCTAGCCCCGTGACTCTTCCCGCGTCGGGCCGGGCACCAACACCTGTTCCTATGTGCAGATCTATGCAGATCTACGTGTTGGGTCTCGTTTGGTTTGTGCCTTTGGTATGGAGACCGTGGACATGACGTTTGTGGAAGAGGAGATCCAGAAGCAAGGCCGTGTTGGCGTTGGCGCTGGAGGAATGGATGGGAGTAGATCGGCCCTGATCCCCTTCTTTTGTTGTCATGCCCCGTGGCAGAGCCCACTCCGGTCCCTTCCAAGCAGGTGCGCACGTGCTGGGCAGTTCATGAATCTGGCAGCTGGCTGGCTGCGCGCCCATTTTTGAGGAGCAGCCTGGCTACCTTACCCTCCGTTGGGGCGCTTCGTTTGACCGGATGAAGAGGCTTGGAGGTCTCAAGGAAACTCGAAAAGTGGGCATTTTGGACATTGGGGACGTGCCGTAGTGGGCCCTGCTGAGGCCCAAGGGGAAGGAGGGACGCCGGTCCGCTAGGGTTTGTAAACACGTAGCTGCACCCGTGCTGCGTGCATGCGCAGCTCACCCGCCCACAACATCTGGGAGTGGCTGTTCCTCCGGGCGCATTCAACCATGCCGCGCACTGTATGCGGCCGTGATCATGGGTGCCTCTCAGGGTCCCAGCCCCATGAACAGCCATGGTGTCGGGTCAGTTGGTACACGTGTCATGTTGTCAGTTCGTAGTACGGTATGCCGGACGGACGCCGGTTCGTTAGGGTTTGTAAACACCTAGCTGCACCGTTGCGCTCTCCATGACAACTGGGATGGACCCAAGGGTCGAGACCACGGCCCGCTTGCCATGAGGCCATGACGGCCGACTTGGCAGACCCACGAAATCGCCGTACAGCATACTGACGGCCGCTACGTAAGGCGGTCTTTGGATCAAGCATGAGCAGGCAGGTGCACTTCGGCCCCTACCACCCAGCCAGCCTTTCTGTCAACACCCGTGCATTCCCATAGCACCCCAAGGTGAAGCTGCCTGGCCCCATGTGCCACCATGCACCGCGCACGTCTGTCACAAAAGACTTCAAGTCCCGCAGGGAGCCATGCCATGCCGCCCCAACAAGCCACCCACGCCTTGTACAAGTTCCCATTGGGTGCAGTAATCACCATGACCAAGCCGGTTATTCATTGCGCCGTACAGATTGCCTTGACCTCAAATCACGGGACCAGTGCACACAGTGTAGCGGTCGCACTTCCAAATACTGTATGACTTAGGAACAAGCCCCTTCCTTTGTACGAACTGGGTTGGCCTGCAACAGCGCGTATGCACTTGGGCTACCGCAGCGGCGCCAGCGGGGCTAGGCCCCCCGGCCTTGGCAGCATGCCTGCCCCCGGCGCCCCGCCCAACGGCGCGAGCGGCGCCAGGCGCCCACCCAGCGGCGCCAGTGGCTGCCCTAGTGGCGCCAGTGGCGCCAGCGCCGATGGCGGCGATGGGAGTGTGGGCAGGGACGGGACCGCTGCCTGGGCCGCATCCTCCGCCTGACGCGCCGCGTCCTGCAAGGCGTCGTTGGCGGCGGCGGCGGCGTGATGGCCGGCCTGACGAGCGTCGTCCTCGGCGTCCTGTGCAGCTGCGCGTGCGGCCTCCGCCGCATCGTGCGCCGCAGCAGACGTCGCAGAGGCGAAGGAGGCATGCCCGGGACCCGCTCCTGCCGGCGATACTAGCGGTGGCGGCGCCAGCGGCGGCGGCACCGCAGCCGGCGCTGCGCCGGGCGGCGGTGCGGCGTGCGCAACGGCGGGAGCAGGCGCACCGAACTGGTCCAGCGCTGCGCGTATCTCGTCGTAGCTGAGGCGCATGTCCCGGTTCTGGTCGTGGTGGTAAAGGTAGGCCATGACGAACTTCTTCTCGAACGGCTCCAGGCCCGGGATGCAGGCCACCAGCTCTTGAAGCTCCCTGTTGTACACGCAACGGAGGGCATGCTGTGTATCTATTCGACAGCGTGCTCATGTCGGAGGCCGCGTGTTTTTGCGCCAGTTGAATCTCGGGAGCTTGATGCGGGAGTGAACGGGACGTGCAATCGGAACCTGATTGGTTAGAGTAAGGGCAGGGAGTTCAAACCCCCGTGGCACACACCTGTGGTCCAGCTGGCCGTTTCCATTGGCATCGAAATCCTCAATCGTAGAGCGAATGACCTGCTCGTTGTCGGTTAGGTACTCCTGCAGTGCAGAGCGTACGGCAGCATTTGCACGGCAAGGTCAGATGGATACATAATCTTGGACCGCAGAGCCCTGAAGGCACTTCGCATCATATGCGCCCGTGAGGGCCCATAGCGGTCGGCCAACTGTCAGCACCATTGGTTGATCTCAAGGCCACTAATACCCATGCGCCCGTCCGCGACTCTGAGCCCCCAACACACCACATACCTGGAGCCGGAGGATCACTTCGTCGTCGTCCCGTCCCGAGCGCACCATCTCCTGGATTTCCACATTCTCGGGCAGCCCGTCCGCAAACTCATCCAGGCTCAGCAAGCGCTCCTGCGGGCCAGCGGGCGGGACAGGACAAGGGGCAGGAGGTTCGGGTAGCAGCGACACTGTCTGGGAAGCAAGTGCCATGGGGTGCGGAAGTGTGCGGTCTGCGAGCACGGAACAGCACGGGTGACAACGCTTGTGGCTATCCCACAGCTGCCCTATAAGCGATTCAGAGCCGCCTTATCAAGCCCAGCCGCGACTCCAGGTCCTAGCAGCAACACCAGCCCCAAGCACGAGCCGTGTCAACGATCCCGGCCCCGTGCTCACGTCGTTGACTGCGTCAGTATCAAGCATGGCCTGGAAGTGCTTGATGTCCATGGTCGTGGCGTCGGGCAGGTAGGCGCGCATCAGCTCCGTCAGCTCAGGCGTTGTCAGTTGGCCGTTGCGATCCCGGTCGTACTGCGCAAACGCCGCCTCGGGCGTCAGGCCACGCTGCTCCAGCGCCTCGCTTAGTCGGCTGAAGACGTCCTGGCCAGGCTCTGAGGGCAGCGGCTGCTTTGCAGCAGGCTGGGGCGGAACTGCCGCTGGTAACGCTGACCGTAGCGTTGGCGCCTCTTCAACGTCGTCCTCGGGCTCTGACGTCCGTTGTAGGTGAGACGCTTCCAGCGGCGCCGCCGCCTGAGGAGGACAGAGCGGAGCCGCTGGGGGCAGAACTGCTGGCGGCACCGGTGACGCTGCCGCTGGTGCCCCTGACCGCAGTGTTGTCGCCTCTTCAACATCCTCCTCGGGCTCTGACGTCCGTTGTAGGTGAGACGGTTCCATTGGCGGCTGAGGAGGGTGGAGATGGGACGCTGGCGGCGGTACTGGCGGAGGCGTCGCGGCTGCTGGCGCAGCCGCTGCGACGACCGCCATCGCCGCGGCGGCAGCAACCGGAGCGGCCACCGCCGCCGCTGCCGGCACGGCCACAGGCACCGGAGAAGGTACAGCGCTTCCAGCACTCCGGACCGGCGGCGCCGCCGACAGCGGCGGCGCGGTGCCCACAGGCACGATGGCCTCCAGTGGTGGTGGCCCCGGCGGCAGCGGCGGTGCGGTGGCGATCAGTGAATCGTCATCCTCTGCTGTGGGCGGTCCGATGCCCAGCAGCTTCGCCCGGTTGAAGTACAGGTCAATGGCGGGTATGGTGCTGCAGATGAGGCTGAGCTGCTTGGTGGTGGGCTCCTCCATGAAGGTGCACAGCATATAGCCCCCCAAAGCGTCGTCCGCGGCGGCGAAGGGCACGGTTGTGAGGTTCCACAGCTCCTTGAGCAGCGCGGCGCCCTCGCGCGGTGCCTCCACCACGCGGCAACCAAGCAGGTCCACTCGCCGCCCGTCCGCCGTCCCAGACAGGGCCACGCAGCCCGCCAGCACGCGCCAGAACTGCGAGAGCTCTGTCTTGGTGGCCAGCTTGTCGGGCGAGGTGCCCGAGCCCTCCAGCAGCCCCACCGTGCCGGGCTTGGTGCCCGGCGCCACGACCGCGATGGACACGACTTTTTGGGCGCCCAGCACCTTCTTGACGTAGCGCAGAAGCTCCTGTGAGGACAAGCCCCGACAGTAGGTGGGCAGAGGCCAGTGGCCAAGGTTCTCTCGTGTGCCTTGAATAATACGAGCGTATTTGCGTACTATACGAGGCCACTGCAGGGGCTGCGAGAGCCGTAGGCAAGTCTGGGACGGGCAGGGGCACTGCAGCGCACTTCAGGGCCAGTGAGCGCAGCGCGCGCAGTTCTCGCCACTTCGCACCTGAAGCGTGAAGTTCTTCCAATCGTACACGACGTACGCCACGTTGGGCAGAACTGCCCGCGCCACCTGGGGGCGACATGCACACACACGAGCTCGGTTCGCAGGTGTGTGCGCATGGCGTTGCGAGCGTCCGCGCGCGGCCGCGACCTCCGCGCTGCTGGCCACGCTGTCTGGAGGTCAGCCCAGCCCAGCCCAGCCCAGCTCAGCTCAGCTACCTATATCCAACCCAGCGCCCCAGCGTTACGTATTTGGAGGGTCACTTGGAAGGGTCGGGCTCATGGGCTGCCGGCTAGGTTGTTTTGACGTTTATAGAACTGTCTTGTCGCTTATAAAACTGTGTTGAGCATACCGTTACGCAGACATAACACACGAGCTCGCTTTCGGCGATCGTGTCCATCGCGACACCGGTGTTGGTGCACGCGCAGCCGCTAGGGCGCGCCGTGCGCAACGCCCCTGCTCCCACTGCGCACTGCTCACGCCGTGACGACGCCTGACCAATGCTGCAAAACTCGACTTATCACATCCGTGCCGCCTACCTTGTCCGAGTTGTGCACGCGCGATGAGATGAGCACCAACCGCTCGTACGGCGGCTCGTTCGCCAGCCGCGGATTCGACATGAGGGGGCTGTATAGGGGCGGTGTAACGGGTGCCAGCACGATGCCGGGCGGCAGGCGCTGCGGGTCATCATGCCAGGGCGGCACCGGCACCACCCCAGGAGGCAGGGCGGGTGCCCCCGACGGTGCCAGCGATGGCGGCTGCGACCTGACGGCTGAGGGTGTGGAAGGGAAAGGGCCGGCGGGGGGGGAAGCGGCTTGGGCTAGTGCATACCTGTGCAGGTCATGTTGGGCAGTGGAGCTATGTCCCAGGCACGAGGCGGTGTCATGCTGCCATGTCCTCAGTCCATTCATCATCCCCTCTGGGTTGGTACACTGCGGGACGTCCGTCTAGGTACACCGGGTCCTCGCGAGGTTCGCGCTACGCCAGCCTGTCCGTGGACTGGGTTGGGCATCTGTTCCTTTGAGCTTTGATGGCGTCCACAGCTATACCGCGAGGTCACGCTGACATCGCGGTTTCGCAGCTTGTCTACAACTACGTCGAGACCGCCACAAATCCATTGCGCTTTGGCGTCACGCGTTACAACCCGTTTCCCATCTTCACTACCCCTCTGGCCAGCCGTTACAACCCGTTTCTCATCTTCACTACCCCTCTGGCCAGGCTGAGTACGAGATCCACACGCGCTAGTAGCTGCGCTCACCTGTGTAGGCTGACAACGCCTGGCTTGACGGTGGCACCATCGGCGTCGCGTGGCCTGGCCCGGATGTGTGCGTGAACGCCCCGGGCACAAAGCCCTTCTCCAGGTCCGGTCCCTGCGCCCACATCGAAGACACGACGAGAATGGCTTCCGGCATGACAACGGGCGCAGTCGGGCACCACGACAGGCGGCACGCACGTTGCCCAACCGTTACCCACATGGACACCCCCTGTGTGTTACGTCACCCCCTGTGTGTGTTTGGGTGGCTCTCGAGCGCGCCTCCCCGCCGCATCTCGCATGTGCCCCGCGACCTCGAGACCAACCTGCTGTGTCTTCTGCTGCGTCCCCATGATCAGCCCGCCCGTCTGCGGCTGCTGCTGCGCATCCGGGACGACCGGCGCGCTCTTGCCCCGCCCGCACTTGGTGACGATTGCCCAGATCGTCAGGGCCAGGAGACAGAGCCCGATGACAACTAGGAGCGCGATGACGACCCATACGATTGTCTTGTTGTCAAATACACCAGCTAGGCTGCGCCGGCCTGAGAGTAGAGTAGGGGGAAGGGAAGCGCGTCGGAACGGGCTGCAACAGGCTGGAGGAGGTCGGTGTGAGCCTACGCGTGCACAACGGGCACATCCAGTAACGCATCCCACGTACGCACCCGCAGTCCAGCTGAGCGATTGAGGGTAATTGCTACTTGGCCAGATGAGGTGGGGATGCACACCGCCCCTCTACCCGCGGGTACCGCGTGTGCTGCACATAGCATACCCCCCTGCAGCACCCCGTACTCGTGTGCCGGAGCAGAGGGAGGCCACGCCAGGCACCCACTTTGCCAATAGAGGGGCTCCATGACCAGCAGCCTGCCTCCTTCTCCCTGCTTAAGTCCACAGCGTCTGCTCCTCACGTGCCCATCTGGGTATCCGCCTGCTCATCCGCGTGGCCGTGGTGTCCGTATCTTGACTAATATATATACGTGAGATGATAAATGATGCTCTTATTGCAATTGCTAACGCAACTCTGCATAGAAGGCCGCGGGCTCGGCTGCACGAGGATTCCAAGTAACCCAACGGGCTTCTTAGTATGTGCTGTAATGACAGTATCTAGCACTTCGGCAGACTGCAGAGTTCAGCGCCACGGCTCCACGCGGCGTTGACTCCCGTACCCGAGTAGCCCCTCGGGGCTTGCTCACGCGCTGTGACACTAGTGTAGGCCAAGTCTAAGCCGACATAAGCTGACAATCCTCTGAATTACTGCAGTGTAGGACTTGTGTTTCTGGTCTCGAAGACAAGTGCGACTTTATTATCTTACAATCTTCACCTGCTGACCAATCTTAATCCTTGAATGGACGCTGCACTGCCTGGGGCCGGAAGTGGTTGCCAACTGGCTCTGCTCATGTCACAGAAGCGCAGTTCTCCACAGCCACACACTCATTGAACTCAAGGTTTAGGACCTTTCCTCCTGAGATTGCGAGGAAAAGCTGCAGCCAGCCAGCATCTTGCGTGCTAGACCCGCGCGGCTCGCGGACACCGTAATGGAGCAAAAGCCTGGGAGTAAGTTTATGGTCCAATGGGTGTCCACGGGCCGGGCCAGTTCGGGTTGGTACTGGCAGGGGCGTGGTTCGTGGCGAGGGCTGGATGCGAACACGCCCTCCTGGCAAACACGAGTGTACCATCTATTGTGTCCCCAGACAAGGAACAGCGCTCTGGCATTGTGTAGCTGAGTTTGCAAGGGCATCCAAGTCTGCAACCCGTCCAGCCTCGCTGGGTGTGCTCACTCGAGCCCGCCCCACCCGACACCCCACCATATCCCACAGACCCCACCAAGAAGACGACACCGAACTCCACGCGGCCTCCGTCAGCGGGCATCTCAGCTTGGGAGGGTGAAGCGTCAATACCCGGGGCGGACCTACTAGCATACTTGGGAAAGGTGAGGTCGCGGCTAAACCGGGGATGCGGTGCTCACTATACAAACGCCCAACCGCGGCGACCTTCTGCTAGCTATGCTTATCATGTAACGGAGAAGACTCTTGAGTCTGTTGCCCTTCCTCGCTCCACTCCAGCCGGCCGTCGCGGCTGACGGCACAGCCGCCGACGCCAAGCCCTCATTACCGCGCCATCTGTGCCTCACGAACGGTGATGGCAACATCACCCAAGCCCTTCTCGTCGCACGACAGACGGCCGAGGCCGAGCGCCGCTCCACCGAAGCGAGCGGCTGCTCGGTCTCGAACGGCGGCGCCGGCGAGCGCCCGCCGTCTCACCAGTCCCAATCCAGCGACTGCGCTGCTGGCGAGCCCGCCGGTGGGGAACCCGCAGATAGCGGCCGGCCGGCGGCCCGGCAGCCCCGCTCCTCTCGCCTCAGTGAGGGCACCAGCGGCGGCGGCGACGCGCAGTCGTTGGAGGAGCTGTTGATGTCGCAAAGCGGGGGGCAGTTGCAACCAATGGACCGGCCTTCGCCCTGGGAGTCCTGGACGCCTGCCGTGGACCCGGGGGATTTCCGCAGTGAGGCGGGAGAGGGTGACGGCGACGCGGATGGGGAGGGAGACAGAGAGCGCGGCGCACCGGACCGTGGCAGCGGCAGTGATGGTGGAGCAGGAGCCAGCCCGGCAGAGCGGCTCCGAGGGCTGATTGACAGCGATGACGACGGGGACGACGATGACTTTCAGGACCTAATGACGGCCGACGATGATGAACTATTCGGCACTGCTGCAGCTGTATCGAGACCCATGGAGGCGGAGGACGACCGCAGCACTCTCCGGAAGCAAAACCACGGCTCCGGCGGGGACGTCGGCGACGGCAATGTGGGCGACGAGGCTGGCGAAGGGCTCGGCAACGAAGTTGGTGGTGATGGCAGCGATGGCGAGGTTGAGGGCCGCGGCGAATTGGGCAACGCCTGGGCAGCGGTTCCCCGAATCGGTGGCGGGCGGCCGCCGCTGGGCCCAAACGGACCCGGTGGACGGCTGGAGGCGCCGCGAGCCTCAACCGACAGCGGCAGCCGCCGCAGCAGCAACGGCTTCCAGAGCGACAACAGCCCCAGGAAGACCGTCACCTCGGACGGAGCCGGCGGACCCCCCCTGTCTGCCCGGACGGCCGTCAGCGACGGGGCCGTGGACGTGTCGAGCTCCGTGGGACCGCGCGATTCCCGCTGCCTGCCGAGCGTGAGCGACACCCGGCCGTCGACTTCACCCGCCCAGTCGCCTCCTCACAGCCGCCGCGGAGTACCGTCGTCGTCGCCGCGGGGCCGCCAGCAGTGCGCACCCCCCGCGACGACGGCATTCGCGTCGGTGTCGGCGGGCGGTGCTCCGGCTCCAGGCAGGCCGCCGCAGGCCGTGCTGGGTATGTTCTCACAGGCCGCCGCGCTGCCGCAGCCGTGGCAGGGATTGACCCATGGGTCGGCACAGTTCTCGACCATCCCCACTGCGCACCTTGGCGAGGGCCTCCGGCAGCACCCGCCGGTGCGGCGGTACACACCCGGGTAGGTGTGGGGAAGCCACGAGGGGCAGAGGCAGGGCGTCTGCCACCAAAAGTACGTCAGCGGTACCAAACTGGGAAGGGGCTGGGAGGTCTCAGTACAGTGCCTCAGCACAGGCCTCAGCTGCAACGAACGGCGGTGCAACGCCTATCGGGCGTGATCCTGGCCTGGCCTGGCTGTTGTCACCTGGTAGCTGTGCAGAGCTGAAGTCTCGCTGGCTTCTATTCCAATATGTCTGTCCTGCTACTTGCAGCGCTCCCGATTGGAATCATCGTCACTTGGGCACTTCCACCTGGCCATGTGCGCTGTAGGCAAGCGAGCAGATCGCCCGTGAGGGGCTCGGGGTATGTCATGTCGCCGGCTGCGGTGCGGCCATCCTCTCCCCCGACCTCTCCACAGCTGCGGACAACGCAGTACGTCGCGACAGGTGCGACAGGTGCGCAGCAGCCGTGTACCCTCCCTTGTCAAATGCAGGGCGTGCCCAGGTTGCAGGATTGTGAGCACGGCCATACGGCAGACACGTTGAAAAGGCACAAATACGCCTTGAACGAAAGAAGTGCGCTCTCCGACCCGCAACACCTCTGGCCTTTGCGGTCGGCGCACGCCCGCTTCCCTCACCTGTTCCCGGCCCGGCTTAAGCATGTCCCTTGGCTGCCCTTTCGGCCCTTGCACCTGCCACCACCACAGCGCACGCATCGGTGCACCCGCTGCGCTCCCCGCGCGACTCCCACAAGTCCATTGCCTCTCTGGAGAGCACCAGCGCCCCGCCGCTGGACGCAGCCGCCGACGGCAGCACTGCCCCCTTCGGCCTAGGCGGCATTAGCAGCATGCCGCCGCAGCGCTTCGTCCCCCTGTCCTCTGGTCACGTTGTGGGTGGCGGGTTCAACAGTGCAGCCTGGGCGGTGCAGGGGCCAGTCGGCGGCAACGGGGGCCTGGCCTTTGGGGCCTTGGGTCGCTTCCCCGCTGCCGCCGTGCAGCACTACGGGAGTGGGCAGGTGTACAAGAGCCTGCCGATCAGCCAGCCTATCAGCAGCGCAACAGAGGACGGCTCGGAGGTTGTGGCGGGAGCGGGCGGCCATGGCGCGCGCAACTCCGGCCTGAGCCATAGCCGCCAGAGCGGCCGTAACGGAAGGGTGGGTGGCGAGCGAGGGGGGCAAGGAGCGGACAGGAACCGGGAGTGCGGGTGCACCTGCAGAAAGAAACGTACGGGAGGATAGATAAGTGTTTGGCTCCCTGGCCCAATTGCTGGATTCGTCTGCTCGTAAGGTGGGTGTCGGTGCATCGGCGCCCTAAGCCAGTCCGTGATTGTGCGCTACGCCGAGTGAAGCGCTGTTGGTGCCTCCCTCACTGTGGCCCTGGTGCCCTTCGGCTGGGGACACACCAGTACGCGGCTGACGACTCGCCCCTTGCGCCCCCCTGCCCTGCTCGCCTGACGCTCTGACCTCCAGCACGCCGTGACGACACCGCCCGCCAGCACCTCGGGCTCCGTCTCGTTCAGCAGCTCGCGGGAGCGCAGCCGCGCCATGCTGCCTGGCCACGCGTCCAACTCACCCCACAGACCGCGCGTCATGCTGGCCTCGTCCGGCAGCCCCGTCACCGCGCACCACACGGTCCCGGTCGGAGGCGGGTCCGAGCCTCCCTGCACCCCCCTGGGTGGCCGCTCCCGGTCACCCAAACGCACCATCATCGCGCCCGCCGCGCCGCCGTCCACCATGGTGCTTGGCGGAGTGGTGCTCCCCATCGGCCCGATCGACCTGCTGGCAGAGGCGCAGGACGGCGGTCACGACGCGGTGGAGACAGCGACCCATGGGTCGCATCACCACGATGTGATGCCGCGCGGCCCCATCGTGCCCACCCTCCCGCAGCACCGCAGCTCCGGCATCCGTCACTGCGGCTTCATGCACGCGCCGGGGGGCATCGCTGCCAGCAGCACCGTCTCAGCGCCGCCGCCCCCGCCGGCAGCGGCGTACGGCGCGGGGGCGCACGGCCTGGGGCACGGCGTGTTTGGGTCGTCCTTGCCGTCCAAGGCGGGCAAGGTGGCAAGCGCAAGGATCGCCGAGGACAGGTCCAAGTCGGCGATGTTCGCCAGGGTGCGGACGAGCGCAGTGCAAGTGCACGGCAGGGACAACCCCAGCGGCGGGTCAACACCCGACTCTGGGCCGCTGCCGGGCCTCGCGCATGGCTACCACCGCAGCTCCGGCGTGGATGGCAGCAGTAGCGGCGGCGGCAGCAGTGGCGGCGCAGCAGAGGGCGCCGGCGTGACGCCGCCTGGCGGCGGCGGCGCTCGCCATAGCGGCGCCTCCGCGTCATCGCAACAGCACGCAGGCCAGGTGCAGGTGCAGAGGCACGGCTCGTTGCCGCACTTGCATGCTGCGCCGCACCATCATTCGGAGCAGCCGGCGTCCGGGGCCCATGCCGATCACGGCCAGGGCCTTTCGCATCTCCACGCGCACTCGATGCCAGAACGTGGCGGTGCTGGCGGCGACATCGACGGCGGGCTGCCGGCGGTGCAGCCAGCCCTCACGGCCAGCGGCCGCAGCTACAGCTGCGTCGCATGACCCCAGCCACGGCTACGGTACAGAGTTGGAGGTTCGGAGGCTCTTGCTCCCGGCGGCCGCCCGCGGCTATTTGGGCGTATCCCTCTTGGCTTGGGTGCGGCCCAGAACTTGGATGGCATGGGCGGGCGGGTGGGAGGCCGCGGCGGTACGGCTTTCGGCCCACACATGGGCTTGTGACCCGGTATCAGTGTGTGTGGATGCAAGCGACGTGTGAGGCGGCCTCGCCTGTCCACTGCTCAGGTCAAGGACTCCCTCCCAAGGACCACACGTGTTTGACGGCCTCTGCGCCAGGCAATCGACGCCAAGTTGCGCGGCGCAGTACGGCACGCGGCCCGGTCCGCCAGGCCGCTTAGGGCCGGGTAACTGTGACTTGGCTCGGGCAGCACGCAATCGCTGTTGTCGGCCCCTGCTTTCTGTGTTTTGTCATGTACTTGCTTGGGACGTCCTTCCTGCAGGAGCGTGGCAGCGTAGCGTCACTGGCTGTCTGTCGGTGCTACGTGAACTGCGCGCGCCGTCTCGACGGCGCCGGAGTGAGTTACCGTGGGTTTGCTCGCTGACCGTCATTGGCAACTGTCCAGGATGCAGGGTGCGAAGCTCCTAGGCAGTGCTGCGCTGTGTAAGCCATCCCCTCGGCGCCTGCAGGGCGGGTGCACGAGAGATGTCCACAAGCACTGTTTCGCTACCTGTCATTTGCTTCTTCTCGCTTAATTATTTTGAATGCGCTTTGGCCGTGAAACAACGGGGCACTGGACGCTGTCGTGGCCGCGCAATACTGGGAGGGGGATGCGGCGCGTCATGGACAGCTGGCGCTTGGACACTTTTACTGGGGAGACCGCACCTGCACGCGCCTGCAAAGGCGGTGATGATGGATGATTGGCAGCTGGGACCTGCGCTTTTGAACCCTTGATGACAATGTGCTGACAGTGCCTACTGACCCCGGGATGCACACCCCGGCGGCCCGGGCCCCTGGATGCGGTGATCCCATACGTACATGCAGTATGGTGCCAAGCCACGCACGCACGTCGCCGCATCCACTTGTTACTAAGGGACTGCGGGGCGTTGACGGCACGCTGAGGCGCGGAAGGTAAACCGTTGACAGCTATTACCCTTAACTGCTTACGTATATGTTTTTGGAAGCCCGGTGTTGCAGGGTTGCACGAGAAATAGTAGTGGGCACCGTGCGTATGATATGGCTGTGCGGTGGAGCGCATTTGGACGCTTCGCTCCCTCTGTACGGGCAGAGCTTCATGCCGGTAGCCGTCGCCCGTGGCCCCTGCTTGCCCAAAGCTTTTTTCCCGAAGCTTTCAGCAGCCAGCAGGTGTTTGTGCGAAGGAAGGGCAGCGGCGGTAGCGGCGTACGCGATGTTAAATATATAGCTCGTTATTGTGACCGCGTGATTGGGGTCGTGGGTGCGCCATTCATGGTTTTTGGGGGTGTCAACCTGAAGAAGGTGGTCCGGATTGTGCGACCCCCTCCATTACCCTTTGTCTCGCAAGGTCTTCGCACGTCATGCTTGCCCCGTGCATTGCTGCCCGATTTTATCTGCAGCGCAAAGTAACAAGGCATCGTGTATACATCCAATCCGCATCAGCACATCGTATCGCCTCCGTGTCCTTCGAAGCTTAAGATGCAGTCGTGAAGCTTACTGACTGGGTGTAGCCTGCGTGTGACGTGCAGGCAGATCATGCAGCACCCCTGGTGTCTGGTGTGGCTTCCCCACCTGCGTGGCGGGCGGGCGGGTGGCTGACTGTGCGGGAAAAGCGCGTCTGTCGCGACGTGGGCGCGGAACCGGCGAGAACGCTGGATGCCATCGACCGGCTCCTCGCCGCATAAAACCATCTAGGACTAACTGCCGACGCGGTCAAGGGGCCACGTCAATTACCTGAAGTTCGACACGCCGTCGAAAGCTGTCGAAAGCTGCTGCCGTGGTCCCCCGTCAAGGAGGTCAACAGCGGCTTGCACCGAACCGCGGGTCGACGAACCGTTGCGGACAAAAATAGGACCCCTTGCGGCCAACAACAACCACAAGAATAACCACAGTAGTAGTACAAGGTTGCTGCATGAAGCGGCGCTAGTCACCTCGCAAAATTTGCCCGGAACGCGGTCGCTGATCGCTGCAATCTATACCCATCTTAGCACCACTTCGGAGGCGGAATGCTCACAACCCAGCAGCAACAGCAGCTGGCAGACAAGGTCGTCGGCCTCCTGGACGCGAACGAGGTGCCCAGCTTCCGCCTGGTCAACAAGGCCGCGGCGGCGCAGTTCTGCGCCCCGCACCACACCACCTTCGGCCTATCGCGGCCGGTCTCGCCCCACGCCTTTGCGGTGCACTGGCCACGCCGGGCGCCACGCGGGGTCTGTCGCTAGCGCGCCGGCGGCAGCTGCTGTGCCTGACGGCGGCGGCTGGCGTGAAAAAAGAGAAACCTGCATAGAAAGAGGGAGCGTGCTTTCCAACCTGGAAGTGGCGGTGCAGGCGGCGGGCTGCATGCCGTCGTACGAGGTGTTCGTGTTGATTGGCGGGGCAGCTGGGCACATGCCAGTGGCTGCTCAACCACAACTGCCCGACGGGCGGAGACGAAGACCATGGCAGCAGCGCCCCTGGCTGCGGCCGCAGGCGCCGGCCACCAACACGTGTGCGAGTGGCTCCTGGCGCGCGGCGGCGTCCTGGATTGGCTTCGAGCGGCGCTGCCGAGGCGGCGCACGGCGGCCACATGGGCCTGATGGATTGGCTCGCCCAGCTGCGGCGGCAGGGGCGGGTGCAGGTTCGTGTGCGTGGGTACCATGGCCGTGCGGAGGAGGAGTGCGAGGTGGCTTTGGGCGCGGCGCACGGCTGCGACCTGGCCACGCTGCAGCGGCTCTGGCGCATTCGGGGCGCCCAACATGTGGTCGACGGGGCCAAGGAGGAGGCCCTGGCAGCGGCCGCCGGCAGCCCCACGCCCGACTGGGCCGCCAAGGTGGAGTGGCTGGAGGCGCAGGGTTGCCCGCGCAGCGCCCAGCCCGACGCGGCTGCCCGCCTGGCCGGGGCTACCGATTGGGCCCACGAGCGGCGCACGTCGCGGCCGAGGTCGGCCACATTAAGGCGGTGCTGTACCTGCTGGCGGAGGCGGGAGGACTGGCTTCGGAGCGCGCAGGCGGAGCGGCGTCCGTCTACTGCAGCCCGGCCCTCGCACGGCTCGGGAGACTGGAGGCGCTGCAGTTGCTGCACGCCGCCGGCTGGCGGCTGGACGGGCCTCGCTGCGCCACCGAGGCGGCGTGACACGGCCACCTGCGGATGCTGGCGTGGCTGGTGAAGACGTTGGGCGCGGAGTCAGTGCGGCTGGGCTCGTAGCTGAGTCAGTGCGGCTGGGCTCGTAGCTGCTCGCTAGTGCGGAGGAGTCGGGGTCCGTGGAGACAATGGCTTGGCTGCGGCAGCGGGGCTGCGAGTGGATGCCCTGGCCTTGTCCCGCGTTGTGGTCTCGGGCTGCAAGGAGGCACTGGGATGGGCGCTGGAGCAGGGCTGCCCCGTGAAGGTGATGGGTGAAGGGCGGGGCTGGCGGGTGGACTCGGGGGTGCGGGACCGGGGGCCAGAGCGGCCTCACGGGCGTGAACTCGTGACCTCACAGTGCTCTTCTTGTCAGAACGTTGCAAGCGACGATACTCGTGTGGTTTGCATGAACGGCATCGGTGCCGAAAGGCCCCCTTTGCCAGGCGTACGGAGCAGTGTACGGCCCTTGTGTATTGCCGCTCGTGCCTTGGGGTCGCCGTACGCGGGCGATTCATTCACTGCCCGCTTTCGCCCCTTGCCTGCCAGAGCCCTGCACTCCGGCCAATCCTGGAGGTATAGGAGTTTTCTAGCGCCCGGCCGTGTAGCGCGGACCGGTGGAAGGGACTGCCCCGAAAGCAAGCGGGAAACTAGACATGCAAGGCCCAAACCGACGGCCCTTCGCGCCGCATCCCACTTGCCACAACAGGAGGACGGCGGTCCGTATGTCCGTATGGCGGTAAGCATGCTACAAGGGTGACCTGGCCACGGCGCGGCTGCTGCGGCGGTTGGGCGTGCCCTTGGGCCCGTGCGGCCGCGTGTTCTCGGAGGTCCCTGCCGAGGCACCGTTGGCTGGCTGCTGGAGGCGGGGTGCCCCAGGGGCTACGAAGGTACACGGTGGGCTGCATCTCGGAGGCTCAGCAGTTGGGCAGTGGCCCTGCGCATTCTGCGCCTGCTTGACCAGCAGGAGCACGCACAGGCAAAGTAGGGTGCGGTTCCTTTTTACGGCCAACCCTCCTCTGCTTCGAGAGACTTGTAGGTATACGGCGGAACGGATGGGGGATATGGGGTTGGGCTGCTGCAACGTGGGATGAGGCCGATGGTGGTGGGGGGGGGGGAGCAGAGAGGCAGTGCCCGCTGCGCCGTGCCGGTTGCTGACCTCTCCAGCACGGCCGTCTGACAGGCTTCTATTTGGAGACGGCCGAGCACGAGGTGAGGTCTGGGATGCAGCAGCAGTCGAAGTTTGTGCCATAATAAGAATGCACGAATGCGGTTAATGTCAATGCGTGCGCACCTGCGCTTGTGCGTCCCCAACCAGGGTATCGGCTGGGGCGGTTGCTCGTTGGCTGCGCAGCTTGGGAGGAAGAATTGTGGAGAAATCTGCAGAGCAGGCTTCGACAAGAGGCCCGGGCCTGGCCTCAAATCCTGCCGGTCATGTCCGTTGGACCAAGTAGGTGCACTTATTCCGCAGCGGCGGAGCGGTCACGGATGTGTGTCGAGTAAGTGTACTGGGTGCTCAGGTTGCGTAAACTAGCTCGAGCGGCTGGCCAGTGCTACGTATGCGTGACGGAATGCTCAAAGCAGGTCTCAAACGAGGCAGCAAAGCAGCCGGCAGCCTAAGGACGTTCCGCCCGACTCAGCAAAAGTACCCCCTAACGCTGGAATGTGGGCTGGGCTGGGTTGGGCTGGCCAGTGTGCGTGCAAGTACGCTCCCACCGTGCGCTTACAGGATGCCGCCTTGCTTATACCATTGCGCGGTTGGCCCATGGATTGACACTGCTTTGCCGTTCATGGACGCGACCGTGCTTGCGTTGGTCGTGACCGTTGCGCTGCCTGTCCGGGCACGCCGTTCCTTTTGCGTGCGCGGGAGGGAGAGTGTGCTCGCCATGCATTTGTATGTCAAAGCATGGCAACAAAAAGAACTGTGCAGGATGCGGTGCCCTCCCCTTGATTTGCTCTGGCGTTTGGGCCCGGGCCGCCCGGCCGCTTCGGCGGGTGACAAGGTGCCATGGGGCGCCAGGCCCGGCGAGCGTACATGCCAGGTCGTGAGCCGCCGGCCGAATGTTGTCCACTTGTGTGAGGCTTCCATGGAGCTGGGTTTTTCCGAATGGTTACAAGGCTTACGTACTGTCATCCATGACAACCTGACTGCAAGCAGACGCTTCAGTGACCGATCAGAAGCACCGTGCAAAGTATGTGTTTGAATAAAGGTTATGCTGGCTACAGCGGGGTAGCGCACCGGAACGGGAAGCGTCACTCGAACTGAGCGGTCGAGTGCAGTTGAAGGGAGGGGCCTGGTAGCTACTGACAAGGACGCAAAGATTTATGTCCTGGTTGCCGGGGAGCTTGTCCGTAATGCGACACCAACCGCTGCCGTGCGTCGTCTCTTTGCGCCAAAGGCCCACAGCGTACGTTTCACTGCAGCCCCTCCATAGCCAGCACCTTTCTAACTCCTTCTATTGTACTGTCCTTGGTGCGCTCGTTGGTTGTAAACGTTGCGGCTTTCACAGCCTTGGAACCCGTTACTACCACATGCAGTTACGCAGTAGTGCTCAACCGAGATAGCGCGCTTGGGGCGGAGGGCCACCCGGAGCCGTTTGCAGGACCGATGCCAGTGAAAGAGGCAATCCGCCGAGCGTGGAAGAAGCTTCGGGGCCGGAAGAGCTGGTCTGCAGAACAAGTCCATGTAGAGGCCAAGGCAGGCCGAGGCGAGAGCGTTGCGCCTGCGTCTGGTCTTTCCGCCAGCTGCTCTCGAGGGCCCTCGGACGAGCCTGCGCATGTCAGCATCTCCGGTTCTCAGCTACTGGTTAAAGCAGAGGAGGCCGGCCCGGCCCCTGACGTGAACATCGATGAACGGCGTAGTCTGCATTTGGCCCCGGCCTGCGGCCCGCCCCCCTGCTGCAGCGTCGGCGCAAGGTCAAGCGTTCCGCTTGCTTCGTACCAGGCACAGCCTCCCGCCGAGCACTGCGCCCCCCATCGGACATGCTCGGCCCCCTCTCACGTGCAAAACGGCCGTCGGACCTCCTCCTGCTGCGCGCCAATGCCATCGAGCACCGTGGATCCCGTGAGCTCGGGATCGCTGGAATCTGGCCACATGCTCCAGAGCGAAGCTTCCGCGCATGTGGAGTACGGTATGCCAGGTTGGGAACGGCACCTGACCGCCCAAATCGCAGCCTGCACGGGTATGTCCTCCGCCAGCAGCCGCCGTGCCTCCTACACATCGGAATCGCTGCAGCCCGTGGTCCCCAGCGTCCCGCTTGCCGCGCTCCGCGGCCTGGCGCACAGCGCCCGGCTGCCCGAGAGCACAGCCGCCACATTCGCCTTCAACGTCGGCACCGCCTCCTCCGTGGTCGTTCCGTCGCCGCCCTCCGCCTCCCGCTCCACCCCTCCCACCACGCTGGCCGGCGCTGGCGAAGCCGGCCCGTCCTTCTTCTCAGCAGCCGCCGCGGCCGGCCCCTTCAACCGCATGAGCGTCGGTGCGAGCTCACGCCGTGCCGGCGGCAGCACGCCGCCGCCGCTCGCCACGCCGTCGCCCTCACCGCAGCTGCCCTCCTCCCTCACCATACGTACATCCACCCCTGGTACCTGCGGCCCCGGCGGCTCGTACCGCCAGGTCGTGCTGCCAAAGGCGCTCGTGACAGCGGCCGCCGAGCACGGAGCTGATCTGCAGATGGACCTCCAGAGGGACGTCGAGGTGGACTCGAGCCGGCCCCTGGGTGCGGGCCAGTTCGGCGCGGTGTACGCAGGGACGTACCGCGGGCAGCCGGTGGCCGTCAAATCGTTGCGGCCCCTGCTGCAAGGGTGCACCATCGAGGACATTGAGGTGTTTGTGCAGGTGCGCGGGTGTGTGAGGATGCGGATCTCCCAGCTTCGAGCGTGCAGATAGTTAACTGAATTGGCAGATCCCGAACAGGCAGACGCGTTTGTGCGGCCTCCAGCTGGATGCGAAGGCGGTGTTGGGGGCCGGTTCTCTCCGGCGCCCCCATCGTTGCTTCCGCGGCGATGCTCTCATGCGTGGTTGGCACTCACCTGTCAGCCAACCCGACCACCCGCACCTGCGTCGTTAACGCCTTCGCACCGGTTCCAACGCCCCCTCTCACGCCCCCTCCAGCCCGCCACCCGCCGGGGGCCGGAAGCCTTCATGTGAAACCCAGTGCGTTCACGTCAACCCCCCCCCCCGCCCGCCC